>OZ026614.1:22033086-22495586 GCA_964020975.1 Hermodice carunculata
ACTTTTATTTATATTCTTAAACCAGTATCTTGTGCTAATTTTGTCATATGTTTTATCAATCCCAAGGTGTCCTTCCTGGTCATGATAAAATTCCAACACTGATGGGACCAGCCCTGCAGGAAGTACAAGTTTGAAGCGAGGGTCATGGTCCAAACGTATTGCAGGAGCTAAATGATATAAGCCCTCATCAATAGTAAATTCCTCACTATATTGACTATCTTCACCCTTTTCCTGCAAATCGGTCATAATTGTGGCAGCTGTTTTGTCTTCCAACCGCAACTCAAGTAATTTCTCCTTAGTTGGCAGTGCCAAAAGTGACTCTAACATTTTCTGGGAGTCCTTTTAGTGGGGACCCCCTTGTTTACCCTCAGCTATATCGCTGGCCATGGATTCAACCAAAGTGTGATCTACTGCATGTGTATTTATGACACTAATTTTTTTCGATATTCTATGATGGCATCATATTCACTTAAGGTCACGGCACAATGTTTAAACCTTGCATTTTTATTGGCCCTCTGAACAAACTAGCTAATGGCCGGTAATCTGTGAAAATTACCTTTGCTCCACAAAGATAATGTCTGAGCTTTTGCAAAGCGTTTACAACTGCATAGCCTTCCCAGGCTAATCATTTACTTGCACCCGGTATTCCCTGCAGTCGGACATTAAGACTGCCTCTCTACATGGACGTTTAAACCTTGCGGAGCTAAGGTTTAAAAAGAGGAGGAGGCATATGTAACAAAGTGCTTCCTATGAAGATATTTGTTTAATAGCACAATAATTGTGAACTATGGACATTATTATGGACATAAAGATTTTTTATTAATCATGAACATTATTTTCAACGAAAGTCTGCCTTTGATTTGTTAATAGCCATTAAGGCTATTTATTAAGTATTGTTACTCCTAGTTCTTCTCTACCCCCACCCCCGCCCCATTTTAGATCAGAAAATCAAGTTGGAACAAAGTACAAGAATACAAACTTAGAACTGCTAGCTTTATTTGTCCACGTCATTC
Organism: Hermodice carunculata; assembly: GCA_964020975.1. Lineage (NCBI taxonomy): Eukaryota > Metazoa > Annelida > Polychaeta > Eunicida > Amphinomidae > Hermodice > Hermodice carunculata. The sequence goes on from OZ026614.1 coordinate 22,034,100, forward strand.
TCATTCCTAGTTCTCCACTTTCTTTTGAATATTTCTCATTAAGATGACAGTAAAGGTGAGGTTCACGTGACTTCTAAATATCAAGACTGTTTTTGTTGGAAATTTCGGCCAGAGTTGGATATGTGAGAGACAGCGATATAGATAAGCGGTGTATTCTTGCCAGTACAACATCTGTCAACAATTTTGCTGTACATAAATCTTCGGATACAATATATTTCATCTAAAACAAAACGAAAAGTTTCGTCATTTAATCACCGTTTATTCATCATTTCGTGGTAACCATGTCATATACAATACACAGAAATTTCCAACTGGTAATAATAAAAAGAACAGCAACGATAATAAGCTTCGAGTTTTTGAGGCAGTGCACAAACAATTATGTATCTCCCCGTACCACTCATCGGCCACATGCTCACCCCTGCCGACCTTGGAAGCAGGTCAGGGTTGTTGCTTTTTAATCAATTCTCTTAATGTTTTAGTGCTAACCATGGATCTAGGATTCAGGACCCAGGCTTCTTTAAAAGATACAGATTAATATGCCAGTTTGACAGAAGGAAAACAATTTAAACAGACACGAACGAATCGACTAATCATTGGAATATGAAAATATACATCAAATGGATTTTCCAGACCTGAAGAAAAAGAAGAACAGCAACAAGACTAAAAGTTTAATACTTCTAATTCTAGCTTCCCAATGTATCTTAAACAAGGATTTTGACGCAGTTGTGTTCAAAAGTATGAACTTTGAAACTGTAAAGTTTGAAATGTAAACATGATCATTTTATTTTGTAAGTTGTAAGATTTGTGTGTGTGTGTATATTTGAAGATTCATGTAACATATTACGCTATTTCCCGTCCGTCAGAATTTACCAGGTTGACAAGTTACGGCTGTGGTAATTACTTCAAGTTGAACTGGTTATTGCTGACATGGCTGGGTAATGAACTTGGTGGTGCTTCTAGATGTTGGAGGTTTTGAAGTTTGTCTGATGAAAGGTACTTCAGGCCTAGTGGGCTGCCTCTTGTGAAAACTGATTCAAGCCTCTGGTGAAAACTGATTCAAATTAGTAGTGTAGCAGTTTCGCTTTCTCAATATAGTTCATTCCTGCAAGTTCTTGGTTTTTAGGGGGGGGGGGGGCTATATTTGAGTTTTCTACTTTCATATACTTAGTGCATGACAAGAAGCGTTACTTGCAAAGGTTCTTGCTCTGGTGGAGAGACGAGATGTCTGTCACATACCTCCAAAGTTAATCAATGAGAAATGCAAACTGGACTGAATGCCTTTAACGATCTTGTATCTGGAATGTTTTGTGTAGTGCGTCTCGTTTTTTCATAAGGTCTTTTTCTGTTATATATAAGCCTACCCAGTGGCTTATTTGTGGATCGTGCCTGCTGAGCTGAAATTGATGTGTTTTTCTCCTGATCGTGCTTAAGAGCCATATTTGTTTAGTGGACTGATTGTCTTGTAGGAAATCAATGAGCGGTTTGTCTGTCACTTCTAATGGTGTAAAATAAATGGTATCTAACACCTGGTCACGAGTAACACCAACACAGTTAAATGGGTCATGTGCATCCTTGTCGAAGTGTTGGTGTACAAAGTCATTTAACTTAATTAAATATTTCTCATCCTCTTTCATATAAACTGAATAAAAGAAATGATTTAGTTCCATGGCTTTTTCTAAATCACATGATGTTGTTGGCCATCTTCCTTATGAAGACCAGATATTGTTGATCGTGATTGTTATTCACAATTTGCATACATGTAGAATGTCTTTTGATTGTTCTTAATCTTTTTACATAACTCATTTTCATATTTCCTCTTGTTGGTTCTCGATTTCTTTGTGGCTTTGTTTCGCCTTTTCCCACACTCTCTGAATCTAACATAAGACCTTGTTTCTTAGTATCATTTCCACGCAAAATATTTCCTTGTTACTGTTCTTTTGGTTTTAGTACTGACCCAGGGTGGTTTTACTTGGTTCGACTGGTAATTTTAACTTTAGGTACACACTCATTTACAATATAACCCTATACAGCATTCAAATACTCCCATGCATCACTGACATCAGTTGCTCAGATAACAAGACTCCGGTCTTTCTCTGGTAATAAATGGCTCATTTTCTCGTACTCAGCTTTGTTATAATCATACCTTTATATATCCTGACCACTTTTGTATTCAAAATTTTGTTAATAATCCAAAGTTATACCACTGTGGGCACCTTTTCCCAAGGGGCAATCTGTTACTATATTTAATGTCAAAATCATTTGAGGAGATAATCAAGGCTAAACAGCTAGGGACAGCTTCACCTCTTTGATGTATAGGATCTACCGTATGTTCTTTCATAAATAAGTCGTTCAGTTTATTAGAAACCATGTGGGAAAAGGAGTCTTCTCTTCCTTGCACAATACATTTGTTCAGGCTATCAGGGGTAGATTGCAGTCCCCAGTGACGATTATTTTACCCTTACAAAGGGTACTGGCTAATTCAAGCTGTTTCAGAATCATTATATTATGTTCTTGAGAACACTCCCCTTTTCTGTATACTATTCAATAGAGATTGTCTGCTTCACCAGGATTTGTTACCGTATCCATAACGTATCTTTTATTTTTAAGTCAGTTAATTCGTTGCAACGTCTCTTACATATATTATTACCCATCCTCTAACCTCTGATGTATCCAGTCTAAATGATTGAAAACCTGAATGTTAATTAAATCATTACTTATGTCAATTTTTAACCAAATGTTTGTTCCAAAAATTATGTCTGGTTTTGTTTCATGAATTATTGCTGAAAGCTTTTCAAACGTACATAGTAAGCTTTGAAAATTTGTCTTTAGACATATAATGTCATTCGATCTACAAAAAGAAGTCATTTCTGTTTGGGGGGGGGGGGCTCTCACCCGGTAGATCCAACGCCCTCCCCCCCCCCCCGACTCTTCCTCCACCTTCTTTTTGGCCAGGGCAATTTTTCCTTTTATTTTTTTACGTTCTTCAGGGATTAAGTTGTGGCCAACGCTTATGCTCTTAAATTTGCTCTCAGCATCTTTTAGTGTCCATACGTTTTTATAATAAACTATATTTTATGTTTAAACTTTATTACCTTTGATAATCCTTATTTGTTACAGCAATTTATAAAAGCCCTATGTGATGCTTGAAAGCCATGTTTTAGCTCTTAGTATCGTAATGTTCTTTTCATTTCATTTCGTGGAATCTCTAATACATCAGAGCATCTGTCATGGCATTTTCTGTCACTTGGCTCAGAATCAGTACTTCTTGGTGCTCTATGCATGATAATCTTCTCCTCTGTCCTTTCTTATGATATCTCACATAGCCTATTCCATGGCTAGATTAGTATCCTACCTGGGCAGTTCCCCCGAGAGCCCGTATCCTTGCGAGACCAGAAGGGTCGAGGGAAGATACGGGTTGAGGGGCAACTGTACAGGGTGAGGTATAGACTCTAAGGTTGGTAGAATCAATGGAACTCTTTGCTTGCATTAACTTACAAATACTTAAATTCAGAATGGTAATTTGGCACATGCAGTTATTGCAATGAAGTGCCACTTTACTCAGAGGTCAGCTAGATGGCTGGCAGACCTTTGTAGGCCTATAATGCGAACAGTGCCGCATAGGGGGTAATTATTAGAGTTAAATTAAGTCTTGCCATGATAGAATAGACTTTAATAGGCCTACTCCCATCTAGTGATTGTGTTGATTCTATGACGTCCGTCGGATATCTGATGTCTGACACAGGTCACAGAATCCACACAATCACTGGATGGGGAGTGTTAAAGTCTGTATCTAGCCATGGGATGATCCATGTATCCTTTTCAGCACCAGGAAATTGAACTGTTCTGATTGGTCAACTGTTTTCAAGTTCCAGGGAGATATACAGGCCTGTGGGATTTCAATGCTCATCCCATTCGCTGCCCTGTAAGCTTCCCTGCTAGTTATTTGCTGTGATTGGTCCATAGGTTTGATGTGAATTTCTCTGATTGGTCAATTGTTTTCAAGTTCCAGGGAGATATAAGGCCTACAGGCCTATGTTATTTCAATGCACACCCCGTATGCTGCCATGTACGATTCACTGCTAGTTATTTGCTGTCATTGGTCCATAGGTTTGAAGTTCCAGGGAACTATGAGTGAAGGGCATGTGTTATTTCAATGCAAATTCTGCATATCACTTTATGCTACCACCAACCAGTATCTATTTTTCAAAATGCCAGTTGGCCTATATTCCAGGTAAAAAAAACAGTATGGATGAATTTTGGCTACTTATCATAGGATACTGGAGTTATGTATGGCATGTCTTTTTCAATGTCCTGAATGTAGTAGGCCTACTTAAACTGTCCTCAGACAGCATTTTAAAACTATCTGTAGCATACAGTTTTTCAAGGGACATACCAACACCAAAATAAGGGAATATACTTGTACTGTCCAATTAGAACACATGTATAATGCTACACTAGCAATAGCCAGTATCTTCCAGGGGGAAATACTATCTTCCCTTTAATTAAGTAATTAAATTGTCTCTGCATGCTGGGTGACCTTCACCGGCCTGCATTCTTCCCAGGACTCGCGGCAAGCCCGGTCCAAAAGCCAAAGGCTTGAGGGCCAGGTTTGCCTCGAGTCCCTGGAGGAAAAAGGACAGTGAATGTCACCCAGCACAATAAAGACAACTTAACTACTTATATAGCATGTTCTATTCAAACATAATATGAGGAGAGTTTATGCTGCTGACTTGTCAACCAAATAGCACAGAAACAATCAGCCTATGAATTCATCTCCAGTATTTCAACACAAAACAAAGAGAATAGAAAGGATGTTAATAACTTTAATTTGCCGGAGTTACAATCTGAATGGAAGAAATATTTGGACGGGAAATTTTCTCCTCCCCATTGAGATAGTATCATATTCAACTATGATAGTCATCAATATAAACTTGACACTATATACTAAATTTGATAATATTAGCATCAAGTCATTCTACTATTCGGCACCCAAACCGCAGGGGCCATATACTTTGAGTTTTAGGAATTGCCAGTGGATAGACTCTCTGTAGAGTGAATTGTACTCAACCAACCCTAACTATCCTAACCCAACATTATAGATACGTCCTCCTGAACACATCGTATGTGAGAGGACTAAAAATGCAGTAGGATATGATGGCAACTTTAACACTTACTATATTTAGGATAGAACATTTTCTTCATCCCGTAGAACTGTGTTTAAAATTCGATCCCACTCACAAGCAGAGCCACAGCAAGACATGCTTGGCTGAATGAGGTACAGTGTAGTGGTGTGTTACTTGCGGCAGCCACACTTCCTAGAAGGTATAATATAGGCCTAAATATACAGTGATCTATCAAGTATATAATATTCATGTTTAGGCCTAGTTAGAACTATCAATCGGGTTTGCACAGGACCAGGGGAAACTCTCAACTGGCTGTGTTTTGGTGACTTGTTTTCCATGTCAGTCAGTCAGCAAACAAGATGCAGTAGAACTTGCCTACCAGCCCTCCTCTGCTATGGGACCACCTGTGCTAAAGGACCAATCTCAACATCCTCATTAACAATTTTAGTTTAATGTTACCTGCCTTAAGGGACCCCCTGTTGGGAAGAAACATTTTTCACAGATCCTGTGGGTGGTCCCTTAAGACAGGTTCCATGTGAAGAAGTGTGTCCATTGTGCCAATAACCACAAGGATCCAGTCTTTTTCGCTTCTCAAAGGATCCAAAAGGAGGCAATTGTGGCATTGGCAAGTTAGACTGACACAGGCAGACTTAAAATTAGGACAGAGGACAGGATGCTGTGCTCTGAACATTTTATAGTGGAAGAACCGTACTGTCCATCCTGTGTTATGATGGCACAGCAAGGTATTATAACGTTACCTCTTGACCACCATTTGCCTAGACCTCTGTGTGTGGGTAGAACGCCTATGAATCGAGTTAAGTTCTGACTCACTTGATCTGAAAACCTGACAGTCCCATGGCACAATCTCTCGGTTCTTGTGGAACTGATGGTGACTCCTGGTGTACATGCTTCCCATCTCATCCTTCCTCTTTGGGGCACCATTTCTGGCTTGCCTTGCAAGTTGAAGCTCTGTGAACTTTGGTTCACACTCATTGCAAAAGTGCTCTACGCATGCCCTTATCTACGGAAAATCTTTTCTCAGCAGTCTGGGGATCTATGGAGACCTAGATAACTGATTTCTGTGATCTGATACCACTGAAATAGTAAGTGCAAAGCTGGGTGTTTGGCGTGCAGCTTAGTTTTTTAAGATGGCATCCCAGGCTACTTGTTCTTTTGGAGGCAGTCCATGGGTGTTGATCCAGTAACCACTTTGTCTGCATCTTTGTCCTTGTTGGATATTGAACAAAAGCTGGACTCACTTAACCACTACATGGCACCTTGGGATGACCATCCTCACTGCTATGGTTGTTGCCTACAGTTGTGTCAAGTTTCGTCTCATGAGTGAACTTGCAGATACTGTCAGGATTGGGAAAGGACAAATGGATGCTCTGTGAGCAGGCACTGAGTGAGTCTAACCCTGCAAGGGATAGGCAGCAGCACACAAAAGCTTCCAAATGCTGAGCTGAGATGACTGACTCCGTTGAGTCCTCAGGACAGACCCCCACGAGAGAAAGTGTAGACTCACTTCCGTTCATCTCTAGTGTCATGTGGCTGATGGGAAAGAGTGTAGACTTGCTTCGGCTCGACCACAGTTACAAATGACGGATGGCTGTATGCCTGATACCCCTTGGGAGAAGGTGAAGAGATATCAGAGTCATTAGTCAAGTAGCAAAAGATCACCACATGGGAATTTGGCACAAAAAAACATTGCTTGCCCCCTCTCAGCAGGCTTTTACTTCTTCAGACTCTGTGCCAAAAAAGTCAGCCAAGCATAGATTGCAGCTGTCCAGATCTCGTCCCTTGGATCCGAGTGCTCAGACAAGCAGCAGTCATGCAAACTGGTGTGTCTCGAGTGGAAATCTAAGGGTTTCTGATCGGGTATTCTGGAAGCTCAGCCAGTCGCAGCAATCAGGCCTGAGCTTTCGGACACCAGGTCCAAGAAGTACAGGAAGCCAGCACCCAAGCCAGTCTGAGCACTCAGACCCTAAGTCCAGGATGCTGACTAAAGCACCGGTGCCTATACATACTCCCCTATGTCCCAGGTCTGAGAGCTTGGATCATAAGCGCATTCATAGGGAAGTAGGAAGAAGACACCCAGACTAGTGGGGTTGCCTTCTACCATCAGTAGCTCTTTGGTGTCAGCAGTGTTGGCAACTACAGTCTGGGTGGAAGCTTCTCTTTCCCCAACAGCAGTTCCGGCAGTCCTGTCGGCATCTGAAGTGGCTTTGCCCCACAGTGAGCAGTTGGTAGTCCTGTTTGTTTCTGTGTTTGAGTGGGTACCCTGCCTCACTCTCTGGAAGTGGCAGGCAGAACTTGAGCTCTGTGACCACCAACAGTTGCGTGAAAAGAACTCCCTCCAGACCCCTCCTGTCTGCAAACCTCTCAGTCAGTTGGCTGGCGTGGTCCAGGATAGTGGCTTCACAGAGACTCTGCCAGCTGACTTCTGATTCAGCAGCCACTGAGATCTCAGCACATAAGCCTCCCTTGCCTCCCCTGTCTGTCCCCGAATGGAAAGAGCAGGTTCAGGCGGCATTTGTGGTGGCAACCACTTCTATGGAGGTGCTCACTACCCCTATGCCCAGCATGCTGACAGATACCCTGCTGCCACAGGCAGCTGCTCCATTGTGCTTGGACATACCTTGTTTGATAAGGCTTTGGGCATTACCAGACCCCTCATGAGTCTAGAGACCTTTGTACCTAGACACCAAGGCTGAGACTGAGCTTTTGTTATCAGGTTTGTCCATCAGCATATCTCAACCTGGGCTCCTCGCACATGCCTTATCCACTGACAGTGGGTTCTGCAGAGGGTTTGGCCCCTGCTCCCATGGACACAGCAACTGCCCCTGCCAAGAGTTTGACCATGTGAAAGCTCTTATTGGTGACCACACTGTGGTTCCATCATCACAGGAGAAGTCGGGTGCTGTTGCACTGTAGTGCTGGAATGCACACCTATACCGTTTTCACCCTTTGTAGCTGAGTTTTATGACCAGCTCAAAGCCAAGACTCATGGCACATAGGTTTCTATGGAGCAAATGATGTCTGACTACCTGAGAGAGGGATGACTCCTCCCTAAGTGGGACCTTTGAGCCTGCTCAGCCAACCAGGCATGCTCCAAGGCCCTGATCAACTCTGCTTTGTTATTGTTATCCTTGGTCGCCTTGGCCCCTAAGGTGTGGTACTTCTCAGACTGTGTCTGCCCATATCTTGGCTCATGCTCTCTCTGGGACATGACGATGCAGGAACTTTGGGCCCACTCAGCTGACCAGGCATGCTTCAAGGTGTTGGCCAACTCTGCTCAGTCACCTGGACCCTGATGCGAAGATTTTCTCAGTCTGCGTCTACTCGTCCCTTGACTAATGCTCCGTCTGGGACACAACACCTGGGAAGGGTGGACAGCGATCCCGGAAGGGCAAGCCTTCCAGTGGAGGTTAGAAGTTGCTGTGCCTGCTGAATTTGCAAAACCTCCAACCAGCCTACTGCTTTGCCAATACCAGCACCGACCCCAACCCGAAAATATACACTTAAAATAGGTCTATCAAGGGAGATATAGTTTACATCTTTGGACTGCATTGAAATTGTTAAGTTGATAGAAATGTACATGTTACTAGTCTTGCCCTTCACATTTTTCTATATTTGTACTGTATATGCGACTACCTCCCACTCTCACCCCTCCATACCCCACTCACAGACCTGTCCATGGATACAATTTGAGGTTTCATGATAAAATGTAAGTTATTCTCTGGATTTTTACCTGTGTAGAAACTCAGAAATGAATCTGCAAATGGGTGCCAGTATGGTTGTTCAACTGAAATCTGACAAGCCTGTCCCACCAACAAATTTTCATCATCGTCATAGCTCCTGTCATCAGTCTCTTCTCCAGAAAACCTGAACAAGAGAAATCCATATCCAACTTGCCATTAGCATCTCCCCTTGTCGACATGCTGCTTGGCTTGGTGGAGAAAGTTAGCCAGATGTGGTCACGGCTGCTTTCACAAAAAAACACAAACTTTCGCACTTCGGGCTGAGAGGGTTTAAACTTTTCAAAGCTAACAAAAGCTATATTACCACCAAAAAAGCTGTTGAATTTAGTAACTTAAAGTAATAATAACACATAGTTATGGGTCCGTTTCATGCAATTTTGAGTGTGTCATTCTGTAGGCCCTTTACTAACCCAAAGTTATGGGTCCGTTTCATGCAATTTTGAGTGTGTCATTCTGTAGGCCCTTTATTAAGGTGTTGTCTTCAGCCGTACCCGGTTAGTATTTAGTGTATTTTCTCCATCATGGAAAATACCAATAGAAAAACAGAAGACCTAAACTGTCAAATTACTTGATGAAGGTTAAAGTAAATTATACTATGGCAATGTGGGCACTTGGTTGTGATCAGGGGTGTAAATTTAGACTGAATACCATAATAAGGGTGACCAGGCTAGGTGTAACATTTCACACAAAATAATCATTATTTTGCATGTATAATATGCATTGTATATTGAGCGACAGAGCAGTTAACCACTGATATTTATAATGTGTTGAAATTTTCTTGCTGGAAGTACAGTCAGGCCGCGTTTATCTGGCACCATCTGTTTTAGGTCATTTTGCCATATTAACAAGGCTGCCAGATTAACAAATCACAGTATAATTCACCAGGATATATACAGAATAAGAGACCAAATTTGCACATAACAATGAGTAAATAAAAACATAATAACATACACGTATTACCAATCATATGAAATTTTAATAACAAAACGTGCAAATTATAGAAAAAAAAACTTCATTCAGTGTATTCATATCCATATGTACAATTAATGTTACGTTCAAAATTAATGGAGCGAGCGGGCATAAATGTGCCAACCCCAATGTTAATCTCACACACGTATTTGGACATATTTTGCCTTTAATGTTTGATAGCTTATTTTAGCATAAAGAAATCCGCTTTTCTTTTGTTTACTGCAATCACTTTTCAAATCTTTTAACTGTTCTTCGATGCGCCAAACTTTTGCTACGTCGTCACCACAAAATCCCTCATTGGATTCTGGCCATTGCAATGAAATTAAGCCATTTAAGGCGGGAACAATACCACGTCTAATCAACTCGGAACTTGTTTGGAACACGTAAGGTGATTGTCGATTTTGCGGTACGACGCAATCAGGTATGTTATTGCAAGGTATATGCTCCATTGAATATCAAGTGACGGATAAAAGAGGCAAATTATATTAATTAAAAGCTCTTTTGTTCTGCAATGGATTATCATGTTGTAAATCAATGGGGGAAATCCATTCACAGCTCATTGCTGCCGAATTTCAATGGTGCCGAATTATCAAGTGACGGTTAAAGGCGGTCTGACTGTACTGTGATAAATACCATGTGAGGAAGGACCATGAGGAAGATGCTACAACTTGCCTTGCTGTTTTGGCCAAGTTGGGAAAGGTCATTCGGTGATTGGTATCATACAGAGATGAATTGCAATATTGCACTTAATATTTCAAATTTTCGTGGAACCTTGTATTTATCCTAAATCCATAAGAAATCAAAAATACCATTTATCTTATGATCTCATCATGTAATAAAAATGAGCCTGAAATCATTATTTGCTTGGAATTGTATGTCAGATCTTATATACTGTCTATACGTCACTGCTGTACATATATAAATCCAACTACTGAAATCTTAAGACACCCAATGATTCAGAGCGAAAAGTAAAAGTAAAATTCTATTATCATAGTTAAAGAAATTAAGATGAAATGAAGAGTCGTTTTCCAATGAAGTACGATGTTATCCAAGTTATTAGTTGCCTAAAACTTAAGTACCCTCGATTAAACAAATTGATATAGTCTTTTTTTCTATCTCTCATTTATCACATTACAATTGCATCAAATTCTGAGTCATATTTTCTGTCAGATCATCGACCATCACTAGGTACCCATCTTGAAGGTTTCATTACGATGTTTAACAGAAATTTGTAAAAGAAAATAACAAATTAACAAAAAATATATGACAGCTTTATCAATGTTTATGGTGAAACAAAAATCAATTACATTTTATTAACCATTGAATTACTCTATAAAGTTGGATGGTTTTGAGTCATTTTCAGAATCATTCCAAGATAACCATTTAACAACATATCGACACAGTAATCTGGTGATCTTAACATTTACACTGATCAACAAAATAAACCAAATTTAACATTAGCAAATGTTACAGCTTATTACTATAACACTGTTTTAAAAATAACATTTTAGATTTTTTCAAAGTCATGCTAGTTTAGTTATCTCAATATCACCATCATCTCGTATTGCTCAAAACTTCTGCTTTGTTTACCAGGATCAATTTTTTGAGGTCATATTGTTCATTCAGTCATCCTAACACTTGTATCTGATAATGTGCAAAAAGATTAACATTTTACATTTTTTCACAGTCATGTTGTTCACTTCCTCTTCTCAACATGGATGTTTTAACGGTGTCATTTTCAAATACTCAAAAAGTCAGTCTAATGCTAAGTGGATCATGTTCTAAGAACAGGGAAAGTAAAAATAGCGGATTATTTGTCTATTGGACAATAACTTATTCTGGTAACATATTATTACAGAATTGCTTTCAATTTTATACCTACTCAGGGTCTTTCAAAGTTGTTTCAAATGTTTTCATGCTTTTCATTTAAAGTCATTTTGATATTCGTTATGGATCAACCAAACATTCTTTTTCAAAGTTTGTCATATTCATTTTCAACATTTATAAAAAGCATGTTCTGAAATTGAAACCATAAATAGCCTCTGCAAATGTTTGGTCCATCTAATTAATGAATACGCTGGAATTTCTGGACAATATAATCCTTTGGATGAACAGATATTTCCTTATTTTCATGAAAAATAAATGCACTCTGTTTACATGTTTGGCATTTCGTGGAAATTGGTTTTCACTTCATCTGCATTAAGTTCACAGATCTGGCCAGCATGGTGCTGTATGCGTTTCTTGGATGCAAAGTTGAGCAAGACGTCGATTCCTACAGGTATGTCATTTGGAATGACCAGATCAGTTCTATCAGGCCCACCATGCAAACTTGCAACTGTTTAACTTTCTAAATAGTAGACACACCACTTTCAACTGCCCTCTGCTCCTTTGACTGATATCGTGGCTTTGTTTTTCTTTGCTTGTGTCCAGCTTTCTATTTGATTTGGCTGGAATGCCCACAAGCTCAATTTCTGTTTGAGTATCTGTTAGAGTTTGGTTTTACCTCTATGCCTGCTAACTGGAGGATTTCTAGCAGCTGTAGGTAGGAAGCAAAGCTTTTCTGTGGAAACATGATTGGGGGCAATGGCAGTTCCTACACTGGAACCAGAACTGTTTGGTTCAAGTTCTCCAACATCTGTGCTACTGTCTTGTTCAGAGGTGCTTGATTGCATTTCTGCAAAATCACTGCTACTGCCCTGTGCAGAGGTGCTGTTATTCTCTACAATAAGCACCACTGTCTTGTGCATACATAGGGGCTCTGTTCTGATACTCCACCATCAGTGCTTCTGTCTTCTGTAGATATTCTTAGTTAGTTGTGGTTCTTCACCATCTGTGACAATGTGGCTGTTCAGTATGGTTAGCAAATGGGTTAGGTATAGCAGTTATATAGCTGGACAGAAAGTCATCATCTGAGAATATGACAGGGTCAAAGGGGTATACTCGGTTACCTGGAATCCAGACACAATCTTATGTGGTGTCAATGTCAAGGGACAAACATATTGCACCATGCCTGGAATAGCACCAACAGTCATTGTTTTGCCAGAATTGCGAGCCATGCACTGGTCACAGGCTCTGTTCACATATGCCTTGAAGATGGGCTATGAATGTGGGCTAAAGAATATAGCACTCTTTGGAGGATTGTCGGCAACAACGCCCGACAAAAACTGTAACACCCAAACTTCTGCCAACCCCTCATCCCAGATTTCCGGCCCAACAAGGACTCTTGTATGTGAGTCTACAGATGCCTGCTGTTTGGGGTTCCTTGGATTTCTCCTCGGTTTGCATGCGGATTCACCTCTTGAGTGGTTACAGATTCTGAACCGTATAATGCCTCTTTCCCTACTGTAGGTGATTGTGGTGCTGTCAAATTATTTCACTTGTGGTGTTCACGGGTTCAACAACCATTGTAAGCTTGGGCTGTTGAAGTACACTTCTGGATCCATCATTTTGTTCTGGGGCAGCTTCACTTGCTGCAAACTGATTTGATATTCCTTTTGATGAACTCAGATGGCCTGCAAACAGAATGTGGAAATATGTGAACATTCATTGGATATATTCCAGTGGACTTGAACCCTTCGGCTGCTGGCAATATGTCACAACAGCATTATAGGCAGCTAAAAGTGCCTCTGCGAATTCATAACATGTGATAAGGTGACCAACGTTGGCACCCCAAAATTCTATGCACTTACTACAGTGCTTTGTTATTAGGGGTTGAATCACAGCAATCAGGGACTCCGTTTTATGTGATGTATGTGGCGAACGGAAGAGGATTGTTATTTGATACTGAATGGTTCATTATATTGCATTGGTGGACCTATTATGCGACCTCTGGACTTCAAGCACCGGCAAAGATAGTTCAATGTTGATTGAACTATATTGCTGGAAATGTCTCAGAAATTCTGAAAACTTGGCTTTATTCATGTACCCACTGTCTGTGGATGAAACAAGTGAGAAACCTTGAGAGAGTTGATCATTTACCCTGGGCCGTTCTTCGAATATCAAAGGCCAAATTAATTTTCTGGCAGAAATTACAACAACACATGACCCTTGTCGTCATGCTTCTCTCTGCACTGGCTATTTGATAAAATGACCTTTTCCCAGTTCTCCTAAGAATAGCTGGGTGGCTAGGAACCATACTTAATCTAGTCTCGTCACAATTACAATGTGATGTGGTTTCTCAGTTAGCACCGTTTTTTTTTTCAAATGACGAGTGCAACAGGGTGAAGTATCGAGATATTTGCTCTCTAATTAATTCCATAGCGCTTTAGTAGGACAGGGCCTTTGGTCATCGTCAAATTAGTTCACGATGACAGTGCCCAAAACCATGCAACTGATTTCCACATACTCATAAGTGAGGTATACAATGGTGGCACGTGGCTTTTCAGAAAACAGTTTCCTAATTTCCACACCATTTATTTCTGCACAAATTGTCCAACTGCCACAGTCGCTTCCCCTGGTAGCTGTGAACCATAGCAGCAGTTCAAAGTATGATTTTGTCAATGCTGCTATTGGAACGACAGTGCAAGCTTGTAAACGTGAACATTAGTTTACGAAACTGAAACTAAATACTTTACCAATTAAACTGAACTCAAACAGACAGGTTTATACCAAAAATGAAGGAACATGAACCCGAGAGCATATATTTTGTTTCTAATAATTATATTGACTTCAGTTGCATAGATTGCAGTTGGATTATTTAAAAAAAAAAAACTTTATATCTGCTGAGATACTAAGGCCGCAATTAAGGAGGAGAATATGGGTTTTGTTTATTGAAGCTTAACATACTATATAATTTGATGGAGAATATTGCCAGAAGCATGCTGCATTTTAGTTCAACAGACCTACTGTACAGAGAAACTTTGTTAACCTGGGTGCACAGTTAAGTGATATTTACTGAATCATGAATCGGGTGTATGGTTGGCGGAGCTGTAACACGCTGGCCTCTCACCTGTGTGGCCTGGTTTCAATGCATGGCCCGGTAAGCAAGTGGAAATAGCTCCTACCCCTCTGGCTGTAGTGGTTTTCTCCAAGTCCTTCGGTCCCCCCCCCCCCAAACAGTTAGGTAGGAAAGTATACACTAACATCTGTAATAAATTAGGCCTGGCATGCATCGCAATTCATGTAAAAAAAAATTGAGCCCATGCTTATTTTAATCATAGACATCACAAAATATGGCATAAAAAAGCAATACGGTTAGAAGTAAGCTGGACTATTTGTTCCTTCAGAATCTGCACTGATTCAGATTATATTAACTCAGGGGAGACACTTAAATAATGAGTTACTCAACGTGTTTTTGGAAGATAATGCATACTATGAGTACCTGTTTCCATGGCAGCATCTGTTGATACAGGTGACTTTACAATGTAGACAAAAATATGAAGGCGTACTTACTTTGGAAGATAAATGAGAGTAAAGGTGTTGTTTGTACACAGTCAGACACACATTACATGTCGCATGCAAGGCTGGCATTCAAACATACATCGAGATGCAGCTTGATTTTTTTCCTAAGAAAGTGCAATCCTAAGTGCATATGCAATTTAGTGATGATTTATTGAAAGGGTTATAAAAACAAATTAAGTATACTAGTGCTGCCGGATGTACAATTTGGTGCACTTAATTGGAAGTGTTGATAAGTGTGTCTCTCTGGCACTTGTTTTTCATTTTAAAGTCCATTAGACTTGTTTTTGTCAATGCTGGAATACATCCATCTTAACCTTGTATAGATATCTCCTACGTAACACCATGCACACATTAAGTACAAACGGACCGATGCTTTATATGTTATGGGGGTGATGATGGTATCAAATGAAATTATGCATGCATTGATCGACATAATTTTATAAAGGGCCAAACCAAAAAGGCTTGAAAACATCACATCATTACCATTACTACTTTATATCAGCACAGAACTTCAATAGAAGCTAGTATATGGACACTATTGTATTTTATCAGCTTTTGAGTGTCATACCGAGGCTGTAAGTACACGCACCATAGGCACTGAAACATATTCAGAACAGCTGCCAGCGGAGAGTGGCCAACAGATGCAGGGACAAAAAACGTCAAATTCAGATAGTTGAAGATATGTAAAAGTCCAATTATTAGTGCAGTACATACATTGGGAAGACACACTTTTTGTAAAAGATAAAATATCTGTTTGAGCACAATTTGACTTTCTCACTTCAGAAGCCCTAATCCTGTCGACATCCCTTACCTAGCAGCCAGGCCTACATTTTTTTTAGAGGGGGCGGGGGCGGGCTTTTCATCTATCTGTAAAATTTGTATCATCTTCAAAAAATATATCATCGTTTGAAATATGTATCATCCTCTACTTTCCATGATCCTGGGGACTGCATGACCTAGCAGTAGAGCACTTAGCTGATGACAATGATTTCATCTTCATTATAGATAATGATGATGGTAAGGAGGAGGAAACCATTGTCGTCACCTGCGAGGCTGGTTCTGAGCAAGAACCTGACAGTGACACAGATTGATATATCTGTCAAATACTGTAAGACAGCAAAATTTGAAAGGTTGCAAATGGTAAAATGAAATTGATAGTACCGTAAAATGTAAAGTGAACAATCAACGTACTTTAAACTGTAAAAATACCCCCGAACAAAACATGTAAAACTGAAAAAAAATCAGCTTTCAAGCATAATACTTTTTTTCGACTTCAACACATTTAAGCAATGAAGTAGAACAGGTAATTATCTGCAAAATGTAAAATTCGTGAAATGCCAGCACAATGCAAATTTTCATTTTATTTGTTTGTAAAATGTAACAGAAAGTTTCAATTTGTGTGAAATTATACACGTCCCCTTACCTGCTATTTGTACAATCAATACCAAAAGTAAACTGGTGATAGATTCTTCAAAGTAACACTCATAATATAAAAGGCCCAACAATAGCAATATTACTTCTCACAATTTGTATCTTAGCTATAGTGGCAGTTAATTGCCCTAACAGACTCTTAGGGCACGCAAAATTGCTTATCTCCCCACGAAGCGATAAAAGGTAATTCTTCAGCAGGCAAATAGTTATCCTATTATCGGTTTAGTTTAGGTTGAACTGGGATTCGGTTTAAGTCAATGTCTTATTTTGAATTGAGCATGGCACATCAATTAACGACATTAAGACTACCTATACTAAACTCCAGGTACAAACCACTTATGCCACAGTGTATAATTTCTTGTGGACTCCAGGTATTTGTCATTTTGACAGGCCTAGCTTTTAAGCTTTTTGTTTCTCGATGGAATAGCGATATTTATGGATAAGGTTAGTTTGAAAGGCATCGCTGGGAGCCAAAAAAACGAGAATCAGTCTTAGTACTTGTTACAGCTATTTGCAAAACATCATTAAAAGATAAAATGCCAGTTTTGAATACAATTTTTTTTTAAATTGGGAAAACATTCGATGTCCCTGACCTGTCGACATTCCTCAGCCTTGCTAGCGTGAAAACATAGCCCGTTAAGCATTTAGGTTTATATATATAGGGCAAGGGGTAAATTTAATACTAGTTGACATTAAATTGTAAAAATACACCTGACCTTTTATTTTTGCTATTTTTGATACCATTTACATGTACTTATCTGTTAAATGTAAAGTTCAGGAAGATACTGTAAAATTTAAATTCAATTTTAAATTGTCTATAAAATGTAAAATACAGTTTGAGCGTAATCTGAAATTGTAACCAGGACCTCTTTTGCCCTTGCTTTCTAGTCGATGAAAAAAAATAAACAGCTGATGAATTTTTAAAAGCAACAATCATGATACAGAATTCCTAACAATAACAATACCAATGAACCTTAATCATATTCGAATCTTGAACATTATCATATCAAATCAATTTAAATTCGGCCAAACTGAGACTGTGTTTGAATCAAAGTTCAGTTTGAACCTGGCAAGGCAATTCATGGTATTCGCTTCAAGTCCAACCCAGTTATGCCAAATTCAGTAAAACCAAGCATTTATTTGACCTTTCGGATGCTGTCCACATTACCAGTGCATCAACAGCTCGTAGAATTTGCCACGCAGGCTAACACCGTCTACTGGCTGCTGTTGCTTGGTAGGGATTGTGCCTTCCACGATCCATTTTTAGTCATCATCATTACGGAACTTTCTATTGAAAGCTTGGAGTTAGGTGTCCCAACAGGCCCTTGTTTCCGCTGGGAGCTGTCGAAACCATATCTTAGCCATGTCACTTAATACACTGTAAAATGCACGCAGCTTCTTAGCTTCATTCCATTTATACAAGTCTGCATGAGCTAAGAAGCTTTCAATAAACGACAGAGCGTCTTCTTGAGAGCTACCAGTAAAACAAACTGACGCGAATAAATGATTATTACCTTATTATGGAGCAATGGTGCACATCTCTTCACTGATCCCTGTCACTTGAGCCGTCAAGTCTGCCATCTAGCTTTTGAAATGTGGCTTGCATTGTTTCCTTTAACTCCTGATCCACCATGGCCCTTGTCATCAAAGGCAGGTGCTCAAGAGTGAAAATGAGATAAATTGAGAGAGTGATTTAAAATAAGAATTCTCCTGCCATACGTCGCACCTCTCCTGATTGGGGGAACTTTTAGCTCAGCTTAATCGCTCGATTAAAGAGTGGAGGCCAGGAAAGTGGCGACATGGTTAATCTGGACCAACATTTATTTATCTGGGAACACTATCAGTAGAATAAATGTATGGTTGGTTGACTATTGTACAGTAAACTGCTCAACAAGCTTACACCCAAGGCCAACACACAGAACACTCACTCTTAATAAACATACCGATAGAAGACATAGAAAATAGGAAATCCACACATACAAACAGTCACAAAATCGACTTCTACTGACCTGGCAAAGCCAGAGAAGTGTTAAAGATAAAAAACACAGCTTCTGATTCTCAGGATATTAACTCTATGGTTCTAAAGCTATACAACAACTACGCACCCCCAGACCTTGTGTTGTCTGACGATTCTCAGGCAGCAAAAAGGTTTTATACCAATAATACAGCACTCCCTTGCTGAGCCACTCAAATATGGATGAGGAAACAGCTTCTCACAAGCAAGGCCAACGCTCTACCAGAACACTTAATTACCAAAGAGACTTACTCAACCCAAAATAGGCCAAATCATGACGCTGCTATTTCTTTTTCTTATAATTGTATGTAACTTCCAATATTATGAGAGCAAATAAATCATGTTACAGCTGCTTGAGCTATGCTCTACAGCTGACCTAAAGATCCTTAATGGTAGAATGCTTGGGGACATATCTTGTAATATAACCTGTCATCAATGGAATGGGTGTAGTGTGGTTGATTACGGTATTGTACATAGAGATATATACAAATGTGTAGATTATTTTAAAGTACACAAATTTGATGGGCGGGGTATTTCAAATCACTGTTATATATCATTGTGTGTAAAAGTAAAATTTAGCACTGAAAGCGAACAAATCAATATGAGCCCCTTCCCCTTGGGCTACAAATGGAATGAAGGCGCAACCAGATCATATGCAGATGCTTTCAAAACACCAGCTGTACAGAATAAATTGAGGAATTTGGTTTCCAACCTTGAAGATAACGTGGATGTACATGAGGCAGGAGTTCATAACTATGTACAGGAACTCAAATATAATGGTTCAAGCTGCTGATTTGTCACTCACCCCACGTAAGAGACGTAAACACAAAAGTAAGAAGTGGTTCAAATTACAATGCTGGCAGTTGAAAGATGAGCTAAAAGGCCTGAGCAAATTAATGAGTAGTAATTTTAATGATCCAGCTATTAGGAGTCGATTCTACGCTGTAAAAAAGATGTACTAGAAACAAATTAGAAGAAGTAAGAGTGAATACAAAGATAAAATAATCTCACAATTAGAAAATATGGCTGGCAAGAATCCAAAAGTATATTGGAAATTGGTTGACACACTGAGAAAAGAAGGTGAAAATGAAACGTCATTTGAACTGGACCCTAAAGAGTTAACTGACCATTATTGCAGACTACTGCAAACTACAAATGAAAGTAGTACAGCAGCAGATGATTTGGATCCGCTCATTGCCAAGATGAAACAAAAACTGGCATAAAAGTATTTTGGAGGATGACATAAAATTGAGTGAAATCCAATGTGCAATAAAAGAGCTAAAAAATAACAAAACATGTGGCTTAGGAGTGAAATTCGTTTCCTTATATTGGTATTGGAAGGGAACTGTTGATGCTTTGGCAAGTCTGGAATCTCTTTGCTGTCATTGTTGGGTTTGGAATTAATGAATATGGATCATGTTTTTCTGTACTATTTGCAAATTACTTCATTGGCTATGTTGTGCTGTGGGCTTTGTTCTCCGACTCATAGTTATAGTGGAGGTAGAGTGTGTTTATAATGTTCCAGGTTCATAAATATCACAAAAACGATGTAGGCCTACTTTACTCTTTTGCTGAAAACTTAGCTGACTGGCAAGTCGGGAGAACTAAAAGGTCTAACAGGTCTCTTTTTATTTTTGGCAGAAGTAATGCAATTTGTGTTTTGGGTGGTTAGGCCTATACATTTTGGAAAAGAACTAGTGTCTGCAGTTAATGATGAATATATCTAAGGTTGAGAGGACCGGTTTAAAACCACCAGTTGCCTTTTATGGGTGACTGCCTGTTTCAAGTCAGGAGTGAAATTCGTTTCTTTATATTGGTATTGGAAGGGAACTGTTGATGCTTTGGCAACTCTGGAATCTCTTTGCTGTCATTGTTGGGTTTGGAATTAATGAATATGGATCATGTTTTTCTGTACTATTATACTGAACCCCAATGAAAAGTATCCACATAAAAAAATTAACACATTAATTTTGTAAGTTACTAAGTACTGTGTGTGCATATATGCATGGTTTGGAGCCTACATCAGGGTCATTCAGGACAACTTTTTAACTTTTGCTGGGTTGTTACATAATGCATGTGACTTTTGTGCACCGAATATGGCTTCTGACCACCACTCCTATTGGATGGCTAAAATGACCTGATGTTTTCAGTGGCTTTAAAAAGGGATGTTCAGCCAAGAAAAAAGCCAGTGGTCTCAGGTGTGTTGAGGCGATCATGCCGCGTCTGAGCCAAGGTCAAAGACACCATGCTTTGGGGCTTGCAGAGGGTGGAGTCCCAATCACTCAAATCGCACAAAGAATGGGGTGTACTCGGCGCACCATCCAACGACTAATTGAACGGCAACAAGAAACTGGATCCGTAGATGATCGGCCTAGGCCTGGCCGAGAAAGAGTGACAACACCTGGCCAAGACCGTCACATCCGGCTGATGCACCTGCGAGACCGTTTCCGTACAGCAGCCCAAACAGCCCGTGAGACTCAAGGGGTGAATCACCGTCCTGTCAGTAGTTCTACTGTGGAGAGGCGACTGAGGAGCAGTGGCCTAACAGCCAGAAGACCTTACAGGGGTAACCTGCTGACCCAACCCAGAAGAGAAAGACGACTGCAGTGGTGTAGAGCACACTCCAGGTGGACTCGCCAGCAGTGGAATACCGTCCTTTTTACTGACGAGTCCCGTTTTTGTGTCAGCAGAGCAGATGGCAGAGAACGTGTGTGGCGCCGGACTGGGGAGAGATATGCAGATGCCTGTGTCCGTCAGGCAGATCGATGGGGTGGACCCTCTGTCATGGTGTGGGCAGGCATCAGCAACCGCTACCGGACACCCCTAGTGGTCATTCAAGGGATCCTCAATGCTAGGCGGTACATTGATGAGGTGCTGGAGCCGCACATGGTCCCATTTATGGAGCAGCATCAAGATCTGGCGATCTTTCAGCAGGACAATGCACGTGCACACTCTGCAAGATTTACAATGAACTTTCTCAATGAGAACAACATCAATGTCATGGAATGGCCAGCGTTCTCACCCGATCTGAGCCCTATTGAACATTTGTGGGATCAGTTAGGCCAAGGTATTCAACGGAGGACACCTAGGCCTACTACCCGAAACCAGCTGATCCAAGCTCTGCAGGAAGAATGGAATAATGTTCCCCAACACAGAATTCAAACCCTGGTCAGCAGTATGCGCCGCAGATGTATAGCATGTGTTGATGCTCGAGGTGGCCACATCCCATATTGAACAGAAAAATTTGTGTGACTTTCAATTAGGGCAGTTAATGACATTTTTTGCCTGTAAGTGACGTTAATGTCGGTAGAGCGTGACATTATTTTTACGCCAGAAAAGTTAATGCTTTGTTAAGTTCTAAGCACGTCTAGGTATGAAATGTTTCAAGTATAAACAATAAAATACTTCAAAATTGGCATGTGGATACTTTTCATTGGGGTTCAGTATAGATAGAATAAGTCAGGAAATGCTGAAATGCGTAACCTCCTGGATTCATAAACCATTGCATTATATATTTAATGAAATATATAGACAAGGGATCTTCCCAGAGAGTTGGAATGTTGGATATATAGACAGTATACTTAAAGGTGGATACATGTCTGAGTTAAAAAAACTACACAGGTATCACTATAAATAGTGCCCTTGCGAAAATTTTTAGCATTATTCTCAATAAAAGATTGGAATTGTTGTTAGAAGAGTAGAGGTTAATGAAAGATAACCAAATAGGATTTAGAAAGAAAGACCGTACTGCAGATTATCTTTTTATAATGCAAGCTCTGTTTGACAAATATGTAGTCAAAGGAAAACAATATATATATATATATATATATATATATATATATATATATATATATATATATATATATATATATATATATATATATGCCTGTTTTGTTGATCTACAAAAAGCGTATGACAATGTGTGGCGCAAAGGTCTTCTTTACAAGGTGCTTACATGGCATTGGTGGTCGCTTTTTCAATATTCTAGAATGTATGTACAATAATTCTCAATCATGTGTTACAATTGAGAACAAAATATCTGACCACTTTGTAACAGATATTGGGGTTAAACATGGGGACGTAAGGAGTACGAGCCTCTTTAATCTATATATAAATGATCTGACTGATTTCTTTGAAAATGGAAAAAATACGCCAATGTTGGACGACCAGGAAATTAATGGATTGTTATATGCAGATGATCTGGTCCTATAATCCTTATCTAAAGATGACCTTCAACAGAAACTCAATAGATTACATGAATACTGTAAAAAACGGAAACTGAAAATAAATATTGACAAGTCAAAAATCATGATGTTCAACCGCAAAGGAATAGCATGTGCAATTAATTTTTATCTTGGTGATCAAAAACTTGAAAATGTTAATGAACACAAATATCTGGGGGTAACCTTGACTGCAACCGGAAATTGGATGAAAACCAGAGAAAGAAGCTATAGGAATGCATTAAAAGGTCTATTTAAATTAAAAGCATGTCTTCGGAATACAAATGTAAACCCAGGCACTAGTCTGAAATTGTTTGATCAGTTAATCAAACCAATTTGTTTATATGGGGCAGAAATTTGGGGATGTATCAATTAAACTGATGGGAAAAAACAAGGAAATTCATGGATTGAAAATCTCTACGAGGTGTACCCAGTCGAAGAAATCAATTTAAGTTTTTGTAAATCTATTTTGGGAGTAAATAGGAAGAGCAACAATGCTGCAATTTTTGATGAACTGGAAAGGTACCCCCTTGGTACTCACATCTTAATATCAGTAATCAAATATGTTAAACATCTGAATGAATCAGACAATGAAATGCTAAAAGGTGCAGTGAGATAATATTTAGCAGTGTGCAACCAAGGTAAAAATTCTTGGTTCAGTTTTGTCAAAGAAATTTGTAGAGAACTTGAATTCGATGTAAAATTGTTAAGGTGTACACAAGAAGAAGTAGTGATCATAAAAAACAAACCGAAGGAAAGATTTATCAACTTTTGGGAAAAGAAAATTGGCAGAGGCCTAAATTTAGAGGGAAAACTTTGTACTTATCGACAAATAAAAGGAAATTTCAAATATGAAAATTATCTAGATGAGATAAGAAGAATGGACTACTGGGTAGCACTCACCAAATTGAGAGTGAGTGCTCATGATCTTGCAGTAGAAAAAGAACGATACAAAAGACCACTGGTGCCTAGACAAGAAAGAACATGTAGATATTGTAAAGATATTCTAAATGTGAATGTGGTGGAGGATGAGTTTCATTTTTTGATGGTATGCCCTTTATTGAAAGAAAAGAGAGAGTATTTATTCAACGCTGTTCAAGCCGAATGTATAAATTTTGAACAAATGGAAAATATCCGTAAATTACAATATCTACTGAATGGTGAAGATGAAATTAGAACAAATGTTGCAAAATTTTGTTTCGAAGGCTTCAAAATGAGGCCAGATTGGGGTTCAACCACACTGCACCCACCATTGCTAATGTAAATATTTACTTATATTGTCTGATTGATCTTTTGTTTACCCGTACTTTTTGATATTTATTGTATGTATGAGTACCCTTTTATTGTATGCCACTCTGTAGTTGTATAGTTGTACATTTGGCCCCCAGAGGGCGTAAATATGTTGATAAAATTCTGTATTCTGTATGTTCACTCTGTTACAATATTTTCCCACTCCAAAAAGTCTCTACTATCTTACTAATCAGACCTGACAAACTTTTTTTTTAAAAAAAAATATCAACTTTAACCCCGCATGTAAAAATAAGACCAGCTGGATGAAAGTAGTGCATGGAACCCAAGCTACCCTGATCTCTGCTCAGTCGGTTTTTTTCCAAAGATAACGTTGAATCCACTAGGTTATTAGTTGTGGATCACTTTTTTTTGAAGCAGAAAGGTACTTTGAAGAACAATTTGTGTCTTGGACAAAACTTAACAGTAGCATCAAGATATACTGGCGAAGTGGTAGCAGTGCAAGACAGATTTTGTTAATTAATTGTTTCTTTACCCGTATCACAATGGTTATATATTCATGCATCAGACATTCAGTGAAGTTAATACGCATATCTCTATGCAGATGTTGTCAGTGCGAATATTCCATAAAGCTGTTGGCCAACTAGAGTAGGACATCAAGCTCCACAAACCCTTTCATTGCAAGGGTAATAACACTGCTGGCTGCCCTCCTCCAGCTGCCCAACCTCTTCAGCCTGTCACAGCACAGTCATGAACTCTGCCATTTTCCTGTTTTCCATGATCCTGCAGAGGATAACCTACGAGTACAGCACTTAGCTTATAGCAATGACTTCATCCCCATTACAGATGAGAAGGGGAAGGATGACATCATCGTTATCAGCTCTGAGTCTGTTTCTGAGCAGGAAGCTGGCAGATTGGTATGTGCTCAACTAACAACAGCAGAAGTAGGTTCGCCGGCCCAATACGCAAGGTTAGACATATCAAATGGAACAATCTGTTCAGAGATCTGAGATGTACCAGGTAACCGCATCATGCATGGACGTCCAGGAATCTTTTGGTGGTCCCCATCTGCCTAGCCAACTCGGGGTGGGGGGTGGGTGGGGTGGGGGTTACATGTGTGGCACATCATTCCCTTTTTGCAAATAGGTACATAACACATATTGCAGTCTTCATTGGCAAGCACTGTCTTGAGAAAAAACGTGATTAATGGTGCTGAACTGTAAGTCCACTCATACCTATCAGACTGCGTGCATCTGTCAACACTGTGGCACATCCAGGTGTTACATGTGGGACACATGTTCCCTCCTTGAGAAGATCAGTGTTCTGCCTGAAGAATATTACCCGATCAAACTCGGAGAAATTCCCTGTGGGTGGGTAATGAACATCTGATCAGGAAGGCCGACCCCACATGGTTTGACGCTTAGAAACGTATCAGATGACCATAGCAGCAGTGTTACAGAGCGATTATCAACCAACCAGAGATCGCCAAAGTTCATTGTGATGTCAGTTACTGAGCATTATTGTCGCTAGCCACATGCAATTGAAATGAAAAACGTCCGTGTTTATTCCATAATGGCGATACAAATATGTCTGAAAAATTCAATCAAATTGAAGTTCCATCAACTGAAGTAAAATTAAAGTCACAAATGATGTAGTTTTTACTGTTGGCACAGTGGAACTACTTTTTTGTCCCGACAGAGCTCGATTCGAAATATGAGTGAGACACACAGTAGCCCAAGATGGGGAATGTTTAATGGCATGTACATGCATGACCATCGGCATAAACCAGAAACAGCGACACAGCGTGGTGACAACAATGTGTGGGTTAATTGGATGAAGTTGAGATAACTTTGCCATAATATGTAGCCAAACCTGGCAGCATTTGGTATATTTGGTATACAAATGATTTCCAAATTGGTGGAAAACAAAAAAGTATGCTGCGAGGACAAGTTCTCAGAGAGTAAAGTACAGAACAAAGAAGCGAAAATATCAAATGTGGGCCATATTTGGCAATATATATACATATATATATATATATATATATATATATATATATATATATATATATATATATATAGGCCGGTTTTAATAAATCCCAAACCTTGATAAATTGACTGTCTTCTCTCCGGGTACTCTTGTGGTTTATTCAACTTTCAACAGCCTTCTGTGTATGTATTCACTCTCCTCGCAAATTGAATTGGGTTAGTGGATCTTAAGAGCGTGTACATGAATAGCAAGGGGGCAATTCTGGAGAAACTCTGATGTCTGATTGTTTATATGAATAGCTGAATATAAGCAAATCTGTTTGGGATATTTGCAATCGATAGATGAGGACATGTGGTGCAGAAAAGTGTGCACGAAAGCAGTTGACCACGTTTCTTGCAAGCAAAAAGCGCTAGGTGAACCGCCATGTTCATCTTAATTATGTAAAAATATTTTTATTTTATCAAATTTAGTATTAAAAGATTCACAATTTAAACTAATAATAGTAAAAGGATTTTGTATTTGTTCAGATGTGTAACAAGTTTTTCAATTTCAAAATGTGGAGACTTTTTAATTTACTTTGGTTCAAATAACTTTGGATCATTTACATCATGAGTTGAGTTTGTTTGCAATGGTGAATAAGATCATTTGTTTCAACACCCCCGAGACCACCAAGAATACGTTTAATATTAGCCATTATCACAGATATAATTTGCAAAATTAGGTCCAAATATTTACAGATGGTACTATATTACTGAGCTGAACAAATATCAATTGGATTTGTTTTGATTCACAGAGCCTGAAGTAACAGAAAATATAAAGTCAAATAAACACAATCTGACTGATTCAATAAAACGAATACTACCTGAAAAAAAAATAAAACAACTTGTTCAGACATTCAGGGCGGAAGCCGAGGGGCCGTCAGCGGCCCAACCAGCCGGCATCAGTGAAGTCTATTAAAATTTATTGGTAAAGAACGAGATACCTGTTACGATACATGTATCCCCAAAGGAAAGGTCAAGTTCAAGAAAAGCCAGCACCAAACAGACTCTCCCCTCTTGTATTATCATAGCCTTTAAATATTACTAGAAAGTAACAGTCTTCAGTTAGTATGTAGCATGGGTCTCGGGTATGCATGGAGAGCCTGCAGGCCGCAGAGAGGGCAGTAGGACTGTATCGAATATAGGCCTGATGGGCGAGTGCTTGGATAACAGGAACGAAATTTCTGTATAAACAAATTTTTGACGAATGAAACTGAAGGAAAGGCTTTCAGGGTTGCTATTTGTGCCCTGACGCAGACATAGGACATCGGAAATACCAGTCTCAGAGGCTGGGAAAGGAATAAAGGGCAGGCTGGATTTTTTTGGTGGTGGTGGTCTACTTTCACGTAGTACCGTGGAACATAAGCGGAGAGTCAAAGAATTGTTATTTCTGCACTGCACCGTACCTGTGTCTGTCGTTTTGGGGGTTTAATAGTTTCTTGAAACTGGAGTGTACAACATGGATTTTTGCTATCTTTACCACTGATACGAGAACACGTAAATTAGTAAAATTTATCAGTTGATGCTTATAACTGGTACTTTCCAAATAGTCAATGTCCTTTCTCTGATATATATATATATATATATATATATATATATATATATATATATATATATATATATATATATATATATATATATATATATATATATATATATATATATATATACATATATATATGAGAATTCACAGCAAGGTTTTGCAACATTGAGTAGGCTTTTGAGTATGGTTTAGAGCACAGACTGTACCTGTTGAGCACACTCTGCTTCTCAAATGTCACATAAAGAGCCCAGTAGGGAGCTCTTGTATGTATGTATGTATGTATGTATGTATGTATGTATGTATGTGTGCATGCATGCATGTATGTAGATAGGCAGGTAGGTAGGTATGGATGGACGGATAGATATATTTGATTTCCACATACATGCTTCAAATTATGTCCACTGTTCTGGTATTTATGTTGTTCTTGCTGAGCTCCATCAACTTTATATACCGTGTGTGTTACGTTCTCTAGCTCCGAAAATACCATTTAAAGCATGCAATCAGCAATGTGGAATATGCAGTATGATCAGCTACAAAAATGCTATGATGTGTACAAACTTCATAGTATCAGCAAGATGATCACATAACACTTTCTTGTCAGCGATATCCAATTGTACTTACTCTGTCCATTAACATTTATCATAATAGTTAATCATTTGCGCTTTATTAAAGTCATTCGTAAATACCAGTCTGTAAAGAAAGGCAGAATGATTTCATGTAAAATGTTTTGTAAATCACATGCATTAAACATAAAGCACACGTATATTTACGGACATACTCAGGCATAATCGCATATATTAATTATATAAAGGTGTTCAGTGAATATTATAATATCCATGTAGAGCGCCTTCATGATGCACAGATTACAAAAAAAAGCTTAAGCATCTGGATTTCGTTTTGTCTATAACGAAGTACGCATGTATGTGCAGGGGGATGTGTGTCCATATGGACTCTCAGCTTTAGACACGTCGAATAACATGTCATATAAAGTATGCGACAAAAATTTTGGATCATCCCTTATTTAAAAAAGTCTGGTAAACAGTGTACGTAAGCCCCAAGTAATTGATGATTGGTCCAGAATAATTATAAAATAGGACGAAAAACGAGACAGCCAACCTGCTTATTTAGCTGCACAATATTTGTTCTTGAATTTAGAATCGTGCACAAAAAGTTGGTATAATATAAGTCTATGGATCAGCAAAATAAACCACTTTTTAAAATTTATCAATCATGTTGACTCGTCTATACACAGCACCTTAGTTCATCAAATACCGCATATCACACATCTCCTGTACATTTTCCATTTCGCAATTATTATGTCATGCTCAAAGGAACACCAGACCTTTATTTTAACAGAATACTCAACGTAAACATTGATAGATAAGTAAGTCTTCATTCAAAAAGTGTTTATACTACCACGCCTGCTCCCAAATGATTCATAAGCGTCTGTTCAGTTTAAAAACATGTTCCATAAATTTGATCGAAAAAGGCACTTTATATATATGAAATATTCATTTTTGTAGTGGTTAAAAGGATGATAATGTACTGTGTTTAATTCCGTTAATACTATATATATCTTGAATATACGCAAAAATAATAGTTCAGGTTTCTTTGTTTGAGTGCCACACATCACTCACACACAAAATACATAGAAAGTGTAATGGAGAGGTTCACTTTTCATATCGTTAATCAAATATCATTTGAATACCCCAAGGTCCCATGATAAGTTAAAACATTTATCACTTTGTGACAGATTCAGTTTCATACCCCTTGTGCAACTTTGGCAAAATTCGTCAGCCTGGATCAAGGTCAGGTTATATGAAAATGACTAAAATGTAAGTGTTACTGATAGGTACTGACACTAGGGAGCGGGAGATGGGGGGGGGGAAGAGAGAGAGAGAGAGAGAGAGAGAGAGAGAGAGAGAGAGAGAGAGAGAGAGAGAGAGAGAGAGAGAGAGCTGACTGTAGTATATGTATAAATCTACGCCCTAATTTATCACCTTTTCCACCTGCGATGCAAAAAAATTATGGTTTCAACAGCCAAATGAATTGACCAACAGTCATCGTGGGAAACCACCAAGAATGTTTCGCTGCCTTAAATTTTCGGACACACTTTGAATAATAGCGGCTACTTTTCCTTGCCTAACATCTGGTAAAATCATTGATAAAAATTATAAACGTGAAACAATAGCAAATAATTGAATAATTAACGTAACATAAGTCTTGGCTCCTGAACTTATATGAACAAATTTGTGCATCAATATACGGAACAGTTGCAAAATTTAAATTTTGACACACTCTAACAAAGGAATTTCACATATATTCATGAATGTTTTCCGAGTGGCGACATCATATAAACCTGGCTACTCAAAAGTTTAAATATTGAATAACGTTTCCTGAATTTTCATGTTCAAAAAGTGTCACCAACCAACCCGTGAAAAAAACAGTCAAATTGTATTTTATGTTGTTCTTTTTTAATTCAAACCGTTCGTTGTTACATAATTATCGGGGTCAATGAACAGACAGTGACACTCCAACAAGCCTCCTCCCCTAGCCGTTGTGAACGTATCTAGACATTTATAAAATGCCGTGAAGGGTGTTTTAATGAAAACAGTTGCAACCTTTGCGATTAATTGTTTGCGTACGTGTTTAGCCCAGCTGAGTGTATCTCCAGGTCCTCCATCCATCCGTCTACAGTTCACAAGTTCAACTTTTCAAACACTGTGGGCCATATTGACCTTGAACTGACTAGGAATGTTTCGTGGACAGGTTTATACCACGTTTGTTCAAATGGTCACTGTCCTGTAAATTTTGGATGTTTTATGATTATTTTCTCCATTTTAGGCAACATCTTAAACGAGAAGACTGTGAAAGTCCTGTGCTCAGCTGACAAAGTCGACCTATGACCTTGGAAATGAGGTCAAGGTCACTGGCTTATTCTGAATCTAATTTTCATAGAGGGCCATCCCCATGTGCAAGATCAAAGTCATAATACAAATAGTTCTCAGGTTATCATGCGACCAGTAAAATTCATGTTAGTGGCCATGTGACCTTGAGAATGAGGTCAAGGTCACTAATGCATGGTCTCAATCTTTCCTAAATAGAGGACCACCAACAAGTTCAACCTCAAAGTCCTACCTTCCACAGTTCTCAAGTTACATTGTGAAAAGTAAAATTCACCTATGTGTCTGGGTCCCAGTGACCTTGGTCACGAGATTAAGGTCACCCATGTACTGTCTAAGTCTGGCCTTTGCTCAGGACAACCATCATGTTTAACATCAAGGTCCAAGTTCAAATAGTTCTCAACTTGTCGGGTAAACAGTAAGATTTGAGCAAGTGGTCCTATGACCTTGGGAATGAGGTCAAGGTCACTCGTCTACTGTCTAAGTCTGGCCCTCATTAAGGACAACATGGCATGTGCAATGTGTGTATATAAGGATAGAGACTTTTGAAGATTTGGCCAAAATATGAACAAAAAAAAAAAACGATAGAAAAATAAAAAAAATCATTGGTCTGTGACCATTTGAACAAACTTGGTAGATACCCACCCAAGGAACACCCCCACTGAATTTGAAGTGAATCTAGCTGATAGTTTCGCAGAAGAAGTCAAACATTGTCAATTAGCATTGCAAACCCTAATGACTTTGCAATCCCAATTGACTTGATGGTAATCAAAAGGCGTGTAAAATCAACAAGGAAAATTCGTAAAAAAAGCCAAAAAATCACTGGACCGAGACCATTTGAATAAACTTGGAAGAGACCCACCCAAGACACATCGCCACCAAATTTGAACTCAATCTGGCTAACGGGTTTCAGATGTGGTCGACAATGTAAACTACCATTGCAATTCCCAATGACTTACATTGTAAACAATAGGAAAGTGTGCATTGACCAACAAGTATCCGAATTGAAAAATTCATTGAAATTATGGATAGAGAGCAAAGCCAGCTGGTTAAAAAAATTGTGTGAGCCTTCCACAAGGAACATATCCACCAAGTTTCAGGACAATCTGAGAGATGGTTTTGGAGAAGGCGAAAATAGCAAAAACGCACAAAAAAATCATTAAAAAAAAAAAAATGAAAAAAAATCGCAGCTGAGCTAAAAATCATCTCCGAAACAACCTTGCCAATTGATTCGAAAAATCATCTCCAAAACAGCCTTGCCAGTCGCTTCGAAGTTGTATTGGGAAACTTCTTGGAACTCCTAGACCTTAATTTGTTCAACAGGAGGGACTGCCATTTTTTTCTATTTTTGCATGAATTTTGGCGTATTTTGCATTTTCCAACTTCATAAAAATTATAGCCCAGATTGTTCTGAAACTCGGTGAAAATGTACCTTGTGGGAGGGTTAAACGAAGTTCGTACTAAGTAGTGATACTCTGGATTTCTGATTTAATGATTTTTTTTTTAAATTCTGGTTCCTGTCAGTGAATGCATGCATTCCTGCTAATCACTGTGGAAGTCAATGCGGATTGCAATGGAAAGTCACATTTCCGACTTCTCCAAAACCATCAACCAGATTCATTTTATATTTTGTAAGAATGTACCTTGGATGGCTCTCTACCAAGCTTGTTCACGTGTTCATGCTCCAGTTATTTTTTTGATTTTATATAATTTGTTTCTTCAGTTTTTGTCAAATTCTTAAAAATATCTCAAAAGCTGCTCATTTTCTTTCTGAATAAAGCTTTTACTTACTTACTTACTTACTTCTTATTTGCTTACTTACTATGTGTTCAACACGTGTCGCTGCGATTTGTTCATTTTTAACAATTTTTGTGTGTGTTTCTGCTATGTTTGACTGTTTCTCAAAAGAGATGACTCAGATAGTTCTAAAACTTGATTCAATGTAGCTTTTGGGAGGGTCAAACAAAGTTTTTCACGTGGTGATACTCTGGATCTCTGATTTTTAACATTTTTCTTTTCAATACGGGTACCTGTTGGCTAGTGCATGCATTCCTATCGATTACTATGTAAATCAGTGAGGATTGGAATAAAAATACAGTCAATGCATGCAAGGTCAGCTGAGCACAGGATTGTCACTGTCCTCCTGTCTAAATTTGGTTATAGATCGTGTCAATCAAAGCAAGGGAGCAGCCCACGCAGCTTTGTACCTGATATTATGAATTATAACATGTGGAGGAGGTGAAGGAAAATAATTTAGAGTATAGAGGTGAAATCGCAGGTCTGATACCCTGCGGCTGGGACATAGCTCCAGGCATACCCCAAACGATCGGTAGTTTTTACTCCACACACGGGGACCAGGCAAAAAAAAAAAAAACAACACAAAAAAAAACCAAAAAACAAAAAACAAAAAAACAAAAAAACAAAAAAAAAAAAAAACAAAAAAACAAAAAAACAAAAAAAAAAAAAACAAAAACAAAGCAAAAAAAAATCACAATTTTTATCCATTTACAAAATGTATAAAACATACAAGTTGTAGTTTTATGCATGAGCCTATTTATAAATATTAATATTATTTGTTAAACAAGCCAATTTTAAGTCATTGAAATTTAAGGAACCAAACGTCATGACAATGTCGAGATATTTGAAACAGAATTTACACGAAATACTTCATCGCGTATACTCCATTATATCGTTTTGATTTTGCTTCATTACAGACAAATCTCATCTGAGAGCAAAATCTCAGAACAAATGCAACCAAAGTGGAAAACTTGTGACAAACGATTTCATGGATAATATGATCAGATATATTGCTTGTAAAGAATAGATAATTGACTACTGAAAATTAAAATCGTCACTTTTGAGGTCAGATTCAGAGACGAGATTCTATAAATGAAGAATCATATCTTTTATATCGAGTAGTATCCGTATTTTCGAAAGGAATATCAGAAGGTTAAATTTGTTGATGAGCAGCTTCATCAAAGTTGTGTGTGCTTATGCTACCAATAAAGTCTATATCTGACATTAAACGATGTGTATTTTGCTTTTCTCATTAATGTCCAAATGAATTCATCCTTAAGCCATGAAAGATAAGATATAAATCAGCTGGTAGAGGTGAGCAATTACTACCCATGACATACCTTTGATTTGTTGAAATTCAAATGACCAAATTGAAAAAAAAACATTATCAAGAAGACAATGAACATACCCTATTCAAAAGTCCCTGACATTTTGGAACACTACTACTCTCTGGTGGCAGAACCCAGAATGAGGCTGGGGTGCACACCCAATCAAGCCCCCGTTCGCTTACATGCTACATTTTCTTGCTTTTCTAGCTCATATGTATCATTCAAAAACACTTTTTGAATACATCCATTGTGTTATCCTGTTAGGAAAACTCTAGCACTACAAGAGCGAGGGAAAAAATAGGTTTTCAGTGTTTGACCCATTGTTGCAAAAGTTACTGTGATGTACTCTGTTTACATGAAATAAGCTTTCGTGGCAACACGTTTTATATCATCTTATTACAAAACATAATCTGTTGAATTCA
This sequence comes from Hermodice carunculata, assembly GCA_964020975.1. Classification (NCBI taxonomy): domain Eukaryota; kingdom Metazoa; phylum Annelida; class Polychaeta; order Eunicida; family Amphinomidae; genus Hermodice; species Hermodice carunculata. The sequence goes on from OZ026614.1 coordinate 22,068,283, forward strand.
TATTTTAGGACCAGTCATTCATTTGGGTGTGTAATTTATACTACCTGGGACATCCAAATATATACCGTGTATATATATATATATATATATATATATATATATATATATATATATATATATATATATATATATATGTCCTCGCTGTTCGTTTTGCTCCATCATCAAGTCCATTCAGCTTTAGAATAGATATACCTGTGACAGCTAATTATTACACCATGTTTAAAAATCTCCCGAAAATATGAAGCCACGCCCCCTGAAACTTGGACCCATATTCTGGCCCCCAAACACTTTTTGCTATCTATATATGACTGAATCCATAATGCCACGCCCCGAATATAACTGACTACGCGTGTTTTTCATATCTTCAGGTTTCAAATCTACCCAAAATTGATCATTTTTACATGCACACGTCACGGCTGACGACGACCCACATTCTTCACATACCGAAGTGATTTGACGTTAAGGGGGTAAAAGAATATTTCCCACAACCAAGTGACCACCCTACCAAATAGTGAAATGGCTAATCTATCAGACTACATTCGTGAAACTGGCTTTAAAGACTAATTTATATCATTTTTATCGCTTTTCGTTACATTCCTTTAGCCCAGCCGCCTGGCAATCATTGAACTTCCGGTTAGCAGGATAGAGCTCTTTGTAAACAGTGTGACGGCCGCACACACACTGAGGTGATTCACGAATTTTCGAAACTATAAATGCAATATGCACAGATATGCTAATATTATTGTATTAGTCATCCAGAATAGGTGGATAGCATGATAAAAAGTGATAGAAAATTAATTTTGAACGCCGAAAGACGTGCGTTAGCGGGCTGTCATGTGGCAGCCATCGTATTTTCAGCCAATCACAATGCGAACCAGTCATTTCTGCAAAACATTATCAAGCGGGACTCGACAGGGGTTTTGGAATTAGGACCTGGCAAGCAGGGACTTTTTGTGATAACTGAATCGTATAAATGTGTTTCAAACAATTGAATGTCAACTTTTACAAATCTTTAACTTGAGGTTATAAGGATGTTGACCTTCCTATGCATGACTCGTTGGTGCTGACATTCAAAGAGCATATGTTATCAAAGCCCATTAGGAGCTCTCGTCTCGATTTTGGCCTATCTCTTAATCAAAATAGAATGCACGAATATCGCTTAAAGTGTACCTTCTGTGCTTCATCCCTGTAATGAATAGTTGTGTTTTTTGTTTTAACAAGTCAGAAAATTGCACCCCCGCCTTTAAAACAACAACAACAACAACAACAAAATTGGTACTGAAATATTACATAATTGCACAGAACGTATGCTGCTTGGGCCCTGGCTATACAGCCAGCATGCCCCAATAAAATGGGGGCACGTGCACTGGGCATTTTCAAGCTTTCCCCATGCAAGACCCTGCCATTGGGAGTACAACATCCCTTATGAATCGCCAAAGGCACTTGTATATCCTTAAAAAAACCCACATATTTTATTAAAATGTTACTGCTGGAAATTCCTAGAATGTATAGAGAGTCAACTCAGGATTTCTGCCTTTGGGTCCAACTGTACAAGGTATCAAAATTGCAGTGAGACAATTAAGAAAAGTCAAAACACTGAAGATATTTGCCCTTTAAGTTGTAGTCCTATAGTTGTCCTAACAGGATAACACAATGGATGTGTTTAAAAGTGTTTTAAATGATAGATACGATGTAGAATGGTAACCAAATTTATCATGTAAGTAAATGGGAACATGATTTGGTATCCACCCTAGCGTCATTCTGGTTTCTGTCACCAGAGGTCAGTAGTTTCCAAATATGGCAGGGACTTTTGAATGGGGTGCATTGTGATTCTTTAACTTTAGATGGTAAAAGATAATACCTTGCCTTCAATATAATATAAATCAGAACTAAAAGCAGTTTTTACAAATGTGTTTACATTTATATATTTATGACTTTTATTATCTAACATTTTCATGAAATTTTAAAAGGAATTAATACAAAATTGTATAAAAAGCAGAAAAATATTCGAATGAAATGTAACAACCACAAACATGACATGTAAACCACGTGGTCTATGATAAACGCCAGTTAAAATGGACTAAAAAGGAACGAAGTTTTCCTCATGCTTTCATAATAGATGACCATGTTGTTACCGATAAGCAGGGAATTGGAATTTTAATGGTTGCTTTACAAATGCTGTGCTGAAATTGGCTAGGGAGATTAATGCACTCAATGACAAAAACTTCATGGATTTCTTGATCATGACAAAACCGATCAAACATACACTCTACTTCAAATGTGTAACAGAAGATATGGTAATGTACATAACAAATTCTCCAAAAACTAAAAACAGTTGTGGCCATGAAAATTTATCTGTTAAGTTGCTAAAGCTGGAATAAAGAAACGCAAAATCAGTGGTAGTGAATCAAAGGGCAAGAACAGAATGTTTTTCACATTTGTTGATAATTGCAAAAGTTATACCGTTTCACAAAAAAATAATGACACTGCCATTTTTATATATTTACAACACATTTCTGTTTTTCCTGCTCTGTTGAAAATATTAGACGAGTCGTACGCCATCAAACTCGTGATTATTTCATTACTAAATCAGAACTTTGCAAGTCAGTACGGCTTTACAGAGTGTCACTTAATCTCAACTGAAGTCGTCTCGCATGAATTACGTGAAAAAATGTTGAGCTTGATGGATAAAGATGATGTGCCTGTAAATGTTTTTATGAACTTTTCTGAGGGTGGGGAGATGGCATTCTAGATCACTGCTACAGCAAACCTATAATTATTATGGTATAAACGAAAACATTTTTCAAAAGTTATGGCAACTAACGACAATATGTAATCACAGATGATGCCAAGTCTCAGGTGGAAAGCATTATAGGTGTACTACAAGGATCAATTGCTCCGTGATTTTATTTTACTTTAATGATATTACATTGGCTTCAACTGGTTTAAAATCTATTATTCATGCAGACGATATGTAGAACTGAAAATATATTGAAAACCAAGATACAAACAGTAACATTTCCAAACTTATAATACATAATTCTACAGAGTTTGTAAGGCTAATGGTAAATATATTATCTGTGTATATACAGAAAACAGAATTCATATTATTCAACAAGCCGATAAAACGGTAGTGATCCCTGTTCTCAAAATCGTTACAGCAAATATGACTGCGGGGAAAAATGTAACTTCCGGGGTCTGACTTTAGACAAACGCATCAGCTGGACTACACACATACGCAGGTCTCCCAGCGTGTGTTACATAAACCAAAAAAGTATCCTTCTAATTGAAATTCTTTTGATTATGTATAACACATTACTATTATCAACTGCTGCCTTATCGCATGGAGACAAACTTGTGACAAACGATTTCATGGACAAAAACTAGAAAAACTCTATAATAATTAAAATCGGTCGCCTCGCATAATATACAATAATCACTTTAATGCCCACACAGAACCTATATTTAAACAATTGAAATTATCACAACGTCATAGTATATACAAGTTAAAGCTTCTGATTTATAAATTGCAAATTGCCTCCATATTTCAAAAACTCTGTGTATATTTACATAAATCATGTGCCATATCCTTTGCATGTATGTATCGATCGAACAAATTTATTTCTAATTTTTGACTTTGATTTCTGATTCCTGAATGATTAATTGATCTATTGCTTCTTTTTACATTCTTATGGGCAAATTTTTAACTGAATAGAAACAAAATTGTCATTTTTTTCAGTTTTGTTACACAATGCTTTTGTTTTCGTATAGCCAAAGACATCATTATAAAAACAATTTCTTTAATATGAAATATATTTTTCTTCTGTAACATATTAACTCTGATGGTGTATAGTCATCATGATACCATTTAAAATGACTTCTACAAACTAAAAACAACGCCCCTTAAAATTCTAATCTAAGAAAGCTGATCAGCTTTTGTGCAGTTAAAACGAGTAATAAAACTAGAAGGCTGTGAGAACAGCATGTGCTGAGCTGGCATGCCAATACACACCACATTAAGTTTGAGATGGTTTTTGAGAAAAAAGCACATGCACTTACATTGGTATTTACCTTATGTGTGAAAACTTGTGTCTTATTGATTACTTCGGCAGTTTCAAAACAATGTGATATAAGAGAAACGGCCTCTAAAAGAAACATCTGTTCCATGTTTGAGAAAGATCTGATTCAAAGGTATGGATAAAGCTACATATACCATGACATCCATCTGCATGAGTATCATTGTGTTATGGTGGCTTCGCCAGTTTTCGGGACGTCACAGTTTTCCTGGTACTGACTTTGTGCCCAACTGTCGTGATGTCAGAAATTCTTTATCATAAAACAGCATGAAAAATATCACTTTTGCCTACAAATTATCCAATATTACATAAATTAAAATGTGAACACAACCAGCAGTCAGCCATTGACCAAAATCGCTCGGCGTATCAAGAAAACTAACCTCCCACCAAGCTGGCCTCATGATCCTACTAAGAATGTACGTACCCTCATCAATCTTCCTGTAATTTAGAATCGTAATTAAAAGTCAGTAAAAGATGACAGTATCCCCACCCGCCACCTAGTGTGTATGTATGACGTAGACCAAGTTTTGCAACATCCTCGGCAAGTTCAAAGAGACCCTGGTATATAGTTTTGATGTAGACTATAGCAAGAACATACCACGATTCGTGAAAATAGAACAAAATACACCGTTACTCAAGGCAAAATATGTCTAATGGTAAGTTTATTGCGCAGAATTAACGAAATTTTTCAATTGTTTTCATTGACCAAAAACACAAATCATAAAAATAATCGAAGCATAACCACCTGCTGAGTCACCTCGGTGGAGACCTACTCAAAAAACATTCCGACCTGGTTAAGTAGATGCGTGGAACTTGTTTGGAGAAAACTAAACATACTGTGATGTATGTATGCTGTGTCCCTTAAGTGATCAGGTAAACAAGTACTGTCATATATCTATGCTGTGTCTCTATAGCGATTGGGTTAATAAGTACTGTCATGTATGCATGTATGTATACTGTGTCCCTAGAGTAATCAGGTTAATAAGTACTGTCATGTATGTAAGCTGTGCCCCTATAGTAATCAGGTTAATAAGCACTGTCATGTATGTTTGCTGTGTCCCTATAGTAATCAGGTTAATAAGTGCTGTAATGTATATAAGCTGTGTCCCTATAGTAATCAGGTTAATAAGTACTGTCATGTATGTATGCTGTGTCCCTATTGTAATGAGACTAATTAGCACTGTAATGTATGTATGATGTGTCCCTATATTAATTAGCTTAATATGTGCTGTCATGTATGTATGCCGTGTCCCTATAGTAATCAGGTTAATAAGTACTGTCATGTATGTATGCTGTGTCCTTATAGTAATCAGGTTGATAAGTACTGTAATGTATGTAAGCTGTGTCCCTATAGTAGTCAGGTTTCTAAGTACTGTAATGCTGCCCCTTGAGCCCTCTGCTGTTTGATGTCTTTATTAACGATTTGGAGGAGTTTTTAAATGTGAATGGTAAATATGGAGTTGAAATAGGAAACAAAAAGTTGTGCAGTTTAATATTTGCGGACGATGTCCTGATCATGGCAGATTCTGCTGGTCATTTGCTGTATTTGCTACAGAAACTGTCTCTGTACAGTTATACTTGGGGTCTTGAAGTTAATACTTGCAAGTCATCTGTCATTGTTTTTAATAGACAAGGAAAATCCCTTGAGGACCAGTATAAATTAACTTATGGTGGCAATAGTTTAAAAATGGTAACAGATGTTGAATATTTAGGTATACCGATCAAAGCAAGTGGAGTCTTTTCACTTGCAGAACAAAAGCTTTGTGAAAAAGCTAAAAAGTCTTGTTTTCTTCTGAAAAGGGGGATTATTGCTGACAAAGATAATGCTATTTCTCCGAAAGTGGCCCTTGATTTTTTTGACATTTATGTAAAACCAATCCTTTTATTTGGATCCGAAGTTTGGCCCGTTGCAACCAGCCGCAATTAAAAAAATGGGAAACAATTTTCCGACCCCCACACACAAAATATTCTCAATATTAACAATGCTGAAAAAGTTCATAGCGATTTTTGTAAGTTCACCCCAGGAGTGACTAGCAAATGTCATAATAAAGCCTCTCTTGGGAAACTGGGAAGGTACCAAATCCAGATAGATATAAAGATGAAAATTGTAAAATATTGGTTACGCCTAATGGAGCTTCCAGATGGACACATTCTAAAGCGGTCTTTGAGTGATGTTGTAAATTTAGACTTGAAAGGAGAAACTGTTTGGGCGTCTGCAGTGAGAAAAATATTAGAATACAATGGATTTGGAAACGTCTGGCTGAATAAACGACACTTTGTAGATAAGTCTAGATTTCTCGACCATTTGCAAACCCGTTTGCGTGACCAATATTGTCAGGTTTTTTTATTCTTCCCTCTTTTCAGATGACCAGTCCTCAAACTTTTCCACAAAATTACGTACATATCGCAATTTTAAAAATGAATATAAGATGGAAAGTTATCTATCGGCCGTAAAACAATTCAAATTTCGGAAAGCTAAGTCAAAGTTACGTCTAAGTAATCATTGTTTACGTATCGAACGAGGCAGATATCAAAATGAAAGTTTAGTCAATAGAATCTGTACTCGATACACTAGAAATAGTATTGAGGACGTACATCACTTCCTAATTCAATGCCCGGCGTACGAGGAGTTGAGAAGGGATCTCATATCCTCCTTGGCGCTTGAATCATTAAACATGAACTACGTGTTCTCTCCTGAGGTCGATGTGGTAGTGCCCATCTGTAAATATGTATATAGACTTTTTGAACGCAGAAATTCTACTGAATAGCAGTCGCTTGTCAATATTTTAGTCTTCTATATCTTATGTGAGTATATTTTAAACGGTATTTTGTATATAATGCTGTAAGCCCATTTGGGCATAAAATGCAATAAAATTATGTAATGCATGTATGCTGTGTCCCTATAGTAATCAGGTTAATAAGCACTGTCATGTATGTATGCTGTGCCCGTATAGTAATCAGGTTAATAAGTACTGTCATGTATGTATGCTGTGTCCGTATGGTAATCAGGTTAATAAGTATTGTTATGTATGTATGCTGTGTCTCTATAGTAATCAGGCTAATAAATACTGTCATGTATGTATGCTGTGTCCGTATAGTAATCAGGTTTATAAGTGTTGCTATGTATGTAAGCTGTGTCTCTATATTAATCGGGTTAATACGTACTGTCGTGTATGCATGCTGTGCCCCTATAGTAACCAGTTTAACAAGGACTCTTGCCAATAATTTTGTATCTTAAAACTTTAAAACTGAGATTCATGAAGCAATAGTAGAACAGAGTCAGCAACTTTGGTGGAAGCCAAATCTAGCAACGTCGCCAACACGTTTGACAAGAGCCCAGCTTGTGGTTCGGATGAAGTCAGAAATGACACACATATGCATCCGTACACACGCATATTCCCCCACACACACGCACGCACACGCACACACACACACACACACACACACACACACACACACACACATATTTGCTTCACCAATTGGTTAAATGCTTTAAGGTCCGAGTAGTTGTATCATTATCATCCATTACATGGCAATTCCATTGTGGGAAAATCAGTCCAGATTGAAAACTAAATCTTTACAAACCTGTCAACATGAACATCATCAGATATAATAGCGAGATTTGACTATCGTAGTAATGCATTATTCATTGAATATCTAAAAATGATAAGATGTCATATCAAAACATAAAAATTACGACTTCTAAGGAAAAAAAGAAGCAGACTGCACTTTTCAATAATACTAAAGAAAATGCACCGATAATCATAACAAAAAAGCAAACAAACAAACAAACAAACAAACAAAAAAACAAAAAACAAAAAAAAAGACCAGCCATGAAACAAGCAAGTCGATATCCAGAAGAAAATATTCAAAAGCATTTCAGTTCCAAATGAACATAAAACTTCATGAAAAGTAGAAAAAGATTGGAGCAGAACCATTTGCAGAAGCTTGTTGGGTACACGTTTGAAGACTGTCTAGCCACTAAGTTGAGAGAATTAGTAGAACATATGAAGTGCGGCTGGCCATTAACGGGACCATGGAGAATACAGCGATGGATGGGATTTACTGCAATTGATGTCCTGAGTACATGTACAGCCTGATTCACAGCCAATCAGGGGTTTCAATGACCCAAAGAGGGGTTTGACTTTGTAACTATTGGATTGCCGCAAACAAGCCCATCAGTTCGTTTGAGTTTTTCATACTTATAATCTTCTAAGAGATATTACAGCTTTGTTGTTTGTAGACTTGTGGTGGAGAACTGTGTCGACTTTTCTTTTTGATTTAACTTCCTTAAACTGTTGACAACCTGGTTTGTGCAGACAAAGGCTACGAAGATGAAAATCCCCTGTGATGCATTAAATATTGTGAAAAAATACCACAAAAATTCATATTTTGTGGCTGAGGCAGCAAATCCAAAAACCCAAGTTATCCCCATGACTGTGAACAGACGCAGGTATATAACAAATTCGTTGCGATGTTCCTTTCCTACTACTGCAGCAGTACAGTGAAGAACCTTGTGTAACGACCAAGCAGTTAATGAAAAAAGTATAATATTTATCATTACTGCTGCCCCAATTGGAACAGCAAAGAATATAAGCAATGCATATTTTTGTGTTATCCAGCAGAGTCTTCCACCGTACTTCGGTTGGATCAAACTGTCCTTATACACTATGTCCAGCATGCCACATATCAGCACTAGTGCACCTGGAAGCATTATGGAAGTAATTGCACGATGGAGAAAAGAAGCGGAGCCATCAATTGCAATTTTCATCTGTGATGAAGGCTTGAAAATACTCCAAGCATATGAAGCAATAAAGCACATCCACGTGAAAGCAGATAAATAGAAAAAATGAACGATGACTGCAACTGCAATGCAAAGCCCTCTTATTCCAATACAAAGAGGCCTTATCATAAAGCTAAAAAGGGCGACAAAAACACTTAAACACAATCCAAATTGCAGTTTCCCTGCAAACGTTTGATATGGTATAACAAAATATTGTAGGAATAGCCTCAACAGTAGCAACACGCAAGAAACGCTGCCCAGTAAAACCGTGGTTATTCCCAGACCAACAGAAAAGGCAAAACTGGTGCCATCATTAATTGTACATACTTCAGAGAAATTTTGTTGAAAAACAATGTTGTAATACTTTGGACTAAATGTCCTTGTTTGTGTTGTCAAGTAAAGAGATCCATCTTGCAACATTTGATATGATTGTGCACCAAAATACATGCATATTGATTCTCTTCCTTGCAACTGTCGCATACATGTTGCATTTACATCTGTTATTTGAATATCTGAATTTGATGGAACGGTGGATGACATATATAAATCTAGTTGTTTTTTAATTGCGGAACCAATTTTACTTAAATAAAATAAACTTGCATTGAAATCGGAGTAAGACAGTAAGAGGAAGATGGCTGTGGAATTTGCATCCATGGTCCAAGGTTTCGTTGAAAATGTCGTATTTGTCCAATTAAGTTCACCGTTTCCTGTTTTCAGTTTTTCATTAATTTTCTGGACAGCAGTCCAAAGATGGCGGATAATGTGTTTGCTGTGAATCCTGTTCCTACCCATGTTAAACGATGTGACACGAACGAGTAAAGAGACGTTCATCTGGATGCATCTGTGTACCTTCAGCAGAGTTGTACAATTTGGACATGCTTTGGTACTGCTGTCAGACCTCTCTTTGTACCCCACACGATAACCATCTGTTGGATTCAAGTCCATAAGCAGGGCAAATGAGAAATACTTAAAACGAAACTGAAGACTTCTTAAATCAGGTGGTGGTACCGCTTGAAGCAAGGTCCGGGGAGTACATGTCAGATTGGTTTGCTCCCTATTGTTACACAAAGCGCAGTATCTATTTTTAAAATTGAAATAAGGAGGCTGTTTGTTCATCACATACCCTTGCATGGTAGAATTGTGGCACTTTTCCCCCAAGAATGAGCCTTCACATTCCGAAGGACAGGTTGATATTGCCAAATAACAGTCATGTACAGGGAACAATGGATCAGACGAGAACTCCATATAGCAGTAACGTTTTTTTATTAAGTGTATAATGGTGGAATGATTTAATGTAGCGAGCTTGTTGGGTGATGTTTCATTTGACTTGTCATGAACACTTAACTTAGGCAAAAGATGATCTTTGCATTTAAGTTTGACCTGCCACGGCACTGGTTCTTTGATTCCGTTACAGCGAGCACAACGAAAGCTAGAATAATGAAGTCCTGTGTTCCTATCGATAACAGGAATAATCTTGTTGAGGTTGTATCTGTCTCTGTAGCATGCACGTACATCTTCTTGGCAAGATGCAACAAGGAGAACGGACTTTGCCTCAGATACGTGTTCGCAACTCACTTTCTTGTTCTGTACTTCCAAGGCCAGCTTGACAGATTCCATATAAACAGCATTACATTCATTCTTGAAATCTTCACAGCAGTCACGATAGATGATACATTGCTTGTCACAGGAACATGTTATTTGCAAGCTAACATTCAATGCTTGCCCACAGCGCCCTTTACATGAAGAACATTTGATATAAGTAACGTTTTCTTTATCGTGGTGGAGGCATGTATCAGGCAGCATTAAAGCTCCAGCTGTTACATATCCCACAGCCAGCAAAAGAACAAACTTCGCCATATTTATACGTGTGGCACCAATCCTGTAATCATAAAACGAAATTTTATTTTCATTAGCATTATGTTCATTTTGCATGTCGGTTTTACGTTTGCAAGTACATGTGTACATATTTGTAACTTTAGCATGGTGACCTTTTCACACATGGTAAATATTAAAGAAAAAAATGAAAAATAAAAACAACACAAGAAAACAAAAATGAAACAACACCCCCCCCCCCGCAAAAAAGAGCCAGAATTAAGAAAGACACGTCTCTTATGTCAAGGTTCAAAATGGGTTCTGTTAGTAACCCACTAAACGCCACAAGTTATCTGTTCCAGAAAAATCACTTGGCTTCATAAAGTAAATGCTGTTGAATGCGCTTTGTTAAAATGCAATTTTGTCAAATGTCTGTCGGGCGTGATAAAAAGGAAGAGAAATGAAGCTTACAGAACTTTACAAAAATATTTCTGGTATAGATGATTTGGAAATGTTTAAAAATAGTTCCCCTTTGTATGATCAATTTACGCAATTGCTTATTTGCTTATCTTCTCCCTGACTAAACCTAATGGGCATGCTATACAATATTTGTCGTTCCTCTGTATATGGTAGAATTTCATAACAAAAGACACCGCTGATATATGTGTAAATTTTGATGGATTCTACATTTGAACGCGAGCTGTCAATTGCCAACAAAGTTTCATGCTCAACATGAATGTCGACCACAGGTGTGTTCTGCATTACCTGTGTGCACAATTTTTAACATTTTCCCAGCTGGTCAAACTGCACAACTTAGTCTTGACTGCTCATTTCATCCTAGACACCCAATATCTAGGTAATTTAGAAAAACATAATAAAAAAACAACAACAATAACAACAACAAAAATCCCACAAAAAAAGAAACAAAAAAAAAAACCAAAAAAAACCCACACACACAAAAAAAAACAATAAAAAAAAAAAAACAACAACAAAAAGAAAAAGTTGGCCATATGTTACTACTTATCGTGTGAGTTGTTGCGGACAATACAGCCATGATACTGACAAAAGAATCAGCAGCCATTATTTGACTAATTCAGTGGTTACATCAAATGTTAAGACCCAATCGATATAACTCACTGCTGTTTCCCAAAATTTTACAACTACTGATTAACTTGTTCAACGATTATGCACCTTTCAAAATACGAAAAAAAAATCTTCCTGCCCTCAAGGAAGAGTTTGGCATTTTTGCATCCACGTCCGTGCACATGTAGCTCAAATATAATTTATATATGAATTTTTAGCATTTCAGCAATATCCACGATATTGTCCGTGGCATGAGTATGATGGGACAGCTGATCGGATATGATTTCAGCATATGGACTACATCAGCATCGCTAAGTTTCTCATTTAGTACGATCAAACAATAACTGGACACGCATATCTGATGTTTTGATTCAAGGCCTCTCCTTGATTTATTCACGACATATGCTGGGTAGTGGTAATATAATCTGTTTTGTTCAGGGTGGAAACATAATGGAATATGTTATCTCAGAGAGACTGGGCACATAATGGAATATGTAATTCGCGAGAGACTGGACACACAAAGGAATATGTAATCCCAGAGAGATGAACTGTGTGTGCATGTGGTACGGTACACAGTCAATCATATTCATGAAATATTGCGTGGCGTCGATATTATGGTACCAAGTCTATAATGGCCCGACTTATCATTGTATTTCATACGTCCGTATCAAAATTTAATGCAGTTTGTATGTTTAACAAATTATTACACAACATTGAAATCGCGAGTCGGAGAAATCTTTAAACGAGTCGCATATATTGGAAGCGCTGGAAGTTTATTTATTTATTTATTTATTTATTTATTTGTTTGTTTGTTTGTTTGTTTGTTTGTTTATTTATTTATTTATTTATTTATTTATTTATTTATTTATTTATTTATTTATTTATTTGCTCGCCACGTGAATGCAAGAAGTCAGACAGCACTCCTCAGCCATAACTTGTGTCTCTGGTCAAGAAGTGTTTCTAGCGGACAGGTGCCGTTGAGGCAATAGCGACGTACCTTTGATATTTGCCCTTAAATAAAGCCAATCCAAGTGATTTAGTCTGAGAGCAAGTACATAAGTCTCGTGGGGGATGTTTTTCAATGTTGTGGCATGCATTTTCCTTATATTCGCATTTTGGTTTAGGAACTGTTTTGCTTGTATTAGTGCCCACCACTATGGACACAGTACATGTAAACGAACGGGAGGCATTGATTTTCGAATGACTGTAAGCCTCTGCAGTGCCCAAGGCTGCGTGACCAAGGTTGAGAATGACCTCCGTTGATGCCTTTCGGTGAGCACCAGCAAGGGCATGTATATAAACGCTCCATAACATAAGTGACGATATTTCTTACATTTAATGTTAGAAACATTTTATACCAGAAGTTCAGATGCAGGATTCCTGACGCTGGCACAGTTCATTTAAGATTTTTTTGATTTCATTGTATTTGTTATTTTTCAAGAACCACCTCCTAGTAGCCATTACTCTTTTCCGCAGTCTAAACTCTTTACTTTCCATAAGCTAAACTGTCACTCTCTAACCGACATAAATATGGAAGTACTATTTTCTATATTGCACACATTCCTCTGTAGAATTTTGACATAGGCCATTTTAGCCCAAATAAATTAAAGTGTCTTCATCGGATAAATACTTAGAACATGTTTCGGAGCCTGTACCCGTCCATGTCTCTCTTAGTAGCGGCTCCTTCTCTAAGCTAATTATTCAGCAAAGACAACACACATAACGATGAATAAAAATGAAGCAAATGATGAATTAGCTAAATGCGTGAAGTTTTGCTCATAAATGCAGAGCTTCATTATGGATGACGAATACTTGTCAAACCAAAATAGTTGCGAAATATGTATAGTGCAAGTTGAGATAAGAACAATTTGAATTACCACTGAAGCAGTATGTACCCTTTCTAGCTGGATAGCTTATCTTAGTTAAACCTCCTGCCAGTTTACAACTAAAGTAGAAAGAAAATGGGGCATTCTATTCAGTCCCAGTAATTGTAAAATAAACAGTTGCAGCTAGACCAACTGTACAAACCGAGGGAAGTCCTAACAAGTACTGCAACAATGGGCATCCTGCACCAAAAATGTTAAACAAACCCAATGATGACACCTACTCCTCACTTTGAAAGCCTCCAAACAATGAAGCTCTGTTTTGCTGCCAATCCTTAGTGAATGTTTCAACATAATGGGTCGGGTTTCTGACATTTGAGCAAATACTGGTTTGGGTAATCTTTTGTCATTGAGTAAATGTGTACTTTGGCATGTCAGAAAAGAATGAAAGTCATTAGCATTTAAGTCAAAAACATGTTATCAAAACCTAATTTTTCTTAACCAGATTTTAAGTAGAATTAGGCAAACTTGTAACTGCCGTAGGTAGCTGCTTGCTACCTATAGCCCCTGGGAGTCTAACCTGACAGAAAAAATGTAAGCCTTAAATGTCTGAAAGTAAATATTGAAACAGAATGATGCCAAAAGATAAAATTAAATAGCAAAACAGGCAAAACTAAAGTCTGTAAATTTTTGGCAGCCAAACTGTTTAACAGTTTGGCAAATGAATGTTCAGATACTGTAGTCCTTTACAGTCCAGAGCCAAAGACATGCACCATGGTATGCAAAACATTCAGCAATGAATTTTCTGATCTTCAGTGTCAGCGCAACTTGTCAGCAGGGCAACTCTTAATTGCCCAAGATTTTAACTATCATGTTGACCTTTCTTTGGATCCTGGTGTCATACAATTTTTAAATAATTTTTACTCTTTGAACCTGATTCAACAAATTACTGTGCCGACATATACCCACGGTCATATGTTTTATCTTATCATCTCACGATCTGATGAAGTTTCTGTGGGAAATGTAACAATCGATGATTCATTGCCATCTGACCAATGTGTTTCAACTTTCATTTGAAAAACCTGCTTCATCTGTCACAGTAATAACCAGTCGTAGATGGCGAAGAATGAACATGGATACATTCCAGATTAACATCAGGATATCACTGCTCTGCCCTGAGCCAAAATCTCTGATGCCATCCAGAAATACAATGATGTTCATGTAGAACTTTTGGAGAAACTTGCTCCAAAAAGAAAAAGATTAAATATGCAAGACCATATGCACCATGGTACAACAACGAACTTGCAACGACAAAACATCTGCATCGTAAGTTAGAAGAAAATTTCAGAAAATCAGGTTCTGACAACAACCGGAGAACAGTCATAGGACAGCATGACAAAGTGAAATATATGGTAGTAAATCCAAGATAATCCTACTTTTGGAACAAAATTAGTGGTACGAGAAACACGAAAGACCTTTTTCGGGTAACATACAACTTGATGCAGTATAATCAAGGGACTGTTTTGCCATCACATGAATTGAATGAAGAATTAGCAAACAGATTTGCTGAATTCTTTTGAAAAAATCCCCAGACTTCGCAACTATTTACGTGCAAGCCACCATAGTGTTTCACAAGTGCTGGATCATCATCAATCTCTTTCACAAGAGTTTGACTCACTCCTATCAAATTTTGATCCAGTTACAGGAGATAAAGTCCGTAAGTTTATCAAGGAAGCATGCACTTACTAAATCCTGTCCCTGGATCCAATACAACTCGGTTTCTCTAAGACTGCCTACCACCCCTTCTGCCAGGAATAATAAAGCTTTTGAACTTCTCCCCATCATGATGTGAGATGCCAGCTAAATTGAAAGAATCCTTAATTTCACCATTGATCAAGAGGGCTCTCCTCGACCAAGAGATACTAAAAAACGTTTGACCAGTGTCTAATCTTGCTTTTTTTCTCCAAGATGATTGAACGCGTTGTTGCCACACACATGACACACCATAGGCAGTCGAGTCGCTGTATGAAACATGGCAGTGTGCATACAATCCTGGCCACAGGGCTGATACAGCTTTGTTGCAGGTTCAAAATAACCTACTCGGTGCTGTTTAGACTCGTGCTTGAGCAATACTCGTGCTGTAAGATTTATCAGCCGCTTTGACACCATTGACTATTACACTTTATTAAGAACTCTAAAAGGTAACATGGGTGTCATTGCCAATGCCCTTGACTGGCTGTGCCCCTACCTCAGTGAGAGGTAATAAATTGTCAATACCAAGAGTACCGTTTCAGAAAAACTAAACCTGAACAATGGAGTACCACAAGGTTCAGTATTAGGACTGCTCCTCTTCAGTATACACACCAGGCCCCTAGGAAAACGACTAGAAGATCTTGGTGTGCGATTCCACTTGTGTGCAGATGACACCCAAATCTACGTCGCCTTTGCACACACCTCAGCACCAGAATATCCTGCTTCACCTCTATATCCATATGTGCCATCTCGCTCCCTCCAGTCTGAGGACAAGTTACTGCTTCACTTTCCATGTACTACACTTACAACTTTTGGTGACAGATGTTGCAAAGTTTCCCTAGTTCTGTCGAACTATTTATTGCTTACCATAAGGAGTGTCACTAGCCTAAGCAGTTTTTAAACGTGTTCTGAAGACACACTTTCACGAGGCAGTTTTTAGATCTTGATTTTTTTTTACTATGACAACTAGATCCCATTGTGTCACTTTCCAAGGACATGTTTATGTAAGAATATGCTTTAAATGTTGCTTTGATAGACTTTTAAAATTTTTCTTTTTTAGGGACATGACATCTATCAACATGTCAGTGGACCAAATGTGAATTTTATATTTGAACTGTGTGCTGTGAAAAGCGCCAATGAATATTCTTCTTTGTTAGATATTGGCGCTATAGAAATAATAAATCATCAAATCATAATTAAGTCAGGGAGAAGGGACCAAAATCACGAAAACTTTTATGGTTTATGGGAACTCCTGCTGGATTTTTTTTTTTTTTTATTATTTTAAATGACTTATCAGTCAGCTGAGATTATTGGATGGTCTGTCGTCTGTAGTCCATCTGTCCACAATTCATATTTGCGACTTCTCCAAAACCGTTACACATATCTACTTCAGACTTGGCGGGTATTACTGTTAACTTTGCATCTACTTGCTCGTACATACATTACAGTCCACAATTTTCAAGTTAGCTGCATACAACTTTCGGGAATAATAGGTTTTATGGCAATCTGGGTCCTTATTGATATTGGTGGCGTCACCTACAATATTTTGTAATATATGGAGCAAAATGTGAAAATCCTGTGACCACTTTAGCACACTTAATTTTGAGTGGATCATCTTGAAATATAGTAGGGTTGTGCAAGAGGATAGTCTCTTTTACACGTGATAGTAGTGGCCCTGTGTGTACTTTGATAGGTATGATGAGCCAAAATCTGTTGAAAGATACAAAATTCACTATGTCAAAGTTTGCGTTAGACTTGCCATATATATAGGCTATACAGATATATGGATCCCCAGCAGTGATGGTGTGTTATTTAATATCAGTGACACTGACCCATGTATGTTAGCTCCCCAGGCCTGTAAATTTGCCAGTGGAGATTTGGTGATAATACGATGTAGTTTGGATATTTGTGGAAAGTAGAGTTGAGCCTCCAGATCAAAATGTGATTAACGTACATAATACTCTACTCAGTGACCTTTTTTGGAGTCATCATGACGCAGCTGTCAAATTCGTGTTTTTTCTTTAATTACTCAACAAGCTACAACCCGACTCACACAATCAGACCATGTAAGGAAAGGTGAATGCGGGTCAAACATTTTATCGATTTTTGAAATCCAAGTTGAAAGGTAAGGTCAAACAGCCAGTCGGAATATCACGGTCAAAATGTCAAAATCTTGTGAATGCTCTGCTATCTGTACTATCTACCAGATCGTCATGATATTGATGGGATTCTGGAGGAGGTCCAAAATCTCGATCGGCCGTGTTACAAGAGGCGCCATCTATATTTTGTTAAGTTACAAGTCAGAATGTGTGAAAAGACATAAAAGTTTGAATCATGCTCTCCACAAATTTATTATGTAATATGGATGACTTTCACCTTTTTATCCAAGATAACTGGCACCCTCTCGTTAAAAGATGTGACTTGCAAATTATGTCCATAGAAGAGGTAACTTACAAATGATATCCACAGTTTTCAACTTAGCCCAATATAACTTCCAGCATTCAACCAAGGGTATAAAAATGTTAGTCAATTCACTATTACTGGCGCCACCTACACTATAACGTAATATATGAGTAGAAGTGCGAAAATTCTGTGAACAGTCTATATATCATCTTCAATTTTTTGCGGATTTTCATGAAACTTAGTGGGATTGTTCAGGAAGTGGAAAAATCAGAACTAGAACGCCAGATTTGCTTGACAGCAAGTATGTCTAGATGCCTTTAAAATGATGAAACTCTAAAAGGTGGAACATATCTCCATGCACCAAGCTTTATTGGAAACTGCTCATGGCCTGCCTACACATGGGAATTTAAGTTAGAACTTTAGATGACATTTGAATTCATGTCTCTATCTACATTACTTTCAAAGACGATACTGAAGATTTAATAATAACATTTACATGGTTAAATCTCCATGGATTGTTTGCAAGCTTTGTGGAGTACATTCCTATGCATGTTGATAAAGAGAAGTAAAAATATGTGCTTGGTATCAGTTCTATGGTGCCTGTAACTTACATGTACATTGCTGCTGGTCATTTTAGAGTGCCAATTTTGCTGACATGTGCACCTGGATAGCTTAGATTGGGCATGGTACCGCAATCTAAAACAGTTTTGAAGATATTCAAAATGTAAATTTTCTGCATTGATCTAACATGCACAAAAAATGCGGCATCTTAGATTCATTGTTTATTAGATACAACTACAGCACAAACTAATGAAATTAGAATGGCACCTCTGTCCATAATAGGTATGAAAATATTCACCTTCTAAAGTTTTTAAGTGTCGTTAATTAACCCGCCAGTTTAAATTCCAGGTATATCACAGAGACAAAACTATTCTTTGCACACACTGCTGGTAGTTTTAACTGTTATAGTGGATGGACACTCAATCACAGTTGCAGAAAAATATAAAAGTAAATATTTTTAGTTGCTCATGATACAGAAACTTTGCATTATTTTTACTATCCTCTTACAGGCTTAAGGTAAAATTCATGCTGGTAAAACATTTGTTTTGATGGCTATTCAGATCAAGTCTTACTACTTCCTCATAACTTTCATAAATTAATGTGTCTTTTTTTCTGAAATAGATTTTACACACGTCAGTGATCAAAGCAAACTGGTCAATTGTAATTGGCCTTCTTGCATCTTGATGTTATCATGATCCAAGTATATTCACTTTTTGCTCATACACAAGAAGTCCCCATGCCAGTTTGAGTGTATGGAAGACAAGAGAATGCAAAGGGAGATGCAGTCTGCCAAACTATCTGGAGTGCACGCAGACAGGAAGATATTTGGCAGTCTCTTATAAAAAGAGTTAATCCCAAGCATTATGCTGTAAAGCCACAGACCAAATTATTATATTTCTTAAAGGGACGGCGCAAAGACACTTATCGTTTAAGGAAGTGGTACACTTTATGACTGTCATTTATAAATGTTTTCATTTGTGTCTGTGGTTAACATCCAATGCCCTAAAAAGTATACGATATGCGTAACATCAAAGTTGATTCTGGCGCTGAATATAAAATTCAGTGTCTCGATTGATGTGATTAAATTTTGATTAGAGTTCTTAAATTATGCATAAAATTTGAAATATCATAAAAAAAACAAGAATCGGATTTGGTTTGTACTGTCATTAGAAATGAAACAATGCTCTTCAAAACTATTTAAAAACAATTTTGAGAAAGCTTTAGTTCTAGTTTTAACGCAGTTTGATTTTTTGTCAAATTTTAAATTTAACACTTTGTAAACTAAACCCTTAGCCAAAATTTAAAATCCAGTTTTTCTGCTAGAAGTGTAGTGCTTTATTTCCCGTATGAAAATAATGTGTGCCACTTTTGGTTTTAGTTATCTCGTTTTAGCGTGAGATTTGTCTCGTTTTAACAAGATAGTATCTCGTTTTTACCAGATAGCTATCTCGTTTTTCACGATAGTACATCGTCTTTACAAGGCATCTCCTTTTAACAAGATATTGTCTCGTTTTTACAAGATAAATAAATACCTTGTTTTTATAAGATACCTGTGTTCGTTTCTCAATATTGTACCTTTTTTTTACAACATGCCAAAACGAGGCTGCTTTAAAGTTTGGCGGAAGAACTACTTTCATCATATTTTGCACTTGGACTGCGTCATCAGGAAATTCTACATATTCTTTCCACTGACCATAAGATCAGCGAATGGCTTTGTTTGGGAGAAAGCACTAATCTAGTGTCCTTGATTTACCTGGTTCGTACCTGAAATCGTCAAAAAAAGTCGCACTTTTTCTCCTTTTTTGGCATTTTATCAACATATACCCCCCAAATAGCTGTTTTTTAAAAGTTTGCATTTACTGTGATGTATGTTGAATGATGGACTCAAGCCACGGTCTTCTTTTACATTCCACTCTCCAACATGCCTATACCCTCAGCCAGGATGAAAGTATTGTAAGTGTATTTTCGATGCATGATTTTGTTTTCAAACGTGGTGGATTCAAATCATCATACAGTCACCAAGGCTGGCCAGGTATGTCAGTGCAGTCCCGCAAAAACGAAATGTTGAGACTGTGGTCAAACAGATACCACATTAGGCGATCCTTCACTAATTCCAATCAATTAAAGCTTGGAGTGCACAAAGCTAAGACATCTTGCATTTAAGTCATTTTAGAAACACATAATTAGATATAGGATGATTAAGTATTTTTTTATTTGTACATGAAAAAAGCGAACCCTTTTAAGTTTGGGGGAGTATCAACCTTCTGTATCAATAGTGGATTTTTTAAATGGATTGGTTTCATTTCACATACACAGACACACACACACACAAACACACACACAACTGTGTATGCGGTATATACATACATACGTACATACATACATACATTCATACATACATACATACATACATACATACATACATACATATATACATATGTATCTATGTGTATATTATTAAATTATCAAATTAACAATGGATAACAAATTGTTCTAGCAAATACTTTGTCAAAACGTCTTTGGCTCATGTACACGTAAAGAGACCAAACTATACTGAATACTTTGTTAGTCAGGAACATTGACACTGAATGTTTCTGAAACTGCTGGGGATACTCCAAGAGCCACTCATTATAAAGAATCAGCCATGTAGTGATTTTTGACATCATGCATTTACCTAAAATTTGCAACAATGGAATAACACGATAACAAACTTCGTCTATGGTATTAGACCTGTTTGTATTATGGTTATGGGCTCACTTCGGTCAAGATTAAAATGTTCTAGTGAGTATGAGCCCATATTTATTGAAACAAATGTGTGGTAGAGCAAAGTGTATACTACGGCAATTATGGATGTAAATTCAGGTCATGACCCCAGGTGCAAGAGAGGTGGAATTAGACGCGGAACTTCTTCATGCTACTAATTCAAGATTCTTCAATATTCACCAATTTGCACATTTTATTTCACTCCATCCCAACACTAACGGACTCCCGCTTCTCTCTTCATATGGAGTAAGTGCAGCTTTTGGGCTTCTTTGGATTGACAGAGGAGCGAAATACAATTTTCAGAGGGGGAATTGCAGAAATAGGTTTCAAGATACAACTGTAAGACATTTATTTATAGCTTATTTATAGAAAAAGTATGTTGTGAATATGAGAAAAGACACGATGAAGAATATAAATAACTATGAAACAGTCAGGTTTACAGTTTGACCGTAACATTTTTTTTGCTGATGTTTTGTAATTGCTGTAATGGCATGCTCACAAATGTCTGCATGTATGTATGTATGTATTTATGTATGTATGTATGTATGTATGTATGTATGTATGTATGTATGTATGTATGTATGTATGTGTGTGTGTGCGTGCGTGCATGTATGTATGTATGTATGTATGTACGTGTGTGTATGTATGTATGTATGTATGTATGTATGTATCGCAGTCAGCTATTTTTTCTGCATAGTAAGCTATCAAAGCATATCCATGGGTTACCGAAGTCGAGCCTATATGTATGTATGTATGTATGTATGTATGTATGTATGTATGTATGTATGTATGCATGCATACATGCATGTATGTATGGACTACATGTCACAGAGTCATCTATCATTTGCGCAAGGGGAATGTCGCCATAAACATACCTGCTTTTAAGGTAGTCGTATAGTGTTAGGGGGCGCGATTGCATTTTTGAGAAGCCAGCATTTACAAACTGAGATCATTTAGAATACAATATCATTACAATCACTTTCGGTAGTTCCTGGATGACAACATCTTAAGATACCATCAGGCTTTTCATATGTATAAACATTCTTGATTAAAAAATAAACTGAATAAGGGAATAACACAGAATGCATCATGCTGGCCTTAAAGTAATTTTAATAACACTATAATAAAACTGATAAATCCTGAGTTTTCAAACCTAAACTTTCACATAAAACAGATGTAAATGTTTGTTTACCAATTCACTTATTACATAAGCTTGTCGAATTAAGAAATTTGAAGAAAACGGGTCACATCTACGTGATACTAATCAAGTTGCAAAGTTGCCAAATTCCATCTGAGCTCATATAAAATATTATTCACCTAACAAATCTCTAAGTCTTCTTCGAAAGGCCAAAAAAGAAAACCATGAAAGCTATGAAATCGTTACCACCGTCAGGCCTGTCCGAATTTTGACCTGAACGCTTGTTGTACTGTCCAATAATTCACAAAATTCATGGTTTCAGGTACGAAACTCTGGGTTTAATAATACAAAACCCAGATATTGTCATGAAACTCTGGGCTTTGTACATACAAACAAGCGGGAACCATGAACTCTCGGCCGAACATGTACCCATTTTTTCTGACACCCCTCAAGTACTCAGCATGTTTGATCCAGGGAAGCTAGGTGTGCAAGCAAGCCCACTTTACTGCCTGTGAGAGTCATTTAACAAAACTGTATGAACTTGTGTCTAATATTAAAACATAAGTAACAAGCTTGATAAAATGCGTTCTCTCGTATTTGGTATGTTGCTTCGTCCTCGTCATGAATCTGCGACTAGTCACTCAACTCCTAGCTAACATCCTGCACATCTATCTTTTTGACCTAATTCAGCCTATCAATTATTATAAATGCTGCACGTCCATTTTACCAAATGTTCAAGGGTCTTTTCCCAATTGTATTCTTACAGAAATAAAAATATGTTTAAACCAAGGGACTTTTCACATACCATATGGCTGTCTGCTTAAGCAAGTCAAATTATACAATTTCAATCCACCACTGCTCGTCGGTGACGCAGTTTGAAATAGTGTCAAAGTCTGGAGAGTTGTAGTATTCGGTAAATGGGTCCAGCTGCCAACAGCACATGTGAACGACTGGTCTGCACGCCAATTCCGACTTTAAGGTAACCTGCAAAGCTATCTTTTCTGAGATTAAGAGATCTGACCCAGTCGTGTGACGCAAAGATAATCTGATTTGATTCTCACCAAAAGATCTCACGTAGCGTTGGAGATAACTGGCTACCAACTTGTGAACAGAAGACCTTTCATTCGGATCTACGAGGGGCTTTAAAAGCCGCCCTGGTTCTGGAATCAGGGCTCATACAGAATTGTGAGTTTTGATGAGGAAACTACACGTTCAAGTGGAGCTTAAACGTAACGCCAGCACTTCGCAGGCTGACCAGACATAGCGGTTCATGTCACAACATGATTGATTTGAACTTACCTTATTTAATAGACTTCTTAATTGTGGGATGTGGGGTTTTATTTCATTGAAAAGCACCAATCTGATGCCGGTATTCTAAGTGATCGAGACCGCGCCCGTGAAAGCGAGCCACGTGCAGTTTTCACGAATCTACCGCTACAAGACACCTCGAAGTTCTGATGCGCCGTGCTTTCACATCATCCACCAAGCCATGATCCAGACCTGCTCATATTGTGGCTTACCCACTAAGCTTTATAATGAACTGCTCCCTTCAGTGTGGAACACTGCCTCTAGAATGGAAGGAAGCAAGAGTATGCCCAATACATAAAGCTAGCTCCCGGCATAAGGTTTCAAACTTCCGACCAATATCCATCCTTCCTATCACAATGAAGATTTTTGAAAAAAACTGTCCATGAACAACTTAAAGCTTATATGAAACAAAATGGACTGACTGCCCTACCCGGACCAGTCTGGTTTTCAACAAAATCAAACAGGGACAGTGGTAGACTTACGGGAGTGGTATACCTTGACCGGAAGAAGGCGTTCGACACTGTGGATGTCAACTGCCTTCTTAAAAAATTACATTGGAATCCAAAACATTGAACTAGAATGGTTCAATAATTATCTACGAGAACGCAAACAGTGTGTACGTGTAAACGCTGTCCTCAGTCGTGTCAGAAAGTACCTTAAAATTGACACGGCTAAATTTCTGTACAATCCCCTCATTCTCCCGATATTTGACTATTGTAACATCATCTATTACAATGAGGGGCAAAACTAAACTAAAAAGACAGCCTACACTTCAAAATAGAGGAGCAAGAGTTATTTTAGAGTGGTCAAATCGTTCCCACTCATGTGACCTCATGAAACAGTTGGACTGGCTCACCATCTGTGAGCGTGTAACGTATAGTTTAGGTATCACAACGTTTAAATGGGATTGCACCTAACTATCTTATACAGCAGTTTCGAAGAGTTGCACATCAACTTCGCACGCGGTCAGTGACAAACTGTAATATTGTAATATGTCGTCCAAAGACAAATAATTTTAAAAGAACTTTTAAATACAAAGGTTGTGAATACTGGAACACTCTACCAGTAACAATCCCAAATACGAAAAGTGTGAATCGTTGAAGCTCTCACTGGCAAAGTACATAAACACTCAAAGGGACAGTTAAACCTGCAACTTAAGCAAAGACCTGTTTTAATGTTTTTTTTTAGTTATTGCACTAGCGTATGGACATTGTCAGCAGACAACTGTGCTGTTAAATTTCTCTATTTCTCATATTTATATATTTCTTCTGCGTCCTGTTTGTCTGCTTGTTTCATTGCATCAAATCGACCTCCCGAATAGATAATACGAACTTTTTTTATTAGATGCAGTCCCCTAATTGGTTGAGCTGACAGGCCTCTGAGCCCGCCACGTGTTGCCAGCCCAGACGCTATGTCTTAGAACAGTGGACCAACAAATATTTTGTGAGGATGTCTACCAACAATTCTAATTTGAATAGTTCCATTGATTTGGAGTTTTTAAGGTTTAGACAGCTGTTATGTATTACCACTCAGGGGTTACTAGCTCCAGAGACAGCTACAACTGACATGAACAACCAACTCTGACTCAAGTTGCTACATTTGTGCACGATCATCACCAAAGGACCTCAATGTTCCTTTTGTTTGCGGTGAATGTTTCTTGTATGTACCTCAAAGTGACTTCCAGTTGCTGGAAAATTACGATGTCATTCAGGTGTATTACAATTTGCATGTTGCAGTTTTCTTTGATCCGTTACTGGCAGGAGGATGTGAATGTTGTGATGCAGGATATGCTCCTAATTGGGTGTTAGATTGACTGTCAGGCATAGCCTTCTGTCGGCCAATCAGGTACAGTCCCCCGCGTGACAAAATTCCATGGCTTCATGTATTGAGACTGTCTCTCAGCCGGGGAAATCAAGACAACTGACTGGATGAGATTGTAGATTTGAGTCGAAATAATTGCAGACATTAGGTTTTTTCCAAAGCAAATAGACCTGACCACTTAAAACCCAAAATTTATCACGTGCATCAAAGCCACTTTTGTGGTTATCCAGAGGTGTCAGCCAGCTGAGTTGACGTCAAACGAAGCAAATAGCCCTATATCGTTTTTACGTGCATCATAGCCACTTTTGTGGTTATCCAGACGTGTCAGCCAGCAGAATTGAAAAAAAAGAAGCAAATAGCCCTATATCGTTTTCGTGATGCTTATGAATCTGATATTTCGGACATACATTACCCATATTTTAAAATTTCAATCCAACAATAAGAGCAAAGTTAAGTACAACAAAAAAGATTCAAGAATAAAATATCAACATTAATCTGCCAAACGTAATGTGCACTAATAAAAATTCCACTTCTGACTTCCGACAGGCAATCACCCATAAAAGGCTCTGGGTTTCAAACCAGTCCTGTGGAACTTATATTTGTCACGAACAACATACTTTAGATTTCCATATATACATATTAAAATCTCTCTCTCTCTCTCTCTCTCTCTCTCTCTCTCTCTCTCTCTCTCTCTCTCTCTCTATATATATATATATATATATATATATATATATGCCAAACCACGTCAAATTCAAAATTTATCACTTATTTCTCCTGACTTAACAGTAAGTTGATTTGACAGAGACAGAAGAAACTATACCTGCAGCTAAAGCTGTACAAGTCATGTGGGAGTGAATTTTCATATCTATGAATTTCTTTTCTTCATTTTGTTGCAAAATCTTAAAGGTTTCATTGGATATCCTGAGTTTATTATACCAGAGCTTGACATATTTCTCAATTACAACAACTCAGTTTCAGTCCATTGAGTTTTCGATGTTAATTCAAGAACTGTTTGAGTTTTAACTTTGATATTATAATGTAGGTAAAGATGGTTTTCTAAAAGGCGAAACGGGGTTTTATTTAGGTGATCTTTGCGTAATTATCGAGGCCAGAAATTTTCATTCAGGCTGAACTGAATAGCCTGAGTTATGGGGTTCTACAAGATGATGGTCCTCAATCAGGGCTAAGTTGAGACTGTACATGGTCACAGCGCAACGTTTCGAAGTAATTGAGCCACCGTAGGTATTTCAACTGTCCATCTTTTAAAGTGAGAGATATTTGAAGGAAGACTTTGACTTTGAAATTCACACGATGATTGAGATAGCTGGGTCTTCTTGATCTAAGTTTTATTGATCACCACTTTAATAGATGTATTCAATTTCAGCTGATCAAACGATTTTCTTGTTGTAATTACATTGAGGACTGTACATACATGTGTTATGAAAGTTACTAGGATTTACACACAATGTGTGTTTTTTTAAATGTTTAGATCTTTCAAAGGTAAAGGTAGATACAGTTTGTAAAATGGGTTGACGCAACTGTATGACAGACGTTCATAGAGAACAACCATGGAGGTAAAGGGGCAGCAGCGTCATGTATGACAGACGTTCATAGAGAACAACCATGGAGATAAAGGGGCAGCAGCGTCATGTATGACAGACGTTCATAGAGAACAACCATGGAAGTAAAGGGGCAGCAGCGTCATGTATGACAGGCGTTCATAGAGAACAACCATGGAGATAAAGGGGCAGCAGCGTCATGTATGACAGGCGTTCATAGAGAACAACCATGGAGATAAAGGGGCAGCAGCGTCATGCATTTTGTTTTAAATCAAGTACAAACTCTAGTAGAGTGTTTCGTGAAAGCGTTTTGCTTGTAGGACATACTACCTGGTTTGAATTGATTATTTACATATTTTCGCTTTTCGGTGTAGAATTTAGAACTACGCCAAGAAATATTAAGTGTAACCCACACAGCTGATCTTTTCAAACACAGGGGTAATTGTAAAGAGGAAAATAAATGTTGAATGTCCTGCGGCTATGACCGACGTACGTCCATACAGTTTCAAAAATAAAATAAAATACAAAACATTATATGATTTAAAATAAATGGCATATATACCGTTATATATATATATATATATATATGCGCGCGCGCGCGTGTGTGTGTGTGTGTGTGTGTGTGTGTGTGTGTGAAGTACCAGTTATTACGCCACGACAGGCATGTTTTATATATTTCACTGATATATGAAGAGGTTGAACAGTAGCATGCACCGTTATCACCGAGAAAATGAGAAAATATTACCAGCGGCTCAAGGGTGTCAGCACCGAAATCCCTCACAATGGTTGATGACATATATTGTGCACTTGAGGGTTCGAACATAACTGAACCTACTATTCATTTCAATGATCTCCGCGGATTATGTGCATAAGTTTTATCTGCATGGAGACTTTCTCTCTTAAATTTGTGTTACCATTTACGAGACCACAACAATAAAGGTCACTTTAATATGGATTGTTTTTGCTGCCTAACTTTCAAGCTTATAATACATATATGGCACGTACTAGTACCAGCTGTTTCGTCTTATTGCATTTTACATTCTCCTATACCTGGATAAATACAGGCTGTTTGATGAGTTGATGATAACTTTTACCACCACGCGTTTCTCTTTCATAAGAGCTACAATGTAAACTTTCATAATCCAAGCCAAATCGTGCGAAAGTACGTAAGCATAAGTTCTCCTTTTTAATCATGTTTTTTATGTTATGTATTAATTGTTCAACTTCTGTGTGTATACATTTCCACCCTGCGACAAAGTTCTTGAAGTTGCATTCATTTTTGCCTGTTCTGCAATTTACAGCCTCAAAAAATATATTTGTATATCTCAAAAAGGACTTATTCATTTCATTTTATGCATTGTACTGATGAACAATGTTCGGGTACTTATTGCTATTTTGTCATTAGGCAGTATGCAGCCGGAAAAGGTAACAATCTTCATTTACAGTCAGGTAGTGCAATAATATAAAACATTGGTGCGATATTATTCGACAGTAAAATAAAAATGGGTACAATATATACAATAATGTTATTTGTGGTGGTGTGTGTGTGTGTGTGTGCATATATATATATATATATATATATATATATATATATATATATATATATATATATATATATATATATATATATATATATATATATATATATATATATATATATAACACGAGTAAATGAAGACATGATCGAAACTAGTGGATCAGCTAATGAATAAGACAGTCCAACCTTTGGTTTTGTACAAAACACACAAAGAACAGGAGCTCTGAGGGCGACGCCAATCGAGTACAGTGAAAACTCGTTATAAAGACACCATCTGTTCCCTAAGAAATGTGTCACATAACTGAATATGTCAGATAAATGAAGCAAAAAACCCCAAAGAAAATGAACTTTTTTGTGTGCAAATTTGTGTCATTATATTGAATATGTCGGCTATCTGAGTGCCGTTATAATGAGGTTTAACTGTGTTACATTCTTAAATTTGCTTGGCTCCTTTAAACTTAGCAAGTTGTTGCCATCTGTCATGGTATTGTGAGCAGGTTGCTCTACATTTTCGTTATCGCGTAAGTGACATTTAGTTTCCTCTTTTACACACGACTGATGGTGTTTTGCCCGCAGTTATGGGTTATGGTACAATTATATAAAATCATTAAAGCCAAAATCAAGAACTATTTTCGATTTTTTTTTAATCTTAATTCTAGTAGCAGGACCACACATTTGCCATACTAGAGAACAATTAGTAAAATTTGATGACATCCCAAAGGCACAATCTGGAACTCTTCATTTTCATGCAGAATATGAGTAAACCATCTCAGAACACATTTTTTCAGGACCATGCTTACATACAACAGATACGTTATCATAAAACTTGGTTATCGTCGAAAAAACTCATCCCTTCCCACCATTTTCAGGAGTCATAGTGAAACCATCGATTTCGAAGCCAAATCAGCAAATATATGAGAAAATTTTTTATTTCTTACTTGTTATACGATGCTCAATTATTATCTAGCGGTGCAGGGAATGTTAATT
This sequence comes from Hermodice carunculata, assembly GCA_964020975.1. Taxonomy (NCBI): domain Eukaryota; kingdom Metazoa; phylum Annelida; class Polychaeta; order Eunicida; family Amphinomidae; genus Hermodice; species Hermodice carunculata. The sequence goes on from OZ026614.1 coordinate 22,097,689, forward strand.
GAAATTTTGTAGTGCATCAATTCCTGTCCACGATGCCTCTGGGGTAAAGGGATGACTTTTCAGAAGAAACCTCCTGATGATAATTATGGTAATGGTGTCCGTTCAAATCCACCAAGACGCGTCTCATGGTTTCATGAAATATTCACACTATGTTGCCGATAACACAAAAAATTGTTTTAAAAGAGTAGTATCGCACAGTACCAATTTTGGAAATAGGCTTTGCTGTATGTGGCATGTTATTTATTGATTGTAATGTATTCAGTTCTTTTCCTGTGTGTTAAACGATGAACCTTCAACAATAATATCTGGTTCGGATTTTATGAAGTCAGGAAAATTAAGGCATCAAATATTTGATGTTTATCCCAGAAATATGATGCAGGTTCTGTCCCTAAGGCCCAGTTTAACAATGACCAAGTCGTGATTTTATGGTCCAAATTTCATCTACGTATTCACACGGAAGAGACAGACTTGTTCTTTACTTGTAATTCCATATATTGGAATATTCTAACATTTTTCAGTATACATGAATAAAAATATGGATAAGCACGCCCTCCATACTTTAAAATAATACCATATCTGTCGTTGTCCGACGTTATTGTCTTCTTCTTGCCCAATGATCCTTCATAACAACATTCTTAAAATTGTGCATTAGTGGTAGATAAAAAAAGTGAAAAATTACTGAGTCGGTATTGAATGGCATATATGGCTGATATTCAAGTTCTCGTTTCTCGCCACTCTCATTTGAGTGGCAGCGTCAGATATATGGACAATATTTGGAGACGGTAAATGAAGTAATTTTATTTATGAAGTTATTAGCACGTGGTATCTATTTAAAACACAGAATCATCAATGCATGGCTCAGATTGGTCGCGAACAGCATTCAGATTATAGTCAGTAGCTTTTTTATCATTTTTTCTGGAAATTGAAATTACCATACTTCTTAAAATGAATAAATAGATAGATAGACATACAGAATGAATGAATGAATGAATGAATAAATAAATAAATAAATAAATAAATAAATAGATAGATAGATAGATAGATAGATAGATAGATAGATAGATAGATAGATAGATAGATAGATAGATAGATAGATAGATAGATAGATAGATAGATAGATAGATAGATAGATAGATAGATAGATAGATAGATAGATAGATAGATAGATAGATAGATAGATAGATAGATAAATAAATAAATAAATAAATAAATAAATAAATGTACAGAACTTTGCCGGCTGGGGGACATTCAAAAGTTGTTTGCTTTCAGCTGCCAATGTATTGTTCTAAGAAACTTGTTTGGATTGGCATCAAACCCCATTGTCTTCATGTTATCCTGGGACCCATACTTTCAGCAAGGGGTTTTGGCCTATATTCGGCTACCAGCATTACACCCTAGTTCAGCGTTTTAATCCCTTCTATATTCTGCGGAATTGTTCAATAGGCCTATCAAGTGCAACCAAATGGGGACAATGCCGTCCGGCATGATCACATGGGATTGGGGTGGGTATGGGGACGAGGTGGGGCATGGTACTTTCCAGAGGGCATAATGCAATTATCAAAGTCTCTCATTTTTGCATTCTTGTTGATCAGTACCTGGTTTCTGGGTAGCTTCATAATAGAATTTTATTACAGCCTTGCTGCTGCCTGCTTCCTTTTCCCTTGATTTCTTTTCCAATTCGACAGTCCAAATGTGCGTATGAAAGCGAAATAGACCCACGTCAAATTCATGATCAACAGGTCACCTACCTCTTTCGTGCGGGTTGCGAGCATGACGGCCAAACCGTACCGAGGAACGTTGTTGACTGGGTATAAATTTCGGAGGTAGGCCTATGCTCTTAAGGAAAGCTGACTGTAACTTACCATGTCTCGTCCTCAATACTGCATTTGCCTTATCAATATACATGAATGGGTTCGTAGTGATCACACAAGTTGTTATCATGTAAAACTTGAAATGCTAATATCTCAGTATAAAAGCTATCAATCGATAAAAAGAAATAGAATATTAAGCTTGGATTTCCAGTTTTGTTTCACAAACTAAAAAAAAAACAAAACGTCTGTGCTGAAGAAAGTAGGCCCATTGGGATACCTAGTTACATTTTCCCCAACACTGGCTGCACATGGATAAACATGTTTGCCATCATTTCAAATGGGTGTTGAACTAAAATAGCATTTAGTTCGTTGACATGTGGTGGTGTATTTACAATTGACGGTTTGACAACTAACGTTACATGTAAATGCAACCAGACTGTGACACTCAACTTCCATGCACCCTGTCGATCCATTGGTGTCTGCATACGTCCATCCATCGACCCATACATCAATATAAACGTACATCAAATGCACATCAAAGTACAATCAGTTCAGTACCAAACTGGTAGTCTTTTTTGTTTTGTTTTTGTTTTGTTTTGTTTTTAATCAGCGGTGTTTGATTTCCAGTATATATTTTGTTGGAAGCTAACTTCAACTGCCACAGACTTGCAGAAAAACGTATATTTCATCTACACACAGTCAAATGATAGCTCCGTAGAAAATGTAGTACAAATAAAACGTATGCCTAATTTTAACACAGGATTTTTTAATGATTCACTTGACAGCATAATGATATCAGGACAGTAAACAACTGGGGAACTATACAGCGGTTCCTCGACAAAAGCTGAAGGCTGACACATTGTACTTCACTGCTTAGAAGAATGGACCTGATACCTTAATTTCAGACCAACCTAACATATTAAAAACACATAGTTTTAAACAATAGTTCTTCACAGGGCATGCTTACCATGAAACTGAATTTCGGTCTTTGGTGCAAGTTTATTTATTACACATGTATACCATGGATAATTCAGTGTGTCCTAGAAACCCTGATTCACATGAATTATCGTTCTTCAGAGGAAAAATTGGGCCACAACCGGCACTTTGGGTAACAGCACCCGAGTAGACCTCTAATTGCACACATATACCATAATTAAGGATTATCTGCATCGTATCAAAGGAGCCGCACTGACGAAGAAATGTCGGTTGAATGTCTTTCTGAGGTCACAGGTCAAGTCGTCCCAAAACAGGGTTGTCCCGAGTCAACTCGTCCCCAACCATCTCACTCCGATGTCAAGCCGTCAACAAACTGTCTCGTCCCAGTGCTAAGTCGTCCCGTTACCAACTCGTCCCATTGTCAAGTCGTCCCGATCCCAGCTCGTTCCAAAACCAACTCGTCCAAATTCCAACTCGTACCTGTCAGGGAACGTGCTTCAATTTGGGCCAGATATTCCTACTACGCTGTGATAGTCTGTTATCACAGACACACATTGCTGACTTAGAGTTAGTAGGTAGATCCTTACTCGAATACAGCGAGAACGAGACGCAAATACGGGTGCGATAAATTAAGATAAAACACAGGGCACTTTTAAATCGTCACTTAGAGACAAACGAACTTCTGTCTTAAGTATGACTTTTCGCAAATTAAAAATACTAATAGCTGCTCGGTGCTGAGCATAATTACAACCCATCGGGTATATCATAACAAATTCCTGCATAAACAACATTGAATGCGGGTTATCATACTGCTGTACGCGTATTTGATTTTTGCTTTCCGTGGTAAGAATAATCATGTACTTTCCTGGAACATGAACATGAACACAAAAAGATAAAATACAAAAGTGTTAAAAAAAGTAAAGACTTGTGCAAAGATGAGTTCTTTTTGTACAATAACTGGAGTGGACATGAAATAATGATATTCATTTTGACAACAATACCAGATTCCATAAAAAAAGGAAAAGAATTCATATACCGATTACACATGAAACAATAATACACCAAGAAAAGAGAGTAATAAGAATTTCATAGGATACCAGGTAAGATTCAATTACTGTATATGTAATAATATCGTAAGGCACATATATTCTTGCTAACCATGCTCCGATCTCAATATAGTAGAAAATGTATTTAAGTAATAAACAGTACCTAAGTTACTGGTTAGCATATATATGGTACTGTGCCTCACAAATTCTCCTTGGCTAGAAACAACAGTGAATATTCTAATAGCAGTACTGCACTAAGTAGAATACAAAGTGAAGTAGAAAAGATTTGCTTCAAAAGCAAATGTGTCCGTGTGCCTTCAAAAGGTTTAAATATTAAATGCTTCAACTTTTGTCCTTTGGCACTTCACATTCCATTAAGCTTATGGCTAGATATAATTTCTAAATCCAAATGACCTTAACCTAAAGAGGTCATATATAAATAACAAAAATGCAATGTGTTACAATATCCCTTTTTGAGTTTCACATGAACCAAATCAGATTGAAATAAACCAAATCATGGCTAGATGAAAAATTCAAAAGCCCAAATGACTGACTTTTCACATTTAAAGGTCACATGTAAATTACAAAAATATGCAGTGTTACAAAAGCTACAATTTGAGCCCAGTGTGATCGTAAATTGGATAAAAATTGACCGAGTTTTTGCTGGAAGAAAATTTCAAATGGCAAAACGAAACCAAACCACGGTCACATTTTGTTTGTTTGTGTTTTTTACTTATCCTTGTTTTTTTTTTTTTTTTTTTTTTTTTGGTCGTTTTTGGTCACTCTTAAGGTCGTAGCGTCTAGAATTGAGAACATATAACGCTTGATGCAAATATACAAGAATTGTTGCTGGAAGAAACTTTCAAATGGCAAAAATGAAACCAAAACACGGTCTCATTTTGTTTTTGTGTGTGTGTGTGTTTTTTTTTGGGGGGGGGGGTCACTCTCAAGGTACTAGCGTCTAGAATTCAGAACAGAACGCTTGATGCAAATATACAAGGTTGTGTCACTTGACTTGCTGTCGGGACATATATGGACAAACTAAGGGGGGACAAAACCCCTAAAATATGAGGCCCCCTATGTGGGTTTTTTTATCATTATTTTTTTTATTTTATTTTATATTATTTTATTTTTTATTTTCAATTTTTTCTGTTATTCTTGTTTTTGTTTTCGTTGTTGTTGTTGTTGTTGTTGTTGTTCTCCTCCTCCTCCTAATTCTTCTTCTTCTTCTTCTTTTTCTTCTTCTTCTTTTTCTTCTTCTTCTTCTTCTTCTTCTTCTTCTTCTTCTTTTTCTTTTTCTACTTCTTCTTCGATTTACAATTTGAATATTGCACAGCCCTTTATTGATGTTAAAAAAATACTGACCTGACCTTTGTCTCATGTGACACCTGTAGCTACTCCAGTGCGTCGCCAATCAGTTGAGCATTACCATTTGTTATTGTGCGTATTCTGACTAGTCTTTCATTTTGAAGTTCAAGCATTTCTGTGTTTTTAGCGCTTTTTGGCCAAAATGACATGCGTACATATACATACAATATTTCTTTATTCTCGGTTTAAAAAAAAAACAATACAACAGTAGCATCTCGGGCTAATATCACCGAGCAAAGCGTTGACCTGTTCCTTCTGTCCCTCAAGTCGGTTTGGTCATATATTCTTTACGGCTGTGCTATGATTGGTCAAAGCAAATTGTGATTGACAGCTGGTCGCACACTGGCTTCCGATACTGCTACCGGCAACCACCGCCGCTTTGAGCATGCATGCACAAGAGGGGGAAGGTTCACATATCTTGGGGAAACTTACTTGTAACGATTTCGGAGAAAATGTACAAGCGCTTGAAAAAATTAGGCCTAACCCATGAGCATCTATAAATCAAATGGCATAATTTAATTGTCTTTTACTTGGCTGCAAACGATGTGTGAGTGATAATATATATTAGAGAGTTTAAGAAACTGGGTTACGTGTACGTTTCCGTGAACAGACTTTTCACAAACAATACAGAGATGTCTTGATTGATTGATTATATTTAGCACCAAAACAAAGGTTACACAATACCTTGAGGCCAGCAAGGCAAACATATAATAAATAAACATAATCCACTTGACATCACAGGTGCTTGGATAGCCCAGAAAGTCTGTTGACCTATCTCCCATGGGTCCATATATAAATACACAAACATAAAATACATAAATTGTGATCAGAAAACATAGTTACCAACAAATAAAAATGATTTTTAATTCCACTAATGTATAAAAATCAGCTTTCAATCATAAAATATAATATAACCAATATTACTCAATAAAATAAAAGTATCAAACAGAAATATTTATGCAAATAGTATATTAAAAATAGAAAAAAATGTTGATGTAGATGCAAAATCATGAGGGTTATTACTTGTATTATATTTATGCAAGGCATAGGCTGTCGGGTAACTAAAAGGTAGTAACACGCTGGTATATGCATGATCAGTGAGATGGGCACCAATTATCTGCCCCACAGATCACAAGAAAGAATTACATGTACACTCATGAAGATTATCTTGAATGACATAATTTCACACTCACGATATCAACATACTTTCTTGGACTTATCCTCACTTATGGGTCAAGGTTAGACCAGCGGGCAATTATAAACAGTTAGATACATCCGCCATGACCCGCAAGGCGGACATCGCCATGTCTGTCCCACGCATTACGGCTGACACATCATCAATTGGTTTGATGGTCTATAGTTAGATACATCCGCCATGGCCCTCAAGGCAGACATCGCTATGTCTGCCCCACGGATCACGCAGTCAACATCATCAATTGGTTTGGTACATGGTCTATAACAAGTACCAACTAAAAGCGTTTGATACCGTTAATCATGGCATATTATGTGAAAAACTATCAGCTTTGGGAGACTTCGGTCAAATGGTTTCAATCCTATTTGAGTGAAAGGAGACAAGCAGTAAGTGTTAGCGGAACCATGCAGATAGCAGATTCCATGCGGCGTCCCGCAGAGCTCTATTTTGGTGCCATTCCTCTGTCAAATTTACAAAAATGACATGGAAGGGGCAGTGAAATGTAATCTCCTGTTATTTGCAGATGACGCTGCACTTCTGGTGTCTGGTAAAATGGTAATCAAATTCAATCAATCTTAAGCCAAGAATTGGACTCTACTAACCAATGGCATATCGATAATAAAATGTTTCTGCATCTTGGAGAAACGAAATCTGTATGTATGTATGTATGTATGTATGTATGTATGTATGTATACATATATATATATATATATATTAATATCTGGCCTAATTTTTTGTAAGCTTAATACTTGCTTGTCTTTATTAATTATCAGTATATATTTAATGAATTTTATTTATTTTTGAACCCTGCCATGGGTCTAATTAATGATCGTCCTGCCTTCCCGCGTACACTTACTTATTTTTGTTGGGGTACCAGTGTTAAAAACTATCTTGCGGCTCTGGTTCCGCCAGGTAAGTTTCACGGCGAGGTATCTCTCGAAGGGAGGTGAGTGCTTGAGCGTAAACCAAGTTTCACGCTTGAAGCAGAACGCTTTTAAACCGCTTGCGAGGTCTTGAAATCGAGGTCGCTATAATCTATCTATCTATCTATCTATCTATCTATCTATCTATCTATCTATCTATCTATCTATCTATCTATCTATCTATCTATCTATCTATCTATCTATCTATCTATCTATCTATCTATCTATCTATCTATCTATCTATCTATCTATCTATCTATCTATCTTTATGTCTGTCTGTCTGCCTGCCTGCCTGTCTGTCTGTCTATCTATGTATGTATCAATGTATCTATCTATATATTTATCTATATATCTATCTACCTGTCTGTCTGTCTGTCTGTCTATCTATCCATCTGCCTGTTCGACTGTCTATCAATATACACACACACACACACACACACACACACACACATATATATATATATATATATATATATATATATATATATATATATATATATATGTTAATTACTTTAAAGGAAGGAAGGAGGAAAGAATCAGAGGAAGCAAGCAAGAAAAGATGGGTGCAACGACAGAAATATAGATGTTTGAAACCAAAATGGGAGGTTTTCTATTTGTTCTGCGCTTGAAAAATAATGACAAAGTCAATCTTGACAAATCTAAGTAATGATAACAAGACCACGTGATTTGTATTTAGGCCATTTGCAAGATAATATGGGCACAAGTACAGAATAAATACTCTCTGTATGACCATGAATGGATATTCTCACAGGGCGCAGACAGTCAGTTTACATCTTGGTCCATTCAGGGCGCCACATAGAGTCTCTTTGTAGCCTGCTTCGTTTTACTTGGAAAATAAAATGACGTACCTTTCAGTAGTCGGGATGAGTTGAATATCAACTATTGCACTACAAAGGCAAACTATATATAATAAACTCTAGGGATGATGCTTACAGATGTGAATATATTGCAGGCATATTATTTCAGGGTACCTGAAACATTGCCAGTCATGGCTGGGAAGTTACCGACTGTGCCAGAAGAAGACGTTAAAACATGTACATAACAACTCGGTTTTTATGTATGAAAGGTTTGTGATGTGGGCGTATCCAATAAACCACGAAGTTGTAGAAATTTTGCTTATGCTACTTTGGGGCACCTGAGAAGTTTATATGCTAAATAGCTTCACAACTATTATCGACAGAGGTTCCATTCCTGCTTCAATATATAGGTTTGTGCTCTAAGAGCATTCAATAAACCACAACTTGAAGCAAAATTGTATAATTTGGATTTGCATGAGCACCTACTACGGGGACTTGAAAGTTAAAAAATAAAGAGTTGAATATCTGCCTAAAAAACGTTTATGCGTAAATGTGCCATTATGACTTCACATCTTGGGTTTGTCCATCAATTTTGTCCAGATCTAAGCTCTTAGACACCGCATTGCTCAGACCAGATTGAGACAGCCTGTCCACACACTGAGCAAAAGGCAAGAGTAGGTAAAAAAAATCATTGGTCATCACCCTTCGGTCTTTTAAACTGGTGCTTGGGGCTTGTAACGCGTCCACAAAAATACATGAAAACAAAAACAACAAAATAAACAAAAAACCAGAACAAACACAATATAAAAAGCAGAACAAAACAACAAAAAACCCAATCCATTTAAAAAAGACAAAAAAATCAAAAACAAAACAAAACGAAACCAACCGTTCCCAGAAAAAAATACGAAACAAAACAAAAACAAAAACAAACAAAAAACAAAAACCCCCCAAAAACAAAAAACTAAAAACACAAAAAAACAAAAACAACAACCACGAAAAACCCAAAAAACAAACAAAAAACACAAAAACAAACCAAACAAACAAAAAAACCAAAAAAAAAAACCCAAAAAAACCCAAAAAAAACAAAAAACAAAAAACAAAAACAAAAACACCCCCCCCCAACCCCCCCCCCCCCCCCCAGCACGTTAGTATTACCGTGTTGACTTCATATACTCAGGGAAATGATATCGAAGTCAACATTCCTCTGGTGGTTGCCATATGGACACTAGCCGCTGTGTGTAAGAGAGAGGAAAGCGTCATTTGGAATTATTTTAATGTGAAAGATGTGGATTATATAAAATTACAAGCTGAACTCGAGTGTCTCAACAAGCAGTAAAAATAGAAATAAATGAATAATAGGAACCAGATTGCCGTCGTCACTTCATTCATGTTGGTCATGTTACCAAGCTTATTGTATAACACACATTATAGCTCATTGTATGAATTGAGCACGGCATTGTTAAGACCAGTTTGAGACAGCCTGCCCATATCCTGGGCCAGGCAAGAGCAGGTCGCAAATCCTTGTCCATTATCCTTCGTGCTTTAAAACTGGTGCTTGGGGCTTGTAATGCCTGTACCAAAAAGCAAAGAAAAAAAAAAACAGCAGGTAAATTTTAATTGCCATGTCGTATGCATATACTCAGAGCGGTGTTATCAAATTTAACATTCCCCTTGGTGGTTGTCATATAGACACTAGTTGGTAATAGCTAAGAGAGAGGGAACAGGCATATGGAACTATTTTAATGTGAAACGTCCGGATCATTAAATTACAAATTTAACTTGAGTATCTTCACAGGAAGTAAAAATAGACACAAATGAACAATAGAAACCATATTGCAGTCGCTGCTTCAATCGTGTCCTATCTCTAAATCTAGTCTCAAATGATAATATTGGCCAGTACTACACTGTTCTTAGCTTATGTGTACTGAGACACACGTGAGGGGCATGGTCTTTTCCGTTGCCTGTTCGGAGGAAGAGCGCAGGGAAACCTCTTTCTCCACTCTATGGCTTCATTTCCAGCAACTGTATACACTTTGTGTGCTGGCATCACAGTTTGTATGCTAACTTATATACCTGGCATCTTGAAATAGATATAAATAAATATATATAAAGATGAATAGATATGTAAATAAATAAACAAATAAATAAATAAATAAATCAAACAATAAATAAATAAATAAATAAATAAATAAATAAATAAATAAATAAATAAATAAATAAATAAATAAATAAATAAATAAATAAATAAATAAATAAATAAATAAATAAATAAATAAATAAATAAATAAATAAATAAATAAATAAATAAATAAATAAATAAATAAATAAATAAATAAAACGTTTTTAGGAATCGATCAATTACCAAAGCAGAATGTTGGAGTTTCAGACGGATAATCAAGTCCCCATTATGAGAGATGTGACAAGCATCCATATCTTCGCACGTCACGGAGAACAACACTGCTTGAATGACAGATATATGTACAAGTATATCTTTATATACTGAGGCGCATTTGAAGCATAGATAGTGGAAATTTAGACAACTGAAATTTATGTTCAGTTGACGTATATTATATCATATTACACAAACTACATCATATTATATTAATCAGAAGGAATTAATCCTAATATTATGTGACCCACTAAAACATATCATCCTCTTCCTTTACTTGGATCTTTCCTAATGCATTATGTCCAGCACTATATGTATCAGCATCAGTGCATTTGGAAGCAACATGGTCGTGGTCGCGCAACGAAATCCAAAAGTTGAGCAATTTATAGCAATCCTCGTCTTTGGTTGAAAAAGTTTATTCTATATATAAAACAGTTATGTACGGAAGCAAAGTGAGAGCGCTAATTAAAATTAAGAAACTCTTAATTTCGACTTTTTCCTCATTGCGAGTTATATAAGTCGTTACTAAATCTTGTAATTTTGAAGTTCACGGCCAGCTGTGAAACTTTGCAAAAATGATGACAGCGGCAGTGTTGTTTCTCTACAGGTCATTTCTGTGAAGTTATTAATGGACAATTTCAGCTACAAATTCAATTCAGAAGTAAAGCTTCCGACAAACCTAGATATCTGTTACTTTACAGTTTAATGTTAAAGGTTGTTGTATCTATTTTGATACAGAACACAAAAAATTTCTGCTTCACCTAAATTTCCAGAAGTCACAAAAACGCGACGATGGAATCAATAATCATTACCAAAACTGAAACAATTAGTCTAATGAAGTGTAACATTTTTCATTTCCAATAGGCGAACACAAACATGAATAACAAAATCGTTGATGTGGTTGGTTTTCCTTGTCGTTTGTGTCTGTCGGTTTTGACGGGGAGCCTATAGATGCTAATTGAAAGAATATGAACACAACGAATAAATTTGGTTGACACATGGCTTGAAAATATATATGAAGGAAAATATATGCTATTTCATTTATCGTCATCTTAAGTCAATATGCTCACACAAATTCGAAAACTATAAAAGGTACGGTAATAAACTTAACTGATTAAGGCGTAGTACTGCAAAACAATATACATTAGAACTTATGTTAATGATAATGAAATGAATATATCGCCGTTGTGGAAAACAATTCACAAGGTAATTGGTAAAAATAAATAAAATTTAATACAGGACCGGTTTAATTTAATGGGGAGATTTAGACAAATAAAAGTGACATTGCTCATAAGCAAATTTCATTACAACCCAGATCGTTTCTGAAAGGTCATTTCCCAAATTCATTTTATTTTTATCCAGTTGTTGAAGATGACATACGTATAAATGTACATTCTTTGCGAGGCTCATCTATTGGATGGGATGAATTAAATTCTAAAGTTATTAAATATATTCCTAGTTATATTCTTTAGTCACTTGCATAATATTTTTAATTTGTCTCTCCAAACTGTCGTTTTCCCAGATATATTTTAACGATGTAAAGTTATCCTTTTTGATTAAAAAAGTGACGCACAATTATTCACCAAATGTTGTCCTATTTCAGTATTATCTTTTTATTCTAAAATTCTGGAAAAATAGTTTAGAATCAACCGTCCCGCTATCTTGAAAATTTTTAATACTCTCTGCTTTTCAGTTTGGCTTTCGAAAAAGCATTGGTACTAAAATGGCTGTAAGTTACCTTGTCAACCGAATTTCCGAAGCACTGAGCAATCATGAACATGTTGTTAGTATTTCTATGGATCTTTCTAAGGCCTTTGATACAATAAATCATGTGATTCTTTTCTCCAAAGTATCTCATTATGGAATAAGTAGGTGGGCCCTCGAATTCTTTAAAAGTTACATGACTAACAGTGAATAATATGTGCGTTTTAAAAAACACAAAATCAGTTCCTAAGAAAATTGCTTGTGGAGTGAAACAAGGGTCAGTTCTGGGCCCTCTGTTGGTTTTGCTTTTATATGAAGAACCTTGGTACACTGTCGGAAGATATATTTTCATAATTGTATGCAGATGATAAAAATTTGTTGTTTTGTGGGTCCAACTTGAACTTGTTAGAAAATAATATTAACATGTCCATGATTCAAGTCACGGCATGGTTTCAATAAAGCAGATTGTCTGTTAACCTAGATAAAACAAACTTCATGTTATTTACTAGGACTTTACCAATTCCAGACCTTTTTATCAAAGTTGATAATATCATTTTGGAGCAAGCATCATGTTGTAAATTTTTAAATGGATGGACTGACACAAAATTAAACTGGAAGTACCAATTGCTCAAATCTATAGCAAATTAAATAAAGTATATTAAAGAAAGGTGGGGCTTATGTAAGTCCATTGTAATGCAGCTTTATTATCCTCTAGCTTACGCTTATTTGAATTATTGTAATTTAATCTGGGCTTCCAATTGTACTAAACAAATTGGAAGGACCTGTCCTTCTCCACAAGGAAATGCTAAGGATTATCAATTATTCCATGTTAAATGCGCAAGCAGACCCTATCTTCAAAAATATCAAAATTCATAAGTTTGGGCACATGAAGGTCTTTTAATAGGTGTGTTTATGTTTAACATGACCCATAATATTTTGCCCAGTATCTTTAGTAATATTTGCAGTTTTATTCACAATGTTCACTCATATTCTATCAGACAAAAAGATAATCTATTTATGCCTAAGTCCCTAGCAAATACCTGTAGATTTGCTGTTAAATGCCATGGTCCTGCTGTTTGGAACAAAATTCCCGTTTCAGTGCAAAGCATGCCCTCATGTACTTATTTAACAGGACGTTGAGAGACCATCTATAATATGAAACTACCTACTTTTTTATTTATTTCTCTTCCCCTTTTCCTTTCTTCCGCAACTCACTTGATCTTTTTCTCCATAGTAAACAACAATTTTTATCCAGCACATGATTAACTGTGTACTGTATTCTTATGGTACAAGTCTCTGCCACCTGTTCTATGTTTAAACTGTGTTGTGTATTTCTAGCGGATTCTCATAATCTCTTACGAGTTTCTATATGTGTGTGTCATATTTGTAAATTTATTCAATGTACATGTACATATGGAAACAATACAAAAGTTAAATTACAAACTTAAAATCAATAAGAAGAATGACGACGACCACAACTACGATAATGACGATGATAAAGATGGTCTGCATCATGTCTAATGCTTCAATTTTAATTTCCGGATATGCATGTTAAACATAGCTATCACGCTGCAGCTGTGTGAACTTTATAATTCTGAAATTTTTTAAACGTAAACACAGTCATCATATTCTTTAAACCGTAAGAGTTTTCGCATATATATACATATATATGGGGAGAGAGAGAGAGAGAGAGAGAGGGCGAGCGAGAGAGAGAGAGAGAGTGAGAGAGAGAGAGAGAGAGAGAGAGAGAGAGAGAGAGAGAGAGAGAGAGAGAGAGAGAGAGAGAGAGAGAGAGAGCCGTGTCAGTATATGGTTTGATCAGATTTCAAAAACGTTCTGCCCTATTAAGAGAATAGCATTGAACGCTGCCTTCATTTGGCCTGACGGCCCTGGAAGTAATACCTTAGTAGTCATTATTTTGAATAAAACAAAATTAGTAGTTAACTTGGCCATCCATGGTCAATAATTAATCTAAAATGCGTAGTACATTCGACATGCGGTCTAATCGACGTCCCTGTGAGTGTGCACGAAGCCGTTTTATGAATAGTCAATAATATGCAAAAGTATGAAGTGCTGCCGTGTGTTGTCAGCTGGTATGTTAGAAAAAAATCTGGCATCATTGTAGATTCAAACAACACCTATAGCTCCTTCTTGTTCAGGTGGTTTTCGAAACAAACTCTTGCCAAAGTGCGACACAGGCTGCGAAACACCAATTCCACGGGTAAGTTGGACCTGTATTATACTGAGCATGCAGGTATCTTTGAAATATGAGTTGCGGGACCGATGTAGAGTGAAATCCAACCTTAACATCCCCGTAGAGTGTGGTAAAACATTTCGGAGGTCGTACATCAATCATGACATATTTTTTATCGAATATTTCAGGTCGCTATAAATTATATTCTGATCACACCTGAACCACAGTGTATTAAACAAACAAATATATATTTACCTGTAAAAGCAATCTCTGATCGCCATCCAAAGGAATAGTCAGTCTCTTTCTATTTGAGCTCAGAAGAAGAACAATAGAATATCGACAGATCTTCCAAACTGAATTTCTCTCTGCTGGTTAATACATATAAAGTCCTTCTAACACCGTGGGTAAACATTTTAAATTGCAAATATGTATATGTTTGCACTAGATTTTGCATATTAAACAAATTGCACAGACGCCAGCACGTTATTTTAACAGAACACTCGGTATATAATACACCACGATAAGCTCAAAGTATACACTAGCGCAACAATACTTCAGTGTTTCAGGAAAGTTTTTAAATCAAGCATCCTAATAAATTCATCTTCAACAAGAGGCAACGATCTGTAGGCCACAGAAATAATGCACAACGAGTGAAGCAAGAAATCAACAAAATTAGCATGATTTGGCCCTGGGTATTATCTATACTTTGGCTCAGATAGTGGGAAGAGTTTGTTGATTTATTTTTTAGGCACGGAATAAGCAAGACTCGTACCCACAACCCCCACTGAGTCTCATTGTGCCAAACCCCAAATACATTCCTCCACAATATTTTACTTCAACAGGAACTTCCTAGTTCATTGTGGAGAATATATCCACCAGATCTGTACACTTTCCACTAGAATACCTCCATTAGTGGTAGTCGTCACCAAGAAAGTGAACATGTTTGTACAATAATAATTATACACATAGGCATGCAATTTGAGTGTCTGCATAGTAAGAGGACTGGCTCATTAGAGAATTGTGTCACCAACACTTGTGACAGATCACCGGATTTAAACTTTCAAACTTAACCAAAACCTCTATTTTGGAGGAACGACAGTAAAATAATGATCTCGTTGCACTTTTATGCTAGCATAGTATGGAGTTTTTGAGCTTTTATAGACACTGACAAACAATTAATTTTTATATGTATAATGTGAAAACAGCTGCTTCGCATGAAAAAATGTTTACATTTTGAGTTCAGTGTTAGTGCGGATATAATAAGGTGAAACAATGCTGTTGCAATACGGGTACGGAGGTGGCGATGTATCCACTTGGTTGACATGCTTTTGTTCATAAGCGCTGATTCAATGTGTACCAGTGGATTAACAGTATAATTGCTCCTTTGGCATTTCTTATTTAACATTTCATAATCCAGAGTGGATTAACAGTATAATTGCTCCTTTGGCATTTCTTATTTAACATTTCATAATCAAGAGTGGATTAACAATATAACTGCTACTTTGGCATTTCTTATTTAGCATTTCATAATCAAAAGTGGATTAACAGTATAATTGCTCCTTTGGCATTTCTTATTTAACATTTCATAATCCAGAGTGGATTAACAGTATAATTGCTCCTTTGGCATTTCTCATTTAACATTTCATAATCAAAAGTGGATTAACAGTATAACTGCTACTTTGGCATTTCTTATTTAACATTTCATAATCAAAAGTGGATTAACAGTATAATTGCTCCTTTGGCATTTCTTATTTAACATTTCATAATCCAGAGTGGATTAACAGTATAATTGCTCCTTTGGCATTTCTTATTTAACATGTCATAATCACGACTTATGGCGTATATCAGTGTTCATACCCATACAAAGGTACTACAGACAGGAGCTGCCTGAACCATTGTTAATCAGAATCATTAAAAAATTCTAGTAAATGATTTGGCAGAACGACGAACGTTTTGGCAAAAAATACTGTTCAGTTTCCTCAACTTACAAATGAAAACATAGCAATGTTTAAAATTCCGACCTTGTCAAAGACAGACAACAGGTGAAAGTAGAATTATCTTGTGATGTTGCACAAAAGCTTCATGAATGATGATTAATGAAATTTTGCATCCAAACCACAGTTCAAGACTTTAAAATTGACAACTGTATAGGCACGAGTGACAAACAACTTATATGTTCTCAAAAAAACTTTAATTTACACACGTGGGTACAAAGGTAAACTACATAAAAGTAGAATCACCACACTTGTCTTTATTGCAAAATATATGTCCAATATTTTCTTCCGTGTAAAGGTGTAACAGATAAGCTCCATGTCCACAGCCTAAATGTAATCACAAATTGCCCAATTCTTCTAGTTACTGTAGCACATAGTAAAATGCATAGTCAATTGAGACTTTGTGTTTCTGAATACTGATTGGTTATGTGAGACGTGATATCAAACAATGGACTGTGTATGGTTAAACGCAGCCTGTAACAGTCACACTTATTGTGTGTGATTGTTGTTTTGTTTGTTTTGTTTTTTCAGGGTAAGGTGCATTGATCATGGTTTGGATTCAGATAGCTTTATCAGTCAGTGCTGCGGTTTGCTACTGTTTCACATTGGATGCTGTCACTGCACTTCCTCGCTTCCCCTCTCAAACTGATGCCTGTCTAGTTAACGATGATGTAACATATCACGTGACAAGAGGAATATGTTCAACCTGTAGAGGGCGCTGTGGGGAAACATTTAATACAAGTAAAGGGACTACATGTTCCTGTGACCTTCATTGTGGAGTGTATCTTGACTGCTGTGAAGATATTTCAACCCATTGTCCATCTATAGACAGAGAGGCCAAAAATTTGCAGTCAAAAGTACTGGTAAAAAATGTAAAGTGCATTTCAACATCGCTTCGTTACTCTGTTCTTGTCGTTTCCTCATGTCCCACAGATATGAATGCATGCAACCAGACATTATCAGTGATTAATGATCACGTGCCTGTTACAGACGCAGGCACGGGTGTTCACTTTATCAACTATAAATGTGCTGTATGTAATGAAATTCAAAATATGATTCCATGGAATGTTGAGCTTCAATGCAAAATGCGCGCATTAAACTCCCTTTCCTCCATTGCCGGCATGGAAACTACTGTCAAACCAGGTAAATCGTTGAACATGTCTCAGTCTGTCTCAAAGCTCAACCACTCGACCATTGTGTGGCTACTCAAAACGAAGCTTTGCAACCTGAAAAGCAGGCCCCCCGATTTGTATTCATTTCATGAATGCCTTGATGCCCTACTGCTTTCAGACTGCAGCCCTCTCTGCTCAAGCAAAGCTTTGGCCACTAGGTGCAAGTCGACTTCACAAGGTATTGTCCAAAATCAGTATGGATATCTCTACAAGAATGTGTATTGCGCGCTATGTAATCTCATTAGTTTAAACACACTAACATGTATTGAAAAGTATATCCCGCCTTTCCCTTCTCCCATTGAAGAAAGAAAATTCTCTTTAGCTCTTCTGATGGACTTCAATCTGGTCAATGGAATACGGGTTGGCTACAAAGAAAGCCCTGTTTCTACTGATAAGGGGTGCTATGGGGTCGTGCAATGTAGAAAATATTTCGACACATACATCCAACTAGACGTTTCGTTTGTTCTAAACCTTACAGTTCTAGAGCAATCAACGTATGAGGCTAACGGAAAAGGCTTGCATGATGATCTTCTGGAGGCACTGACCAAAGTAGCGAAGTTATTGTTTGATACCAAAACAAGCGATCCGCAATTGCAAACAGTAAACGTAACCCTTGAAATTAAAGACACGTTCAAAATTAAAAAATCTTTACATGTGGGGATTCTGATTTCCTACCAACGTTTAGCAAATATAAGTAGGGCAGAATTGTTCCTGCTAGGTACTACCCTGAAGAAACACGTAAATACAATAACAATACCAAAGTTCCGATTATATGTACAAATTGGTAAGATTAATATACAATCAACGCAATCAGAAAACGGACAGAACACAACCTGCTTCTATTTTGAAGAAGGATCCTACGAGGTCCTAAGAGATGGATCACTTTATGTAATCGACCAAATGAGAATGTTCAAACCACCTTCGTACAGTATTGTTGTCCAGCATAATGTTTCTGAAGCCTGTGAACTGCACACAAGTCGTACGTCTCACTTCTCGCCGAGGCTCGGTGTAACTAATCTAGCGCTTAGCAGCGTCTCATGCATCCTGCTTCTCGGTAGACTAGTGTTACAATTTTTTATTCCGACATTCCAAAACTATCCAGGACGAATGCAGTTCTGTCTGTGTATCAGCCTTCTTTTAGCTACTGGCAGTTACCTTATAGGACCATTTTTGACGAACTTCAAAACTCCCTGTATTGTCATTGCTATAATAATTCACTTTGCTTATTTGTCAGCATTTGTTTGGATGTGTTCATTGGCATTGTATATCTGGAAAATATTCAAACCATCAGCAAGTATGAATGTTAATGTGAACCGTCATTCCCGGCTGATTCATCACGTGACTGCCGCCATATTGATACCCTTGGCACTCGTGCTGACATGCGCGGTTCTTGATATCGCACCCGTAGACGACTGGATCCGCCCAAAGTATGGAGATAAACTTTGTTGGATCACCCAAAGATACGCCTTGCTTATTTTCTTTGGTTTTCCTATTTTTGTTGCAGTGATTATAAACATTGTATTATTTTTCGCGACCGCTTGGTCTCTGCATAATACGTTTCAATCTACTGCCATAGTATCAAACCAAGAGTCTCGAAATGAATGGATAGTTTATCTTCGTTTATTTGCTGTGATGGGAATAACATGGATTTTAGGTTTTGTTGCTTCGCTTGCTAACGAAGAAGTGTTGTGGTATATTTTTACTGTGCTGAATGCATCTCAAGGAATGGCTGTTTTCGCTTCTTCTGTTTTGACGAAGCAAGTGATAGATTCTGTACGAGGGAGAAAGCAAGAGACATCGTCATCCTCAAGATCAACGTGCACAGAACCTACGAATACAAAATTGTAAAGTCATGTACATTTACATGTATCGTTCGTGAGAAAATTTAAAACGAGTGTCCTAATAACGACACTTGAGGCAGCGATGACGTTGGGACCGAACACATTAAGTGACAATTGTAAAATATCACAATTAATTTTGAATTGGAACCTCAGAGGAGATGCTCAGTTTGTACTCTAAAGATTTAATAACGAATTGTTTCGATGCTGTTTGAGTCGTCCTGGTAAAAGTTGTATCTTGCTCACTTTTTGTTACTACATTTATAAATGCATGCTGCAATGAAAATTATCACGTACTAATGAGAGACTGATTTCAGGTTCGTTTGTTTTCGCCAAGCTTTTTTTATCTTCGAAATAAAATATATCTAAAATATATCTAACATTAACAGCTAGCAGCGGTTTGTTCTCTGTTCATAATATATTACAAGAATGTATTTCACAATATACAGCTGGCTGAAAAGTTAAACCCTATGCCAATATGTAAAATCCAAGATGCTTGCCATAAAAACAATAAAAAATGCAACAAGACTTAGACATATATCAACCCCACCTGCAAACCTTTCGGCCGGGAAATTGTGCTTCATACTTTGTCTTTCAAATGTAGAAATCATACACTGGGACGCACTGAGAACATAATATATTTCCGTTTGTTGCAACTGTCATAGATAGAGAGCCTGACCGATACCTATATATCGGTACCGGTATATGTTACCGCAGCCGATACCGATATTATCTGAGAATCGGTTTATAATTTAAATTAAGGAAAGTCCCAACAAGTACTCAAACAAATGTTAATGTATTTATTGGCAATCCACAGTATTCGGTAATAGTAAATTTGGGTCTTATTCTTATTTAATATGTACAGCATGTGACTTTGAACTGTGCTACTGATCTGTGGAAATGGCCAACGATTTTGCGACTTCTTGATGGGTGTAATTATGCGCTTCTGCCCATTTGATTTCTATGAAACTTAGCATGCTAATCTGTGCTTTATAATGGGAAGTGGATCCTCCAAAAGGGCACCGTAAAACAATGTACGAACTTAAATATCCAACTTCTTTATGGCCTCTGGTGAAGGCAAGTGCTCTTTGTACTTGTATTACTTAAGCGAATGACATCAACTTGATGTGTTGACCGAAATCATTGCGTCTGCATGTAAGAGGTCAAATGGCAGCCAGCCAACCACTGGATACTTTATTTTTAGAACAGACGATTGGAAAAATGACGAGTGACTTCTGGCCTGCTTAAAATGACACAGTATGTTTAAATTGAAAGGGTTATAACCATGTACATGCATTTCAACCAGAACCAGCTTCAAGTCAGGACGGTGTTGTAGACTTACCTTGGGGGGGGGGGGGGGTAGGGACGAAACAATTATATATATATATATATATATATATATATATATATATATATATATATATATATATATATATTTATATATATATATATATATATATATATATATATATATATATATATATATATATATATTATGCATTAGTCTATTGGTAGCCAATCAGCTGTCTCTATTTGTACCACATGCCTGCCCTGTAAATGTTATATTGGATCGTGATATTGGACACCTCGAGGGAATCCCCGTGCGCGCGTGACGTCATAACTCAAATGACGTTCACGCGGGCTTTTCTTTAGCTTCAGGCAAAATGTGTAAAATTTCAATGGGAAATAAATTTTGTGATTTAACTATAGAGTGTTTCAGACTTCTGTATTTATACAAGGAAATTCATACAAATTGCAAAATATAACAGATGCTGGATGGCAGGTCGTCCAATATGAAGTTTACGGGACTCTGAAACGTTATATTGGGTTCGGCTTCGCCTCACCCAATATAACGTTTCATCGTCCCGTAAACTTCATATTGGACTCCCTGCCATCCAATATCTGTATAATATGTATATATATATATATATATATATATATATATATATATATATATATATATATATATATATATATATATATATATATATATATATATATATATATATATATATATATATATATATATATATATATATATATAAATGGGGCACAGTGCCGTACATTGGCAAGGCAGGTAATTTGTCTGTGTTGTGCCTTGCCTTGCATGAGGATGGTTGTTCAATTTTCAAAAATTAGCGTTATATTTGGCATTTTAATTTAATCATAATGATCAATTGGATTGCCTGCTGAGCACACCGACTGCCAGCGTATTCTCCACTCCACACCATGTGCCCTGTTTTCTCAAGGAAACTGTATACCTTAGCAAGATGCTCCCTGTCACTGATTGGTCATTCTTCATCCTTGTCTGCAATGGTTACGACCAGCAGTACATGAGGGAATAGTTATCACCACCAGTCAAGATGATGACAATCACATTCCTCAAGTGGAATTTATGGACCCATAAAAAAACTCGTAATTACGATAATTTAGGTTGATTTCCACCCATTGTTCTCCAACGTGCTCTTACACAACTGGTGTTTCTTTCAGAGGCACAATGTTAAAACATACAACGAGGTGCAAGTTTGTCTCTTTGAGGAACTTAGCGCTGGGGTTGGTTCTCATACAGGCTAAAAAGCCAGATTCGGCTATAACCTAAATACAACATCTATGTATATTAAAGGCGTCCATTCACATTGAAAATCCAAATAAGTAAATTATATAAGACGTAAAGGAGTGCCACAGATGAAAAATATACATCGATCAACCACTTTTTCACCCAGAAAATTAAAACAGGTGCATGAAGCAACGAACGCGATGATTTTGGAGTTTTAAGAATTCAGAATTATGCATATTTCCTAAAAAATATATAATGATTTTAAAATATCCCATTACAACTGGTATCGTGTAATGTAACCTAAATTATAATTAAATATATGCACCCCAAACCTTCAACAGAGCTGGAAAACCCGAAATATAATATAAATACAGTTTAAAAGTCATGAAAACTCTATCGTGGTTGGTTTGTAATCAAAATAAAAAAAAATACATCACGGCCCCTCCTCCAACCCTCACTAATTCGTCAGCCTGGTAGGTACAGTTTGGAAACGAATGAATGACCAAATGATTCACATTAGCACATCTAATAAAAAAGAATGTCACTCATGCGGTATATTTGAGTATATTTTCACTATTTTGGGGTTTTCAATTTTTTTCATTTTGATGCATGGAGTTAACACCTGTCTATTAAGTTGTTACACGTCAAAGAAGTCACATGGTTGTTTTTGCTTGTTTGTTGATTCAGGATAATCTTCACCGAGCAAATACTGTCAATGGAAGCTCAATATTTTCTAGGAAAATAATCCTGCATAATTACATCAGGAGCTTTTCTATGGTTTGGTCCAAAAATGTCCTGCGTTGAAGATGGAGATTAACAATCAGGATGATATCAGGACTGTTCAGGACCCAGAATTAATGACCAGGTATTTTCTGCACTATTTCAGGATCATTCAGGATGCAGTAGGAATAACCAGGTGCTTTCAGGAGCAAGGTCTCCTTTCTGGTTTCTCTGGGTCTCTATTTGGCAAGATACATCAGGAAAATTTCAGGTCTGGTCTAATACATGCTATTTGCAAACGGAATGTTTTATTTATCACATTTTAGCATGCGTTACAGGGTTGGTCACAAGTAAGCTGGTAAGGCCATGTATTTTCAGGAGAGCTGTGACCTCAATTCAGATGCATCCATAATGTTAATAATACTGCTCGGTATGTTCATGAAAAAAGGGTTTTGATCCCAGCCTGAATCGGACGCCTGTACTTGTTTTTGTCCAAGTCAGATGTGCATACAATCTTAAAATCTGCCGACACTAAGCAATGCCGTTTTTAGCATTCCTGATCATTAAAGCTTCATGCTGTATGCTCATTGTGAACTAAGTGCCAATCATCACAATTACGTTTCATTGTTGTACCTGTTATACAAAAACTGATATTCTTGGTTTAGACAAAGTTACCAAAACACTCTTATGATTTAGTAATGTTTAAATGTATAGCTCACAAAAAACGGTTTAAAAGCATGTTATGTTAATTTCAGTTTATACGGTAACAAGAATGCTGAGCATCATATTTTGATAGATTCACCCACCAACCACATTTCTAATTTAGCATAATATATTCACCAAAATAATTGCTTTTTATTTCACACCAATAAATATGTCACGTTCCAGTATTTTTATTAATGATAACCGGTTTAAAGCCTACTATTGCCATTTATGGGTGACTGCCTGTCTCAGGTCAGGACTGAAATTTGTTTCCTCACATTGGTATTGGAAGATGAATGTTTATGCTTTAATAACTTTTGAATCTCTTTGCTGTAATTGTTGGGTTGTAATTTATAAATATGGGTAATGTTTTTCTGAGCTATTTGGTTCATCTTCTTTTTTTGTTAAACTTTCAAGATTTTTTTTCTGAAATCCCTTTGCCACTTGTATAAAATTGTATTGGGACACTTCTGGGCACCCAGGACCTTCATTTGTTCAACGGGTAATACTGCCTGTTTTTCTATTTTTTTAAATTAATTTATGTAGTTTTTTTGTTTGTTTGTATTTTGTTCTTTTTGTTTTTTTTGCATAAGTTTGTTAAAATGTATGTTGTGCAAGGGTTACAAACAGTTGGTCACTAGTCACTATTGATAAAGTGTGTTGCAAAAAATATTAGCTCACTAAGTAGTTTTTCTTGACAACAACAGCAATATATAACATAGCAAACTGTCCCTTAAATCAATATGTTGTTTTACAGGGTCACCACTGCTATGGCAGGTCTAAAAGTGGTCACACATAACAGGTGGTCCCTGAATGGAGGTAAAAATATGGAAAGATACATTACAGACCTGCTGATTGAAGGTGAATGAAAAGGGCAGGTTGACTCAGTGGAGTAGTGTCTCAAAGGAGGCACAAATAGCACACGTGCTGCACATTTCGGGGTTGGGAAAGACTGTCGATTGTTTCTACTATGCTACAGTGACAGTTGTTTTCTTGTGCTTGTGCACTTGATATTATATCAACTTCATATAGCATATATTTATTAAATAAACAGACTTGCAAAAGTCTGGATGTCAGTTTCTCTCACTGTGTCTCTTTCTGTCACTATCTGGACATGAATACATACATACATGAGTGTGTTGTATTTGACAGGGTAGAATTAATTTTTCACATATTAGGAATGATTATATACAATGATACCGGCTATGTAAGACCACCTTTACTGTGTGACAAAATGTTCACAACAGCAGGTGGTCTTTGATTGCAGGCACATCATCAACAACGTATAGGAACCCATCGTTGTCCCCTCCCCCGTCGTTCTTGCGGTGCTGTGGCACTTGATGCTCCTAAAATGGTACTTGATGTCACGGATGGTGGTCTTTATAGCAGGTACTACTACAGGAGCTACATGTACACAGCACAGCTAGAAAAAAGAAGGAGGGATGGTCAAAACGGGACACAAATCGGGCGCTCCATTCATGTAGTATGACAGGTGTCAATAAAAATCGGCATATCGGTAAATTCATCTAACTGTGGGGACCATACTTACATTTTGATATATTTATTAAAGTTGACTGAGAGATTGTGTTTCATTTGGCGCGTTGCATTTGTGTCCTTTGTCACTATGTACCTTGTTTGGATCATCATCAATAGAGTACTAAAAACATTGTATATGGATGTACCAAAAATGTTAATATCCATGTTTACCAAGCAGTGCTGCGCGGTTTAACAAGATGTTCAGTTTTCTTGTCCCTGTGAAGAAAAGGCCCCATGTCATAATTTTAACCCTAGAGGGTTGCAGGTAACCTTGCGGAGTGTACTTTGAAATTACTTATACATATGTTCCGGTAGCTTTGTCTTAACTAAGAATATGAGGAGAGTTTGCATAGTGGGTACAACAATGGAACTTACGATAATTGGCAATACGTACATTCCACGCTGAGCCTGCAGCAGGAAGGTCTCATGACCAGGAACGTTACAAAAATAGGTTTGGTAACTGCAGCTCATAAGATTGAAACCGATTGGAAAAGTACTCTAGATATCGTAAGTGCACATTTGACTTTGACAAGAACAGTACAGCCATCAGATTAAAGCTGGGATCAGGCCACCTTTTCCTTAAACATACCATTCTTACTGCAATTAGATATGGTAAAGTGTCATGGTATTTAATGCATTACGTTTGGGATAGTGTGGGGGTCCAATGATCGATCCCTTCCCCTATTCAACTCTACAGTCTGCTTTCAGTGACCTGCACGTCGAGACATGTTGTCTGCAAAGTGCATTGACATGCTGCAAGTTCGCTCATTTCATTTCAAAGTCCCTGTGAGCTTCAAAGCCGGAGACTTGCATAATTATCACTTGGTAAAACATGTTCTGTGAAATAAGCTGGTATATTCATTAATAGGTATAATTATCGAAAATACACCACTGTTTCCCTGAGACATCTCCGCAGGCATATGGCCCAGAAGCCGTAAAACGTGAGATTTCCAATTTTCAATATGATCTTAATGTTAGGAAAAATAGAATTCTGTGTGTTTAGTAAAAGGTACATTTTCCCCAAATACGAACGATTATTGAAGGTATTGAATTGATATATGTTTGCAAAATGAGAAGTCTGTATACAAAATGTAACTTTGTAAGGATGTGAGGATATTATATACTTTTATCCATATTTGTTCAAACGGGACTCCGCGAACTACAAAACTGACAATAGCGGTAAATTACGCGACGCTGTATACATACTATCCGCAGAATTCACAGGTGAATACCATTGTCACCAATTTAATTCCGGTGATTGCACACACTTCATTTGAACATTTTATTGCTAAAACACGTGAAGTCCTTACATGCACTTTCCTCTTTAGATTTTGTCGCTTCATAGATGTAATCATTATTGTAAATCTCCATGTAGATAATAAATATGAAGGTGTTTCTGTATTTTTAACATAAAAGGTAATTTCGTACTTACACGTGTGATTACAACATTATTTTTAAATGAAACAGAATATAGATCGAACAACAGCTGCATGTTTTATGGCGTAACGAGAGTAGCGCAGACCTACTTTGGTGCACATATGATTGTATGTTTTCAAATGCATGGTTTAAGCAAAGAGATTCCCGGGTCTTCTTTTACATATACTTAGATATTTGAACATTAAGTGATTAGAGTTTTGAATTACAGTAGCACGCATAGCCACATATCATCATGTTTTTAACACATTGTTAGCAAATGCAATTCTCCGCAAAATCCTAACTTACCATAACAATATGTATGCATGTTTGAGAACCACACATAAGGAATTTCTGTTTGGTGATGCTGAAGTCAAATAAATTTCGGAGTGGTGTTTCAAGAAGGCCGCCAGACGAATTTGCAAGGATTTAAACTCCACACAAGTCTCAACTACTCATAGGCAGTCTTTCTGGGTACTATGTCTAACATATCAATGCATTATGCACAAAGTGACATCAGATGAAATTGATACTTTGCTGCTGACCATTTAAATTAACACACACACACACACACACACACACACACACACACATCAAATATACATAGCGACAATACAGGGCTGCTCTGGGCATGGCGGATTTTGACATTATTTCTACTTCTATTATGAGGCTTTATGGTATTGCGTTCACTCAATTTTCAATTCAATTTAACAAAAGGCTCCCTGAACTACAGCATTGTAAAAAAGAAAAGTGAAACACGATTACAATTTGACATGAAGCACACAAAACCTGTTCCCTTTCATTTTTCTGTCAGGAGTGAATGCTCTGTTGCACACAAATTGTTTTTTATTGGTAAACTTTTGTCCAGATAATCAATCCATGGTAAATGAATTTAAATAGCAATGTCTGATGTGAATCGATTATACGTGACTTATCATGAATCTGATAATCTGCTCAACAGAGAAATGGTTAATACAACCAATGTAATCTGGCCCTGCCAGACAAACATGTGGGTTTACAATTTCGAGATATTGTCTTCAAACGTGAAAATGTTTGGTCTTGGTTTGTTGTCACCTTTTCGTGCAACGTACATTAAAAACACAATACGGTTTGCAAAATGTTTTTTTTTTTTATTTAATTGGAAAATTTGGTTGCTCTGTACATGTGACTTTTCTTGCAACCTTGTGTTGCATTTTCATTGGCTAAATATTACCATACACGAGGTGTATGAATATCTATGTACTACGTAACAGTCACCTCTTATTTTGTATGCGAAGTTAAGACGAGATTCCTCATCCAGGCGAACATATAATCTAGTTGGTGAAGCATTCATCAGGATAGTTTTGGCAACAGAGCCACACCAGGTGTCAGCTACACATTGGATTAGGCCCAAATGTGAGATAAGGCCAACGCATGCAGTCCATTTAAAAAAAAAAACACCAGTTGTGGCGGCAGAAATAGAAATGCATTGAGGTGGGAATTATTAGCAGGAATAAAAGGATTAATTCCAGGGTACAAAGTTTGGCATGTCATGTGAGCGAAAGATGAAAGAACTAACATGTTTCATCCATTATGGCTGGGCGTTATGTAAGATTACTTTTTGAAATATGGAGTGCTGCATGTACACAAATATTTGTGTTGCCATGTAAACAAGAACATTAAGATTAAATATTTATGTGCCGAAGACGTTCCTTCTTATTGAACGTAATGCTCCATTTCTGCTCTACGAACAGGCCGTTAAGCGAATGACAATATACCATTAATATAAATTGGTTGCATAATTTTGCAGAAGCTTAGTGAATAATTTACTTGTGTGAAAGGGCACATATGACTTCCTTTCAACATTATATGTGTCCACAATATATTTTTTTCTCTTGAAATAAATCAACGCGCTTACTGGCCATAGACTAATACTAGACTTCGTGTAAAAATTAAATTCTTGCGTATATGTGATCCTTCAAGCAAAAAATCTCTCGTTTTCTTTTAACGTTGCATTTATTCTTCGTTTCTCCTTTTTTCGTTCCCTTGTCCATAATATCTTTGCCACAACTAATTTAATCAGCTGACGGATTAGAATTGGAACGATTCTTTGTTTTAATGGTCATGCAATATTAAACATGAGTAATCTGCATGAATATATATATATATATTTACATACATATATATTCTGGAAGCCTTTTGTGCATATTTAACAAAGTGCAAGATAAACTTTTATAAATGATTAGAGATAGTCGGTCTACAATCTCCAGAGAAACGGTAAAACACGGGATCACAGTCATAGAATAATTAACATTTTCACATACGTATGTGTGAATACATACACACACGTTGCGTGTGTGTGCCTCGGGTCAACTTGCTCAAGAGTCACTTCCTTTATAAATCAACTTATAACGATGATTTAATTAGAGGAAGCCCGTACAGATACGATAGGTGACTGAGAAAATTATGAGTATAGTCACCACATGTAACTCTTTTTTAAATTATTCAAAACCCTGCTACACATCTTCTTTTGGTGTACTACATCATATACCACACATCCCGGGTAAATATTTCTGCATTTGGACTTATCATTTTGCACTGCTCAAACATATGAGACAGAATTTCTTTGCTAAATCGTCACAGATAAGGGAGTCTGCATACGGAGACATATCAATAATAGCACACCTGTGCTCCAAATGCATTGTGTACATAAAGTGTATTGACATTGCCCCCTTTAGCAGTTATCTTAAATGCGGTTTCTATTTTATATATCTTTAACCCTGTCGTTTGTCATCAGAATATTTGAATGGAAATACAAAACGATGCCATTTAGGTTCATTTGTCATTGTTCAACAGGTTTAAGCTCCACTCTCTGGTTGCTTTTAGCTTCTGACCCGGCCCTTTAATGTGACCAAGCAAAGCATGATGCAAAACAGCTTGCACAAAACTGTCTGATCACACTTAAAATATTCATTTTTTCAAATCGCTCAATGGGATAATGGCACATTATGTGCAATATAACTCGAACAATACTATTTTATTTAATACGAAGGAAAACTTCACAAACCTAATTCTGTAAGCCCATGTACCGTTTGAACACTATCAAGTCCGATATTCTAAGAGCAAAGTCCTATTCCGTACCAATCACCGAAAAAATGCATAGGGCCTACAATTCTAAATCATAATAGCAAATTAATTTATGAAAGGAAAAAAATCATATTGATAAAATTTGAAATTTAGAAAAAAGTTTTAGGCATTATTAGCCTTTATAAAATCGGGTCATCAGCGGGGAACCAGCACAAGACTTGTTTCGGTGCCCTTAATCCCCGGACAAGTCATTCTGGTAACTGGCGGCACCATGTTTGTATTTCCAATACAAACATCCCGAGCTGGTGTTTTACGGAATAAAGCGAATATGATGCTCCTTTGTTAGTAGGCCTACTTAAAAATTTAGCCCACATTACATAAATATAATGAAACTACACCTAACATTCATGATTAGGCCTACCAAAATTGAATCATAAACCCCACACTTACCTACAGCGCTTGGTCTTACAACACTCAACAGACCCGACTATAGGCCTACTTGACGGAGTGATCACATCAAATAGCTTAAACCAGTTGTTCAACTTCACGAAAAACGCAAATGTAACGATGTGACGTAAAAGAGTCACATCATTAATTGCGTCACACCTGAAAACTGGTCAGATCAACCCTGTTATGTTTTAGTAATAAAAATACACAGCCAATGCAATTTCTATTAAACACCAGTGCTTTATTTATAACTCATCAATTACATCACATTTAATAGAAATGTTTTGAAAATTCCAGGTTTAAAGAGCCAAATGAATTTAATAAACGGGTCATCAGCGGGAAACCTTCGACTGAAATTTCTGTCATAAGGCATGTTAACTCTCAGTCTCGAATCGTCTAACTCTAAGATGCATTACGGGTTAGGGGTGGTGTTGGGTTTGGCGGGGGGGGGGGGGTATTGTACCTTTTGGAGCAGCTATTCATGTATTCATATACTTTTTTTTCTTATTTTAATTAAAACCGTACTAATCATACCTGAAATCTAAACAAATGATCAGTTCTATGCAGATATCTAAATTGCTAAGTCAAGCTAAGATAAAAAATAATAATTATAAAAAATAAATAATAATAATAATAGAATACGCATGTCTGATACCCTCTGCGGCTGGGACCCAGTTCGAGGCATTCTCCCAACCCATAGGCAGTTTCTACTCCACACAGAGGAAACCAGGCATGTAGTTATTAGACCATAAAATTTGTTATTTAAAAGACCTGAATTTAAGTTATTTAGGCCTATCTGGCGAATACAGAACAAATAGGACAAATATAATTATGCAGTATGTAAGACACTTTTGATATTTAAATAATTTATGATGTAATAGAGTGCCAGAACGTATTAAAATTGGAGAAGCCATATTTTAAAACAAATTCTGGATGTCTGCAACAAAAAGTGTTAAAATTTTTTTTCAAAATCTTTATTTCATAACCTCTTGATATGAGTTTATTGTAAGTAAATTTAACTCGAAATGCAAAATCCATAAATTTATCCCAGACACGAATGAAACGTAAAATTTGAGATAAAAAAGTATCATAACCAAATTTCACGGAGATATTACTTTCTGGAAAAGGATAATTAACAACTTCAAAATTGAAATCCTCTATTTTGGGATAAATTTTAGTCACAAACTATTATCAATTATCTTAATATCTAAATCTAGAAATATATCATGATAAGGATCGACATCATTGATCTTTAAAGGAATTTATGTGTGAAATAATAACTCAGAATAGTCTTTCTATCTAGTAAATAGTTCAGAAAAGCATTAGCTACATTCATAAGTTTCAACCCAACAGTGACAGCAAAGTAAATTACAGCTAAAGGGAGAGATTCAAGAATTACCAAAACATCAACTTTCAGCTTTTAAAACATGAAGTTGGGTTGCACCTTAGCATTTTTCAAACTACCCAAAACAAAACCCGTTCGTTTCCAAACAAGGGTGTGGGTAACTGCGTCACTGTCATCTGACATAGCTCACAAACGTATCCATTTATAAATATGTGGCACGATCATTCAAATAATTTTAAATGATAAAAATTGTACACTATCAATTATATAATGAAAGTATTCCTTTATATATGTATATTTAGATACAGATTATTCTGATATACTTTGATAGGAAACCAAGTTTCTATTTTGCATTGTTTTTATAATCATAAAAATATAAAATGTAATTTAATTTAAGTATCAGATGTTTGCATTGGAACGCCACTGTAGGCTGCTGACTGCATACACATAAAGGTCAGTAGACCAGATTCTACCTCAACTGAAACTTGCAGGTAATAAGAGATAAAGGCAGTGTGTAATCTCCTTATGCAGGACTTTCATGGTGTGCAACAGGGAGACAATTCTGAATGAAACCAAAATGGGGTAGTAAGAGCATGAAAAGTTTTATAAAGACACACCTTGGTCTTTGTCTGCTGCATGGGGGGCGGCGGGAGGAGGGGACTAGACATGTTCGACTAAAGTGTTTGATCTGATGGAAAATATACAGCAGGTGGAGACACTACATCTGGACCCCAGACACCGCCACAGGAACCTGTTCTAGTGTAAAAAATCAATGGTTGGAACATGGTTAAACTAGTGACAAGTGCTATAGGGAGGAAAGTCGGGACAGAAGTGGCCTTAAATAAAGATTATATGACCTCATACTAACCGTATAGGTATAGCCTTAGCTTTACTTATCACCCTTTGGGGCACCATCTGAAACCTGAACAGTTTTATGTTTGGGACAGAGACAACGAGGATTGAAGCAGGTTAAGAGAAGGAGTAGACTGTGTAGGTGCAGCTGCCCTTTGTTTCTCCAGGTAAGCGTGTGAAACCTCTTATTTCATAAATATATCAGTGGTTGATTAACTTTCTTGTTGTCTAGTTTTATGTCTCTCACAAGAAGGATGAGCTGATCATAAAAAACGCAGCTGTCTCTTTAGATAAAAAATGGTTCCAAAACCTCAGCTGAGCATAAAAAACTTGGCTGCCCCTTCGACAAAAGTAGTTTAAATTAGGCGTCTGTACTTACAAAACTCATCATGATGTAGTTTGTAGTCACTCTTTCTTAAATTCTTTGCAGTCTATAAACATGGGCCATACAGTTGCTCAACAATTTGCGCAATATTGATGTGTGCAGAAATGCTCCCCCCCCCAAAAAAAACCCCAGAAACTTCTCCAAAACAAGGCTGCATGTAAAATGTGTTCAAATGAAGCTGTGGTTATAAATACTGACCAGGCTGGAGTAGTTGAGACTGTATAAGTATGGATGCAGATTGTTTGATGAACCGAGGGCTGGTGTGTATGCTGGGCTGTAGCCACTAGGCTACGGCACTAGCAAAGTGAGATCAACTGCCATAACTGAACCATTGAAAATGGCTGGTAACAGACATACTACATAATGCAAAGGCACTATCAGTTAAACTGGATCCAGATAAGCTCAGGTCAGATCTCTTCCTGCATACTACATAGTGAAAGCTAGACAGTCTGGATTTACAAAACATGACTGCTAGGTAGGCTAGCGGTGGGTCATCATGGTCTCACATGTAGTTTAGCTAGACCAGAGTGTAGCCTCAATCTGAAACTGGAGCTGGTTGTGGGCCAAAAAAAAAAAGAAAAAGAAAAAAGAATTTGGGGCTCATAAGTAGAAAGATGCTGTGTTCAGCTGGCATGAGGAGCCATTTTCCCCTCCCTGGATTAACAGTGTTGTGGACTCTCTCATATGCACAACCAATGGAGCCCTTGCGAGGGGTAAGTGTCCCTGAAGTTTTAAGGCTTCTGTGACCCACATTGCTGTAGCCTTCTCTTTTACTCGTGTAACTGGTTCTGACCATTTCAGAGACCAAGATGACAGATGAGAGCAAGAGTATTTCTGGTTCCCATAATATTGCAATAGGAGTGTCTAGCTAAAGGTAACATTTTTTTATTGTATCTCATGTGCGTGCTGCCATTCTGAAAAATGTTCAGCCCTACACCAGCCAAGTGAATGCAATTCAGGAATGAACGAAATATGGTTGCACAGTAAGTATACCTGGTGAATTTATCAGAAAAACGAGCAGATGGAAAATTAACATGGTGGCAAAGCTTAAGAAGGCAAGCTAGCAATTTCTCATGCAGCAAGTAGTTCAGAAATATATCGCATTCACAAGTTTCAACCCAACAATGACAAAAAAGTTCATGCAGTAAAAAGCAGAGATTAAAAAATGGGTGCTTCAAAGAGAAAGGTGAATTGAAAGAATATCAGGCATGCGTTCCTCAGCTGCTTCGATCGTACCAACCATCAGACAGCGCAAGCGAGGATGCGTACATGTAAGCTTGGTGTTATAAGTTTTCTTCTCTCTTTAAAAAGTGGATCCCTGGAAGAATTTGCCTATGGTTTCCCATATTTAATATAGTGTGACATAGATATGGAAGTTATTGGTAGGAAATTTAACCAGGTTTCGAATAACGAATTGTTTAGTGCACTGATAACAGCACTACAAAATGGCTAAAATATATATGTATATATATATAAATAGATGTACAAATAAATTGATCTTGGTTGACGAGGAGAGCAAATTAGCAAATCATCTGAAATATATCAATCCTAGCAGCTTGAATTTATTATTATATTTGACCAATATTAAGCCGTACATGAAATGAACGCCTCTGCCTGCACACACTAAACTACAAAAATACAGCATCCAAAATCATATAATTGCTGACAAATAAGACAGATAAGGCCAAAACGAAGACTGTAACACGCCTGTACCATTTCAAGGGATATCTTGTGGATTCTTTGGGTATTTTTCACTTTTGGTGATAGTGTCCGACTTACTTAGATTATGGATTTGTTGTGGATAACATGCAGGAAAACATATACAAAGTCTGAACTGGCATGTCATCTATTACTCTGATTGCCTTAATCCCAGCCAAAGCCAAATGGATAATCCATAAATATTTGTTTTATCTAACAGATATAGTAACATGCTGCAACATTAAACATAAGTCTGAAAGTATATATTTGGCATGATATAGTCTCACAGGGGAAATTAAGGTAATATCTCAGTCCAGTTCAGTCATTCATGAAGCATTCAACACACCATAGAAAAACTGAACAGGTATTGATTAGCTTCGCAAGCAAATATTATTTATATTGTTCCCAAAAAATATGTTTTAATATGTTTTAGTTGATATCGCACTGATTATATCTTTTCTGATCAGGTATTCGATATATGGCATATTATGGCGGATTTCCGTTTCCAGCTTTACAAATATTAGCCAACCAGGACATTGAAAAAAAAACGGTGCATCATGTTTGTTTATACCCATACTCATAAGGGAATTCCTTGATATTTTGTCAAAATTCTGATTTAATCAAGAAATATATAAGGTCAAACGTCGAAAGATGGAAGGCTACATCATTGTATTTGTGTCTTTTTGCCCAGAACCAATTCCTAGTAGTCATTACCCTATTCCGCAGTCCGAACTCTTTACTTACCATAAGCTAACCTGTCCTTGTCTAACCTATATATAAATGGAAGGACTATTGTCCATATTGCACACGTTCCTCTGTATAATTTTGACATAGGCTGTATCAGCCCATATAAATTAAAGGGTCTTCAGCGGGTAACTACTCAACATATTTCAGAGCCTCTTACCTGTACATGTCTTGCTGAGTAGCGGCTCCTTGTCTAAGCTAAATATTCACAAAGACAACCCACATAATAATGAATAAATATGAATGTGGCAAAAGATGAATGAGCTTAATACATGAAGTTTTGCTTATAAATGCAGAGCTTCATTATGAAAGAAGAATACCTCTCAAACAAACCATAATTACTAAATTTGTATAGTACAGGTTCAGATAAGAACAATTTGACCTGCCCCTGAACTAATGTTTACCCTTTCCAGCAAGCTTATCCTAGTAAAAGCACCCGCCAGTGTATAACTGAAGGGAAACAAGCTGGGGCATTATATTCAGTCCCAGTGATTGTAAACTAAACAGTTGCAGCTAGACCATCTGTACAAACCAAGGGAAATCTTAACAAGGACTGCAACAATGGACATCCTGCACCAAAAATTCAAAACAAACTCCATGGTGACACCTACCCCTCAAACAATCAAGCTCTATTACACTGCCAACCCTGAGTCAATGTATGAACGAAATGTGTCAGGTTTGTGACATTTGAGAAAATACTGTCAATTTTGAGTGATTTTTTAAATATTGAGTAAATGTGCATTTAGGCATGTCAGAATAGAATGAAAGTCATTAGCATTTATGCCAAAAATATTTTATCAAAACAAGTTTACTTAACAGGATTATAAGTACAATAAGCCAAACATGTAACTAGAAACATGTGTAAAAATGTGATGTACAATATTAACATTCATTAAATGTGCAACATACGAAATTTTCCCATCAGGGCGCTATTGTACATGTCGGGCATTGCACTCGATTGCTTGTGTGGAATTATATTCTCCACAACCATCAGTGTTTACTTATGTTAATTACGTTCATAAGCATGGTAATTATCCCAGTTGGAGGCCCTTCCAGTACTTGTTAAGAATCTGAAAGAGATGCATGATAAATGTATTTTCCACCTTTTAATAAAGCATCCATTAATGCTATTGCTATATGCAAACGGTATTATTATAAGGTTTTTATTGATGAATTAATTAAGCCTGATAACCAACTCAAGTTCTCTCAAACAAGAAAAAGTAAATGAATCATTGGATATTATTTGAACAAACATTCACAACTTTATCTTTATTTGGCATGAAATTTTATGATCAACATGCCCATTTATCCAAAATTTGATCACCTCCGAATCTGCATAAAATCCGTACAAGTTCAGATTCATAGCAGCTTCCAAAATTTGCTCCAGTGAAGAATTGTCAGTTTCGTAGTCTAAAGACTTGAAGAAGGTGCAAGAATTTTGGTTTAATTACTACGGGCAGATGAAAGTATCTCGTAGCATTTATAATTTTTTCATATTTGATCTGATTCAAAGATCTAGTTACAGCACTTGAATGGTACAGGTAATCATTTACGTTTTAAACAGATTTCATCTTGGGACTTCTCCACTTAATACACAACTATTCTTCATTCAGATTTGAAAAAAATATATCAAGTCTCTCATTATAAAATATTTGAGGAAAATCAGTTCCTAAATATTATCATATCGAAAAAAGTTGTACTTGGTAATGATGTGAGTAAATGCCAGTGTGCAATCAGTCCGCTGAATGTCGAACTTTTTGACTGAAAACATGTATGTCCATTCTGGAGATTCTATCTTTAGACAGGCAATTCGTATTCCAATGGGTACCAATTGGGTACCTATTTCGCAATTTATACTTATTTACAAGGATTCTAAGTTTCTGGTAAAGCTGTCAAAAGAGAATAAATTTCATGACATATGTTAAACTGTTGACATTTAAGTATATTGATGACTTATTAAGCATCAATAATAAACCCTTCCGAGAATATATTTCGGAAATATACTTTGCTGATTTCGCATTAAAAGAAACTACAGAAAAGGACATGCAATGTCCATTTCTAGATATAATGATGCATGATGATAATAGTTAAGTAAAGTTTTAAGTATATGACAAAGGGATGTTTTTGAATTTAACATAGCAAATTTCCCCCACATGAAATATTCTACTCGGGCCACCCTATAGTGTATATGGTGTCAAGGTTAATTTCTTTTGCCAGACTATGCACCGATACGGACAACTATGACTCCTCTTCACTTACTTCTATATAAAAAATTTTGTTACTGGGATATTCCACAACGAAATTAAAAAATTCGTTTTTGAAGTTTCTGGGTAAAAATGATTTTTTACAGATATCAGGTGTATTAGAAATGTTAAATAAAGGATGTAGCCAGTAGGTTGACCCGGCGGTTTTAGCTGACATTTCATACAATGCGTGTATGAGGCAAGCTATTTCTTTAAGTTAAGAGTTGCCAGCATTAACGCAGTGTAGACTACTACAAACGTTTGTTGATACCTGTTTCAGGTCAGGAGAGAGTTTTGAGTTTCATGTTCTTCATTTTTCAAACACAATATCAGGTTAAACACATGAAGCAGGCTTTATTCGCGTGAAAATCACTACAAAGTATGGAGCAAGTTCTGGAACGAATCCAATGTTTGAGAAGGTAGTCAGCTGTATTCATACATACTTTATAATAATATCAAAATGACAGACAGGTGTAATATTTCAGACTCATAAACACGTGATATAAACCTGTTGTGTGTCACGTTTAGCAGTTCCCCGTACACGAAAAGAAATCAATTCTTGCATTGCCCTCAGTTACATGTTATGGGAAACTCTCTAAATTGTGGTGCCTCCATTAATGGGCACAGAAACAGGTATGATATTTTAGTTTGATAAAAAGTTAAAATAAACTTGTCGTAGATCACGTTCAGCAGCTCCCCACGGATGAAACGATATCGATTCTTGCATTGCCCTCATTTCTGGTAGATAGAAAGAGGGTAAAAACTGGAAGAGAAAAAGAAGAGAAGTTGAAATTGAGGTACTGTACATTTTTATAGTTCGAAAGGGTATACATAATTAGAACAGACATTGCTCATAAAGACCTGCTGCATTCTTGTTAGTTACTTTTCAAATTCCAGGTTGTCTGGCAATGGCAATTCTATATCCAACATACACATTTTTGTTCTTTGCAAAACACATGAAATATAAAAAAAACTGTGTATATTGACACTGCACGTACAATTTCAAAGCAAAGAAATTACCTGGTGAAAAAGGGGACAATGTGTAACTGGTACACCTAATATTTTCAGCCAGGAACCAAGAACCAAGTCGTCTGTGTCTTTTGATGAAGGACAGCGACAATGGATGTTTTTTAATATCATCTCCACAGTCACACGACTCAGTACAATGCTGTTTGGAAAGACAATGGTAACATTCCTCTAAACACGGAAACATTTTCTCTCTGCAACGCTGAATTTCAAAATAAAGTCATATTCAGGAAAACAACTGTCAGCATATCAAAGTCCCTAATTAATTCCATAAGGGGAGGTACGTAACAAGTCAAGTCTTACTCTTACAAAAAGAACACAATATTAACAGGTGTCCGCATCTTATCACAAACTCAAAAATAAAAATATTGACTACCACCGCTGTATAAATTTTACATACATCTAAAATCTCATAGCATTAGATCAAAAGTAGCGCCCGTGAAAACATTTAATATATGCTGTGGTGTAATCACGCTGTCTTCATATAAAAAAAATTCTGCATTTATTTCAATCAAGAGCTAAAGGAAATCGCTCGACAAATAGGTAGTATTGTGTCTCATTATCGAAAATTAACGGTATTTTCAACGTGAGAGACGAGATATGCACAAAATAATTAATGTATACAACCACAAAATGAGTAATAATGGTATTGCAGACTATTTTATTATCTTTGTCAGTTGTTTGGGGGGGGGGGGTTGTTTTATTTTGTTTATATTTCTTTTACAAAAACATCATTTTTGTTAGTTCTGGGCACACTTCAATTAACTCTCAGAGTGCTGGGAAAATAGTTTTCAATCAGGATGTTAATGTCCAATGAAGCTTAGTTTTCAAAGACTGATATGAAGCATGATTTGCAAATGAATGATGTATATGAATAACTTAGCAGCAACTCTCTTTCCATTTCAAACAAAAAAGCACACCCAGGTTGGTTCTCACAGATTGATTATCGGCATTCTAGATCATAAACCATGTGTGAGCTCCAATCCATGGCATCATGGTTAGATGACAATCATAAAGCAAATACAAACAAACATCCCCCCTCAAAAAATTCCAAACAGTATCTGTTTTACTTTTATTTACTTAGGCAAACGATACCGGTAGCATCGGTCTATTGTTATTTAACACAGTAACGAAACCAGGGACGTGTTATGAATACATCTCAACAGCAGGTTAGGGATGTAAGCAAGCTGTCAAATATCCGACTGGGCACCCCATAGGATCATTGCAAATTTACAAGACAGACAAGTGACAAGTGCAAAAGTCTACATTAAAAAACTTGAGTATACATACTAATGTATATTGCTGGACATTTGGTATTTGTTTTGTTTACAAACAATAAACAAAATGAAAGAAAACTAAGTGTTTGTACATTTTAGGAATGAGACAGTTAATAGGTTTATGCCAACGTTTACTATACAATAAACATGCTTAAATGCAAACAAATACCAATCGATTAGCAAAGGCAGAACATTTTCTGTTTTAAGCAAAAATCGAAATTTAATTTTAATTGGGTAATTTGTTCAATTTAATTTAAACAATTCAGAAGTATTATGCTGGAAATATTTCCATCTAGAGTGCTTATTGCACTGACCGCCTGACTGCTCATAATTACTAAACATAATTACTGAATGATATCATCTGCAGTTTATGTACCAATGACACGTAAACATAAAATACGATGATAATATCATGTTAAGGATAAGGGTTTGTGTAGTCATTGCTCGATTCTAAATCACTTTCCAAAAAAAGTTTCTTCATTTTTTAAATATCCAGATATGTGTCCAATTAGAATATAATCTGTAAAAAGCCTGGCAATTGCATCTTACCCGCCACCCCCACTGATATAGTCGTGACCATATTTGCCCATGATGTTGAAGACGAACCGTTCTCCCAAAGCGATTGCACTCGATGAATTGTAACAGGTCAACAAATGCAGCAATCTTGGGATGCTGACACAGACAATGAATACGATACTTTTTCGCGCAATTTCATTAAATCACATTGAAAGTAAGTGGAATATTTTACCAACATTATGGTTGCATTCGTAGGTTAATATGGTGCTTGTCGTTACTCATCTAAGCGCTAAGTTGCTGAATAAGTCAGTGGTTTTACTCAGCGTGGTGTTGGCAAAGTTCGGTCAGAGCACAATGGGTGAAGCCATTGACCTAGACCAGCTTTAGTACCATTCATTGATCCCATTGACCTAGCGCAGCTTGGGTACCATTCATTTAAGCTGTTGACCAAGACCAGCTTGAATACTATTTATTACAGCCATTGACCTAGAACTTGGGTACCATTCATTAAAGCTCAGACATAATGGCTGTTGAAGGAAAGGGGCTTTTGTGGGAAATTTGAATAAAAAATCCATTCAAGAATTTATTGGAGTAGGACTTTTGTAATTTTACCGTCCAGTCACATCAACCTCTCAGCAAAATACAGTTACTTCATAATTGCAAGAAGACGTGGTATCTATTTTATGATACTTAGTGTTCATTTTGGCATCAATGTCATGTTTTCGTTTGCAAGATAAATCCCCTACCCCACTTATCTGGTAGGACTACTTGTGAAATCAAAGTTAAATGAATAATGTAACAGTCAGGATGGGACTCCTAAGCCACAGGTGACCCATAATGTTAAACTCTGACTATTGGGATACCGGCCATTAAAAATAACAGTGGATGGCTCTATAGCTTGCTTAAAGTTCTCAATTGATCTGTAAATAATGTTCACATTGACAACAGTTTAAAGTATGTTTTTCCGAATAAATGTAAGTTGTTGATTTTTATTGGACTGATATACTTAACATCGTACATGTAAAATACCAGGCAACTTTATTCTTATTTATTCAGCCACAAAGTTATAAGTGTTGGTTATTTATTTCCTTCAATAGGTAAGGTGAAGTAGATTTAAAATATTCTGAATGTTTACAAGGTAACAGGATGCTTTGTCACATCAATCATAATTAAAAGCCTACCTAATCATTGTATTATCATCTGTGACTAGTAGCCACGTCTTCTGTTTCAGTCTCTCATTGGATAAAAATGTCTTCAAAATGTAAAAAAACTTGTCACACTGGCCTGTAAATTTAAAAGAAAAACGATGTTGTATTTGATGTATGTGCGTTTATTAAATATGTTTTGATTATTATAGTTTAATTAAAGGTACAACCTCCCTGTCAAGAGAAACCCAACCTCCAGGTCTCACTCATGTTCATACACAACAAGCAGTGATATAACGTGAAAGGTTTATTTCTCATGTAATAACTTTTTTTTTTTAATATTTGAATTCATCTTATCAATTATCATCTACCTTCATGAAAAATCCTATAACTTCAATATTACATTGGGGGAAATTCCGGTAAAATATCATCATTTTGAATAAGATTTTGGTGCACAGGTGGCTGCGTGGCAACACACTCGCCTTCCACCTCTACAAGCCAGATTCGATGCTCTGCCTGGGAAGCAATTGCAATTGGAAAGATGTCCTAGCACTCTGACTGTGCAGGCTGGCTTTTTTGCTGGTCTTTTGATTTTCTCCACCTGACATTTAGGTTGGAAAATATACCCCAACGTTTGTGTCATTTTAATTAACATCAGCAAATGCATACAATAATAGCAAAGGTTTCCAAAAAGTAACTTTAAGAAAGATTATGATCCGCATGTTATGCAAAAATGTAAAGCTAACCGTTCATATTAATGTTTGGAAGATGTGTTACCACAGTTGGAACGTCAGGATTATGTTTATCGCTGTAGAATACCGCTGCCGTGGTTTTACCCCAGGTTTCCTGTATCAGCGGGACTGAAAGTGAAAAAATGACGAAATGAATGTTATTCTTCACACTACAGTACAATCTGACCCTATCTTTTATAAATGATAGAGAAGTATACGTGCCCATTTCTCTCGCTAAAGCTTTCTGTGATCTTACGGTTCAGTCTTTTGAGAGAACAAAAATGATGGTCCATAGTGCATGTTTTAGTGCGTTCCACGACTTTTGGCTTACAACAGCCATGAAAACAAAGCGAAAAAGGTATTATGCCTTTAAAAAGATACACTGTCTTACTTTCCATAATAGCATATTATTTCCAAAACTCATAGGTAAAAGGATAAGCAAGCTGTTTCCTACCCTGCATTAAACTCAGCATTCCAACCTTGAACACTTACAAATCATGCACAATCCCTTTTTAAATATAAGTGTCGTTGAGGACACCAAACTTGCTGCAGTCATAATCTGCCAACTGTCATGATCTCCACAAAAAACCACTGCCACACCAATGAGTTGATATCGTTATTGGTAATATAAGAATTCATTTTGGTATTGCACTCTCTATCGTTTGATATCTTTTTTCTTGTCATTTGCTCTATGTGACTTTATGATATCATGTTCGTCCTGTATATAAATATCCTTAACAACCGGAGACGATACCGGATATTTCTTCGCTTCAAACAAAGTGTTTCTTTTTTTTGTTTTTGTTTTTTTGTTTTTTTTGTTTAAATCAAAGGGACACAATCTCGGCGGGAAATATCTATTTTAACGGTAATCTTCATATCGTACCTCGTGTATTGTGATATTTACTGCATGTTTTCACAGCCACATATAAATCATCTTTTGCTGTTCTTCCTCCCTAAAAATCGGTACAATTAAGACATCATAAGCTTTACAATACAAATTGGCAAACAGGTGTTCTGTCTTCAGAGGATTTGTTTGGTTTATTTTCAATGCCATGGACATTGGATCGAAATAAATAAACAAACACACGTGTAATGAGAATCCAATGAATTTGATTGCTTTATAAGATTATTCCAGAATATTATATTTTAAATGATTGCTGGGGATCTGCTCATGGCACTCTTGATAGTGTGCCTACAATGCTAGTTTGTTACAAATTATCTTCGAATTGAGTATGTCTTATAATATAATAGACTTTAAGGAGAAAAAAAGGACACATTTTTGTCCCACGTACACATTGATGAGTGGTGAGACGGTCGTACCAAGTGGCGCATCCCGCTACTTTGACTCTGCAGAATTGTGGTGTGTGAGTAATATCAACACCGGCTTTGCGTTTTACGTATTGTGCCAACTGAAAATATAAATGGCATTATTTTATCCCTTAAAGTGCTGATCACTGCTGTAGTTGCTTTCCCATTGCCATTAAACATATAATGGTCAAAAGAGTCAAATTCCTCCTGAAGATACCTTTCATTCAAATACAAGCAAGCCTTGTCTGAAGCAAAAAGTAGTCTTAGTCAACAGCTTTCCTCGGGACACTTTGTGCGCAATGCGCGCAAAGTGTCCCGAGGAAAGCTGTTAACTCAATCTTAAATCAGCGCTTTAAGGGTTAAGCAACACCGTCCAAATTACCCCTATCATATCATTTCAACTCCATAAGCGCGGAAACACTCGTGCGTATGTATTTCATTGACAAGAGAATAAAATTATTGTTATTAGTAAAACTTAATAGATTACAAAAGATTATATTTTTAGAAGCAAATAAAATGTATTC
This sequence comes from Hermodice carunculata, assembly GCA_964020975.1. Lineage (NCBI taxonomy): Eukaryota > Metazoa > Annelida > Polychaeta > Eunicida > Amphinomidae > Hermodice > Hermodice carunculata. The sequence goes on from OZ026614.1 coordinate 22,141,309, forward strand.
CCACATAATACAGACTCAAGGTAAGAACTATGTTCACTTCTATACCGTCAATGGGATTTACTACAGTTACACCATTTGAAACCAAAGATAGGATCAAACGGCTGACTATTCACATTTTTTATCATTTCTGCAACAGAGGATATAGATACCACAAAGAATGTATCACGTCTTTCTGATGGATGGTGCCATATGTGTTATTTACCTAGTATTTGTTGGGTTTTCATATGACACTGCAAAGAGCTTGGGCTTTTAGATCATTGACAACTTGGTTGGAATGCAACAAGACCATTATATCGATCCTAGGAAATTAGTCTTCATCTTAACTCTTTGAATCATATTTTAATATAAATTATTCTACGCGCTGTATAAACGGCCTAGAATATTCCAGTCATAAGGCTATTTGAATGAAACCTTTCGATGTTCTGGGTGGAAATCAATTCCATTTAAAAATAAATTAAAAGTTGGCTCAGCAGCATCTTTTGACACTTTCAAAAGGTAGAACGTTAGAGTTGGTGCAAACGATGCTTCGGCACATCAAAAAAGTATCTACAAAGTGTAGACGACTAAAACCAAAGTGAGAGTGAATCTATAACCTACCTCATATGGAATATAGGTGAAATACATTGGCAAGGTTTTGCCACCACTGAATTGAGAAGCCAGTCTAAAAACCAATATTGAAGAGTGAACATTTCTCAATATTTTATCAATAATCCTTTGTTTCCCTTATATATATATATATATATATATATATATATATGTATATATATGCATGTAAATACATATATGTATAAATATATGTGAATATATATATGTATATATATATGTGCATATATATATGTATATATGTGTATGTGTATATATATAAATATATGTGTATACATATGTATATATACATATATATATCTACATAAATATATGTGTATATATATGTATGTATATATGTGTATATATATATGTATGTATATATATATATATATATGTATATATATATATATATATATATATATATATATATATATATATATATATATATATTCTATCTCAAACATCAGCAAAGAGTTCAGAAAACCATAACCCATACGCATAATTTTCATCTCAACAATGACAGTTAAGTTAAATGCAGGAAAAGGCAGAGAATCAAGAATTACCTGAACATCAACATTCAGCTTTCAATACCAATGTGAAGAAACGAATTTCTCTCCTTCAATAGGTAAGGTCAGAATTAGCTCTAAGGTGTGTATTCGCCCCATTACACAAATGAATACAAAAACATTTGGAGGGCTAGAGCTCCTATTCCCATTAGTTTGTATGTTATAGTTGAATGAACTAGCCACTTATGTCGCTGTGGTTATATAACTTTTGTGAGGTATTTAGTTATGGATCAAGATTTAGTGTCTGAAATTTGGTGTTTTTATGCGCAATAGTTTGCAAATTACAATGTAAAGTAATGGGATTACACAACTCTGGCCCTCCACTGACTGAAGTGCCCTCTTTTAGGCAGCTCTCAAACCTTCTGTTCTTGCCCTTGCCTACTCAGACACGAACTTAACTCATTTAATGTAAACTTACTACCACGACTAGTGTTACCAATAACAATGATTTTCATTCAAATACAAAATTAAAAGTGAAGCCTACTCAAAATCTAGTACAAAAACCAATAGATTACACTAGTTCAGGTCCTCTTTGCCTTATTTTGCTTTGATACAATTTCAGCAATTAGGCCTGCCCAATGATACTATAAGTTTATAAAATAGTAGGCATACAGTGAGAGAATGCACTTACGGATAAAAGCAATTATCTTCTATGGTTGCAAGTTGTGTTCAGCATGATATCCCCATTGTAATCATGGTCATTCAAAATGGAGTTGTACCATACATACAAAACGTTTCAGTAATTTAGTATAATGGTAACAATAAGATGATCTTCACAAATATCAGCCCCCTTTTGTTTGAGAAATTCGGCTGTTGGCAAAATAATGGGGTACAGTATGAGTGCGTCGACAGTGTTTATTCCAAACCTACAGTAAATGTATAACATCGACGATGTTTTGTTTGTTTTGCACAAAAATGTGATATTTGAAATTATCTTATGGTGACAATCATTTTGGGCGGCAAAGTTGCAGACCTGCTGACCAGGGTCATGGTGAATGCCATACACGTGTGGAGGTCTGGCTGTGCAGATGCTGCTGATGTCCCAATGTTTCTTCCCAGGAATACATACTGGCAAAAGTTAAAACTTTTCTTCAAAAACAGGTATAAGAAATGCCTACAGCAATAGTATGACTTTTATGTTCGTAGATAATGGGTACATAGGTGCGCTTCACGTTTATTCTGGTATTTTACTGACCCAGCTTGTGAATTTCTTTTATACGTACTTGTTACTTTCTTTGTGATATTAGGATTTAATCTTCACTTTGTCTGTCTGTTGAACAATTACATGTACGACAACAAACACTAAAATTACATTATAATAATTTGTCTTCACTGGAAAACGTTAAAAAAAACATATATTTAAAGTGTTCTGTGTTATATCGCCTTAGAATGTGCACAAAGCTCAGAAGTCGCATGTATATGGAAACTGCATTTTTCAATAAGTAATCAAACCCGCGATTTCGTGCTAAAAAAAACCATGTACTTTGAACGACAAAACCGATAGTTGCTTGCAAAACCCTGGATTTTGTGTATGTTCCCCCCTGGTTTTGCCACAAATACGTGGGACGTTTAGTAGTTTGGGTACTAGTAGGTATACTTACCTCTCGACCACCATTGCCTTTCGGTATTAGCAGATATACTTACCTCTCGACCACCATTGCCTTTCGGTATTAGTAGGTATACCTACCTCTCGACCACCATTGCCTGGACCTCTGTGTCTGTTTCCAATGCTCTGACTGGACAGACATATTATCATGTGAAAACCCCTATGGGTGTGACTGCAGAGAACCTGGCGGAGGTGGAAGGAAGCAAAGAAGCAGGATACTTCAATGCTGAAATGAGTTCACTGACTTGATTGTTCCAAAAAACTGATGGTCCCGTAGTTTCATCTCTTGATTCCTATGCATCCGATGGTGACCCCCGGTGCGCATGCTCCCCAATCGTCCTTCCTTTTTTGATGGGAGGTTGGCTTCTCTGGTGGTCGAGAGGTAAGTATACTTACTGATACCGAAATTACTAAAACAATTCAAGTTAGTTACATAACGTTATCTCCCAACCACCATTGCCAATTAACAGATGCAAAGGTAGAGGGTTGCACGTGCAGAATGGAAAACAGTCCAATCCGTCGAGCTCGTTGAAAGAAGGCTAAAAACTGGATAAGTCACATTAATCCCAAATTTTTGGTGATGTGCGTCGTCAACACTTGGAGGAGACATCGTGATGTCTAAGATATGATTTGCTGTAAGTTTGACTTATTTGCAGTGAGTTTCGTATCAGCCGTGTTGAATCACATTAACTTGCCCCTTCAATAGACCCTTAGGCTCACCAAGACTGTACACCATGACCTCAAAAAAAAAAAAAAAAAATGAAAATAAAAAATGTGTAAACTTGTGCAAATGTATTTGCCATGCCGGACTCGAAAGTGAATACAAGCACCTCTCAAGAATTCACAAAATTTCTGTTTGATGCCCTTCAAAATGAGGCAATTCAAGATCAGGTTACCGCCCTTTAAGGGCAACATTTGACAAAAAAATAGGTGATAGGCCTATCGAAGAGAAGAATAAAAGACTGAAAAAACGGGTGTCTGAGCTGGAGTGACTGATCGACTATTTTGAACAATACAGAGATAAAGAAATTCTCCGACCGTGACCTATGTCACTTGTCAGGGGTCACCCTTGTGCTTTCCCGTGACTTTACACCGCAAGTTCTTCGGAGGTGTACCCTGAAGCAAGAGGGAAACTTAATCGTCCCGCCTTTATTTCAAATGGGGAAAAAAGAGGTACAAGAACGTAGAAGTTGCTGTTCAACTCTTACTGAAGAGCTGTTCATACTTCAAAAATATGTTTGAATGTGTTCATCGGAAGGTAAATCACACATGCACTATGTAACCCCAGATGAAAGTCAAAGTAAGTATACATCTCGTGGATATGCTTTGCACTGGTCACAATCAGTGAAGTTTAAAGAGTTAAGTGAGTTTAAGATCCGATGAGGACATGACAAAAATAAATCGATGCCGTTATTTCATGGGCTGGAACATTGTGAGAACTACTAATGACAACGGCAACTACTCTGAATGGTCAAAAAATTACTAGACTCAAATTCCTTGTGGAAAGACCTTTCATTCAATCATAAATACCGACATGCTCGTATGTCCAGAAAAAAATAATGGTCCAGATCAACAGTTTCCCTCGAGATGCTTTGGACGCAGCGGGTCAAAGAGCGTCGAGAAGCTGTTGATTCAGTCCACAATTAAGAAAAAAAATGAAAAAGAAAATGCCACTAATTGAAAGTTGAAAACTTGTGAATATCTTGCACGTATGTTAAGTAAATGCGCGAGAAAGAGTCACTCAATTTCATTGATCAAAAACTGGGCAAGTGACGACAGGCTTTCATTCATTTCCTATAGCGTTATAGGTCATTGGCGGCCAGAGGCGTGGTGAATGCGAAGGCCCGCATAATTCATGCATTCAGGTTATATTTGAGATCTGTCTTACATGTGGCGAATGAGGGCCGCTGTACTCATGCCACTTTCGTAAACGTCTATGTATGATTCATATATTTTCAAAATTTATGCCATGGTAAGTGCAAGTACTCAATTCGAGTAGCAAGTTGCTATGTTTCTATAGATAATGTTAACCGTATTAGCTTCGGAAATAGCATATGGAAAAATATTATTCTTCCGTCAATTACTCATGGCGGTGCAGTGTGGTTATGCAATACAAAGAGTCTGAGGCTTCTCTGAAGTCCATCCCATATACCATAGCCAAAGCAATACTTCAGGTCAACTCTTCACCTGCAGATGTGGCTACCCTTGGTGAACTAGGATGGCTCCCCCTGAAACTGATTCTGGATCGCATTAAGATAAAATACTTCCACAGGATGAAATTTGAGATGCCAGACACAAGGCTATGTAAGCAAATTTTTGACACTCTTTGGCAAAGAAATGATGACAAAACTGCAAAGATTCGGCCATATGTTGACGAAATTAAGAAGGTCTTTAATAACGTAGCCATAGACCATGCTCTGGAATCTAGGAATCCAGAATGACTGGGGTGCTTTCTAAAATTATCGCTAGAAGCATATAAATTAGACTTTTTCCAGGAAATAGAATTGAAAAAGTCTTTAAGATTGTATCAAATGTTTAAACGGTCCTCTTTCGGTGAAAGTTATCTTTTTAATGTAAATAACTTTGCCGGTGCACGATTAAAAATTTTGGCCCGTACTGGCTGTCTGGGTGTGGGGGAAGATCTGGAAAAATGGGGTTTATCAGACGGAAGATGCCCTTTATGTAAAGATAGAAGAGAAGACTTATCACATTTTCTATTTGTGTGCCCAGCACTAAATGACATCAGGTTACAGGCATATAGAAATTTGGAAGTCAACTCTCTGAATGAGAATTGTAAACAGGCATGGCAGCGTTTTTCCGCCTCCTCGCTGAAAAATAAAGTATGTTGGTTCCTTGGCGAGCACGCATATGATCTTGGACAGGACATTAGTGAATTATTTGACCAAACATGTAAAACATATTTGGTTGAGGCTTGGCATTACAGGAGACAGTCCCTTAATGACTTCTCGGAATGACAGATTGTATGATCGTTCTACATGTAACTCTTGTAAATAGACCTCCTCCAATACATATACTGTATATAATTTTGTGGGGGAATTTCGGTAACTACAAAATAACACGTGATGGTGCTCTCTTGACTTAAACTTATGGAGTCAAATCAACCGACCCGGGGTACTCTGCGGCGTACTTGTTATGTCTGCGCGGCTTTACGCCCTCCCCCTTCACTCTGCGGGGGGTCCCCCAGGTACAAACCCACATCTCCAGGAGTATGTAATAGTGGTAAATTTAAAATTTTGTAACTGACTTGTACATTCATACTGTGGTAATACCTGTTTTTTTCTTAATGATGGCACTGGAAGCTATATGTTCTGCATTGTATATGAAACATGTATAATGTACATGTCCTGACGCTTTTTGTTTTGTCCCAATGGGTGGTTTATCTCTAGTTTTAGTGCTGCGGACATAAATTATTACCTATAGATATTATACTTATTTTAAAATACGAAGATTATTTGATTGATGATAAGGATGCCGGATTATTTATATAATTTTTGGATGGATTGGAATGGAATATTCCCCGTTCCGTTGGTGCCCCCGCTGTAAAGGGGAAGTTTTCCTAATACTTTATTATTATTATTATTATTATTATTATTATTATTATTATTATTATTATCATTATCATCATTATTATTATTATTATTATTATTATTATTATTATTATTATTATTATTATTATTTACGTGCTACTCGTAAGCAGGACGTTCGCGTAAATTAAATTTATAACTCTCTACTATGGCAGACGTAACTGCTTTCGCATACCGAACAACTGACCGAGAAGAACGGGTGAAAATATAGACAAAATGTGCCTAAAAGTTGATCTGAGTGAGAGGGATATTGGTAGGTCCCATCGGGTCTGGAAGCCAGTACGAGGTACTGACGTCCAGGACCGACCTATCATAGTAAGATTTGTTTCCTACAGGGCTCGAGAGAAAGTTTATAGGGCATGCTCTAAGCTAAAAAACAACAAGAATGTGTTTGTGAATGACGTTCTCACAAAGAAGAGAGATGCACTACCATATCAAGCCCCAGTCTTAAAGCGCGGTGCCCATATCCGTGAAACCTGGGTTTATGACAGCAATTTTTTTCTGAAAGACCACGATGACCGTAGGTGGATAGTTAGTCTTTCTTGAGACACTTTCTTAATTAATTCGTTACAAAGCAAAACAGCTAATAAACATCACAAAAATAAATGAGGGGGCGGTTATAGCGTCCAGAACAAGCCAGGCCGCGAAGCTGTCCTGGAGAGGAGTGATGAAAGGGTCTTTTAATTTGTCGCAGAGTTCCGGTCGCATCCGTTCGGCGGGGCTGTGGTGCTGGTTGAAAAACACACCGGCCATGCAACAGCCACCCAAAGCACGCACACAGGCACTCGTAACGTTCAGTCAGTCAAGCTTTCGTTCTAATATACGTGTGTGTGGGTGGGTGGGTGGGGGGAGGGTAGAGAGGATGGACCCGGAACATCTATGGCTATGCGCTCAATGACTCACACAGGGCCACATCTGCAATAAAATATTGTGTATTCATCTGTGCAGTCAATTATTTGTGCTAATAAGATGGTGGCCGATGGGCCTAAAACCACAACGTCGTCACATGAAGCTCCTACATAGAGAAAGGTATGAAACGAAGCTCACATCTGGACCACCACCCCGCTTCACGTTTGGCAGGATTTCTCCGTTTCTATACACACCAACAAGCTGTAACTCACCCGTTTATTCCAAAACTATTTTCTACAGGTATATCACACAGATAATCCATTGAAATCTATATATATCCACAGTAACACGCCTACCATTGTCGCAGATTTCCTACAAAATCCATTTCGGGCAAAAAGTCCGACATTCCAGCGCCAAGTTTAAACGGGTATCCCAGCCTGAATCCAGTTCTTTCCGTGGCATTAGCCTATGACAAAACTTCTCAATCGTCGATCCAACCGTATTCTTTGATCCACGCGCGTTTTCATCCTGTTTTCATTTCCACAAATCGTGAAACCTGACCAAACTTGATTCCGCCAGTGCTTCTCGAATGCATCAAAGTGTTTTAGCGGCCATACTTTTGACCAGCCACAGACTGGTAGCCCAGCTGCTGTCTGATTGGTTACACGAACTGTCAGCCAATCAGAGAGCAGCTGGGCCGCCAGTCTGTGTCCGGTCAAAAGTATGGCCGCAAAACAACTTTGATAAATTGGAGAAGCACTGACAGATTAAAATTTGGTCGGGTTTCACGATTTGTGGAAATGAACACAGGATAAAAACGCGAGTAGATCAAAGAATATGGTCTGATTGACAATCCAACTGTTGTCATACGGCTGATATCACGGAACAAACTCGATTCAGGATGGGATACCCGTTTGAATTTGGCGCTGAAATGTCGGACTTTTTGCCCGAAATGGATTTTGTAGGAAATCTGCGACAGTGATAGGCGTGTTACTGTGGATATATGTAGATTTCAATGGATTATCTGTGTGATATAACTATAGAAAATAGTTTTGGAATAAACGGGTGAGTTACAGCTTGTTGGTGTGTACAGAAACGGAGAAATCCTGCCAAACGAAACCTGCCAAACGTGAAGCGGGGTGGTGGTCCAGATGTGAGCTTCGTTTCATACCTTTCTATGTAGGAGCTCCATGTGACGACGTTGTGGTTTTAGGCCCATCCGCCACCATCATATTAGCACAAATAATTGACTGCACAGATGAATACACAATATTTTATTGCAGATTAGGCTCCGTGTGGGTCATCGATCGCATAGCCATAGATGTTCCGGGTCCATCCTCTCTACCCTCCCCCCCTCCCCCCTCCCACACACACAATTAGAACGAAAGCTTGACTGACTGAACGTTACGAGCGGCTGTGAGCACGCAGGTACACTTTGATGACACGTGTTGCTGCAGGTCTTCGGCCGGGCAACAGTGTCAGATAACCATGAACTCTGCTGGCAGCTGTGGTACAAAAGTCTACTGTCAGAACCGTGCTGTGAACAGTTGCTCAGAAGCTTCGGCAATACCCAACCGAGTAACAAGTTTAAGTTGCCCAGTAGGCCCATAATAAGAAGCTTGTCCATTGGCACTGGAATTGGAATAGTTTCGGCTAAGCAGATCATAGAAAATGCAAGTTAACTTTATGTGTTGGAGTATATAGACAGTATTTATATGAAAAGAACATAATTATCCATTTTACACTATTGTATTGTACATGCAGCGTGATGCAATGGATTTATTATGTGGTCCCAGTGGATAATTAAGATTTCAAATTCATGGTCCTTGCTAACATTTGGCTGTATGATGCAACATGAATTTCGACTTTGTTCCTCTATTGGATGTCGCCGAGAAAAATTAGTACCGATATTTTGTCCCTGTTTTCTCAGAATGGATAATAGGACGAGAACCCCACGTAAGAATGGTTATTCCAAGAAAACGGCTGGGCGAAATTTAATCCGGTTAACGGCTTTTGATTCTGTAATGTCGGAACTGCAAAAACGATTCAGCAATTTTCTAAATTTTGCTTCGTTCTTTTTCTATGAAATGAAGAAAATGAACATCCTGAAAATCAAAGAGAAAATTGAAACGTCAAACTTTGAGGATGGATAACAAAAAAACGAAACCAAAATTAAAAAATCGCAGGACCTTTTTTTGGTTGCCAATATGTCAGGATTCAGATGCAAGTGTAGTAATGATTTTGTCACAAATAATAAATAACTTATATCAACATTTACGGGGTGGATGCTTTGCGGTCAACTTTCAATTGTTAATTCAACAATTTACATCACAGACACCCAAATAATGGACATATAAATTCTTTGGAGTATGACGATAACACACACATATGATGTGTTATCCCAACGCAAAAACATTTTGAGCTGGGATTGACTACAGTGGGATTTATTTTTAGTGTCTTACCTGTCCTTAAGTCTCTCAACCACTGATTTCACGCTCTCCCGAAGATTTCATGCAGCAAAAACTTTTGAACTCCTTAAAGATTGATTAAAAGCTTTAGGATCTTAAAAACAACATTAAAAATGCTTGTTGGATCGTGAAAGACACCTGTTTAGGATTTTCGACTCCTTAAACGCAGCGTTAATGTTCCTGAACCATAGATTTCACGCCTGCCCGAAGATTTCATGCAGCAGCCTTATAGGCCCTACGCCTATATCGAATATCCTTGCTTGGCTACTACACTGAGCTGATACTGAGCTTGGAATGATCTAACGGGCATTGAAATGAACTATAAATGACCCAGTAGGTAATTGTAATAGTCCGTCAAGACGAACCGCCCTTTCCCACCCGTAATACCACACCCTGGGCAAACTTGGCCCCCGGGACTTGGCCGCATCGAATGCAGGCCTAAATATTGTTAATTACACTGTCAATGAAGAGGTTTGGTACAAAATTCTGTTGCCTAGCACAAGAAAAGATCTTTATCTCTTTATATCAGAAAATTGTAACATAATTGCGAAGTTTTAGGCGCTAAACGCTTTCATGTGTACGCTCATTGAAAAGGGCCACGTGTGGCCTCCACTCTCATTTAGTTCCCACTTCCACCGCTAGGAACCGCCACGTCGAAGTTACAGTGTATGTATTTGCAAATGTTATGTGCATGTGCATTTTCGTAGCAATCAGAAGAGCTCTCAAAACTTATTCTTTTCCATAATTTCCCCACGCGGATATGCTCAGAGTGTTGTCTACTAGTGTTTCATTTGTACTCCACTGCTGTTCCACATGTTATTTAAACTTTCTTTGTATAAATTGGGGAGCATTATTTGCTTATGTACCATTTATTATATACTTTGCCTATTTTATGAACTTGATTTACCATTGTAATGGGACCATCATGCTGAATCTTTATGTGGCTAAGTCAGCACTTCTGCTGTTTGACATGTCCTAATTTATTGGCAGAATGGTATAACTCTACTACATATGGTTCAGTGACACGTGGTTGTCCAAACTTGATATTACAAGACGTGACACTCTTTCTTGGAATTAATGTGATGTACAAGGGTTTCTACTGCAGCATGTGTGAACATCAACTTCAATTATGCTTATTCTCCAATTACAATGAAATTTGTGTTACTTTGCAGAATCGGTAATTTGTGAAAGACTATTGCTTGCTGATCTATTTACTGTCTGGCAAATGCAGCTGTATTGAAATCCAATTGCACTGCACATAAAAGGCTGATACTTTTTGTTTGTATGTTTTCTGCAATTTCATGTATTGAATATTACCAAACAGAATATTGCCCCGGCTGTGTTGCCCCTTATTGTTACTTATAGCGGGTGACCCATGTGAATCCTGGTCCTAACGTAAACATTTGTGACCTGTTGTTCTGTCACTTTGACATTCGCAGTTTTTCCAAAGACAAAATGATATCATTAATTTCGGACCTCTCACCTGATTTTGACATTATTTGCTTATCTGAAACATTTCTTTCTCAGAATTCCCCTGATGATAACCATCGTATCTCTGGCTATGACGATATTATTCGTCGTGATCACACTAATGGTGCTGGCGGGCGGCGTAGCACTATTTGTTAAAAAATGCTTACATGTTTCGAGACGTCGTGATTTGATTTAGAAGTAATTGATATTGTGCTTTTCTGGTGCAAAAGTAGACTTCACAACAAGAAATTCCTCTTCGGTGTTATGTATAGACCACCGAATACGCCTCTTTCTTTCTGGGACAAACTTCAAGAGATTTTTGATCTTGCAGAAGGTACGGGTATTCAACACAGTTTTATGACTGGTGATGTAAACTCTGACTTTCAAACGCAGCCCGGAAGGAAATTAAATTTCAGAATTTTGCTCAGACTAATATCTTAACCTTACATGTTGACGAACCCACTCGTACTACTGATCATTCAGCAACATGTTTGGGCCAAATTATTTCTAACGTACTAAATTGTTTTATATTATACGCATCCTTCCTCCTTTTTCTAACTGTGCTCACTGTGTCATCGGTGCAAACCTTGTATTTTCACGTAAGAAAGACCCAGTTCATGAGCGTCATATTTGGATGTACGACAAAGCTGATTTTAAAAATTTCAGAAACTATCAAAATGGGATCGCTTGGGACTCTTGTTTTACATTCGACGACATCGATTCGTGTTGTAATCATTGGTCCGATCTGAAAACTGCATTCCTAACAAAATAATCCAGGTAAGACCATCTGACCAACCCTGGTATAATTCACAACTTAGATCACTTAAACGTCAGGTTAAACGTAAATATGAAACAGCCAAAGCCTCAATTATGAAATTGGTGCTTGGACCTCTTTTTGTCAACTACGTAAATATTATCAATAGAGACTGAAATCTGCAGAACAGGAATACAATAATAAACTTATAGCCACCCCCCCCCCAAAAAAGAAGATAAACACTTATCAGACAATCACACCAAAGCTGAAATTTTGAAGTCAATTTTTTCTTCAGCAGTGTAACTTAAATACCTCTTCAGCTACCTTACCAGAATTTGCTAATCCTTCAACTCCCGGCCTCGACTTTATAAACGTAACTGAAGAAGAAATTCTGGAGACTCTATTTTCGCTAGACACTACTAAGGCATCCGGACCCGATGGAGTAAATCCAAAACTTCTCAAGGAAGCTACACGGACTATCTCTTCCTCATTAGTGAGCCTCTTTAATCACTCTTTAGAGAAAAAGAAATTCCATGCAGTTTGGAAAAAAACCCAAAGTTTGTCCCCTTTGATCAATTATTGCTCCTTTATCTTGAAATCTGTCTGGCAGTCGACCAAACAAAAACAAGTCTGCATGATTTTCTTAGACATGAGCACAGCATTTGAAAAAATATGGCATGCAGGTCTGTTGCACAAATTGAGGAAAAATGATATTTCAGGTAACTTACTGGAGTGGTTTACAGATTACCCTCATAAACGTCAACAACGTGTTGTTATCCAAGGTAAAGTTTCCCGTTGAGGTTCAATTGGCGCAGCTGTGCCGCAAGAGTTGTTCTTGGTCCTCTCATGTTTCTAATCTCTATCAATGATATTGTTGATCTTGTACGTTCAAATATTAAGATGTTTGCTGATGACACTAGCTTGTACCTAGAAATTGATGATCCTGAAGCAGCACCTGCATCTATGAATTCTGATCTCTCTGATATCAGTCAATGGGCCGACGATGGGCTAGTAAATGTCCCCCCCCCACCATTAATATGGAACCAGAAAATGAGTCAGTCACAGAAAAATATTCACCATTGCTACATAATGGATCCGATCTGAAATAAAGGATATTATAAACACGTGTACTGATGGCAATGTGTATGCAAACGTAAATACTACCCTCCAGGGGTCGCAAGGTTACTGCTGGGTAGGATTTCTGACATTGAAAGCTATAGGCAAACTTATTTTTGATCATCCATAGACCACACATGTGGGAAGGGAAAATTAACTGTTTGTTTAGACTTAAATATACTGTAGGCGTAGACCGTAGCTGTTTCAGTGAAAGCTAGAATTTGAAACACTTCAAGACCTGGCCCATCCTGACGCAAATTCCAATTCATGTTTGTTCTTGTTAAATGAAATCTAGTAACTTTTAAAAGAAAATATCTCTTTTGTGACGAATTAGCACAGCAGGTTGGGATCGTCTGGCTGAACCACGGCTGCACGCTGGTGACGGCATGGTTCTGGGCGTTCCCTCATGTGGGTAAGGCTGAATGATCTTTTCCTCTGGTGTTTCAGCTTTTTGTTTATTGATTCTTCTTCATCATCATCATCAGACCACGTACATAAAAAGCCCAATTCTATCGCCAACCAATTCTGAAAACCTCTGTCACGTGTGTACTCTGCAACAATGGTCAAGCGTGGAGGTTGAGCACTTCAGGGTTCCTGTGGAACAGGCTTGTCTGTGGTTGCACCAGAAGTGTTGGCCATGCTCTTAAATGTAGCAGGTACCTAACCCTGAATTCCAAGAGTTTTATGGACCAACCTATCCTTGGTCCCCCACCTGGCGACCAGGATCAAATTACAGTTGCAGACTGAAACTTCCACAGTACCCTCAGGAGGATCTGCAGTGGTGGAAAGGCATATGCCCAAAAGTTACTCCAGTCCATGGCTAGAGCATCCACCACTAGGGCCTGGGGGTCTGAGACTGGCGGGACATAAACCAGAAGTTTCACATACCCCATTTCATAAACAGGCCAATATGTGGAGTTCCGAACCTGGCCCACATGGCCTGAATGACTTGTAGGTGGAGTGACCATTCCATCCCTACTGGCTGACCTCTTCTTTAGAATTGGTTGGCTGATGCCGACAGCTTTCCACATGAGCTGTGTATCTGGATGGAGAAGAGTCCATGTATATGGTAAGCTGGGCCTCAAAAGGAGCCAATATCTCTCCCAACATGAAATTCTCCAAAATAGTCCTCCACCAAAGGTTGGCTTAGTCCTCAGGGAGGACCAGCACTGAGGCATGATAGCCCTGGTCCCTAGTCCATTTGCCCCACGGGGTTTGCTGCAAGGGACAACAGTGAAGGCAACCAAATGGGACCTGGAAGTCCATCAAGGACAGGGAGCCCAGCAGGGCTTGTCACTGTTGTGCCAAGAGAACCGTATGAGTCAGAAAGGCTCTAAGCAGGGACTAAAGTTTCTCTCACCTGTCCTCCAATGGGTGACAGATGCATGCAACCAGGTCGAATTGGATGCCGAGACAAAAGGCTGCTTCGGCTGAAGACTGGAATTGCTCTGATTCACAATCAAGTGCAAGCATTGGCAAAGTTCCAGAACAGCGTGTGTGTGATGCTGTGAATTCATGTGTCCAAGCACCCAAATAAGCCAATTGTCCAAGTCACATGAATGGAATGGCTAACTGTTGCAGGTAAGCAGCAACTTTCTGCACGAACCAGGTGCTGTGGCAAGGCTGAATGCCCTGAACTGGTAAACTCTGTCCCAGAATGTGAACCAGAGATACTTCCATGAAGTCTCTGCAATTGGTACATGGAAGAATGCATCTTTGAGATTCAGGGATGTTGTCCACTTCATGTACCACAGGGCCACAGGGCTGCTGCCACAGACTGGGAAGTCTCCATCTTGAGGAAGGGACTACCAGGAATGTGTTCAGCATTTCTCAGTTTTCCTGCGAACTAAACCTGGATTTTTGTTAATAATTCAACAGGACAACTGCAATACCCAGAGATGCCAATACAAGTCTTACGGATTTGTGACAAAACCGTGGATTTTGTTCATAAATGGTGTTTTATTACAAAACCGTGGGTTTAATATGTTTTTGTCTGTGCTTTTCAGCAAAGCCTTGTATTTCGTAAGTAAAACAGAGGGTTTTGCTACACCCCCTCCCGGTTTTGTATTCAGCACGCAGGGCTTTGTTAATTTTTTAAAAGACAACTGCCATACACGTGACTGTATTCTTTACACCTACATTTTCTGCGATGGATCTCCTAAGCGTATCTGCAAGACTACGCAGTGACATGCAATTGCGTTTTTTTTTCTATCCTTTATTGTGTCATATTCCCTCACAACATTTACAAGGCTAAGCAGCGACACATTAGAGCCTTCGTCACACAATACAGAACAGAACCTTGGATTTCATCAACAAAATCCAGCATTTTGCTACAAAACTCTGGAGTTTCGGTATTTCATACCCAGTTTTGTTTTTTAACTTTAACTTTTGAACAAGGCAACTTCCAGGCACGTGACTAAATTCTTCACACGTATTTTGTCTGCATCGTATCTCCAAAGTGCATCGTCAAAAGACCGTCACGTGAATGTGTTCTTTATACTTGCCTTTTTTGTGTCAAATTTCCTTAGTACATCTACAAGGCTAAGCAGTGACACGTGAGTGCGTTCGTCACACACTACAACCCAGTGGTTATTGCCATACATTTGAGTAAGACTGAAAAGACAAGTACCATTCTTTTTAAAACTTTGCGTTGCAGATTCTGTCTGGTTCCAAAACGTGCAATGTACAACTTATCAGACCAGATGAGTGGTTTTTTTTTCTATTTGCGTAATTTATATTTCATTGTAGATGCTCTGCAAATTATTCACTAAAACATACCTTGCCAATCGAACCATCAGTATGCAGCAAAAATTTCTCATTGTTTATTTTTATATTAATGTGGAATGACATGATACACAATTACTGGCTTAACTATAAAAATGTGAACAAAATATCACCGGTTAAATACAAATTTATGTTGGTTAGATAATAAATTGAAAAGCATGCGCTGTCACACTATCAAAAAAAATTTAACATTCATCATTGTTACATGTCGATGGGAAATGGATGTACTATTGCTCGTATGAGGAAAAACGCAGCACTAGAATTAAATGGTATACCTAAAGGCGTTTATAAAATTGCGCACCTCTTTAACTGAATTTTATTTCTTTAAAATATCACTATATTCATGGTACATACTGAGTCCACAAAGGTATGATTGTCCAGGATCCGTGAAATGGCCAAGCCTCGTGAAGTAACAGAACGCGACTCTCTGTCTGTAATGAATAACATATGTCACTGGTAACGTCGTTTAGTGGCGTTTGGCATTATTAGCGGTTGGTGGCAGCGCTAAGCCGCAAATATCTTTGTGTTCTGTAGCCCAAATGTTTCTTTTAAGATTTACAGAAAGAAATTTTTTCCGTTTATACCATCTGGAGGATGGTCCTTTCATAAATTTGCATCCTGATTATTCATGGTGAGTTAAGCCAAAGTAGGACAAAGCAAAAAAGTCAGGTCTTGGTATTGGCCTCGTTTTGAACAAGCAGATATGTTTGTGTGATGATAATGTTTTAAATTCGAAATTTGATGCATTTGAAACACTTTGGCAAGCACTAAATTACAACAGAAAGAAAAACCTATTATATTTGGCACAGCGTATCTTCCAAACTATGATACAAATACTGAAAAGTCTGAAATGCTTATACAGGAACTGGCAGCACATGTTTGTTATTTGAAATAAAAAAGGCATGCTAATGGGAGACTTCAATGGTAGTTTGCATTGTTTTATACCACAGGATAGGTGCTGCTGGAATGCTGATCTACTGCATTGTCCTGTTAAAACAACAGCAAATACAACTGTGGTTAACTGTATAGACTTGTGTGCAAGGGAACACGGTCCACAAAAGTCTTGTACTGACTATGGTTTGGCTTTGCAAGATTTGTTACCCTTAAGGGCACCTTTCGTCAAAGACGAATTAGGATTATACGATATTGGCAATGACCATAACACAATGGTAATTAATGTCAATTTTGATGGTGTTTCCAAAGGACATGACCGGCATGATGCTGTCAAAAAGTGTGTTGGGAAATAACTGAAAATTTTGATAGGGTTCCTTTCAGAAGTGAGGTGTCGAACCGTCTAAAGCTATGGGATTGTACCCGCTTTGAACCCCATACAAAGAATTACTGGCGTTTGTTAAACAGATAAAACCGTAATAACGATAATCCAATTATAATTGTGGACCTACAGAGCACCTCACGAGTTATTGACGATCCTAAAGAGAGATATCTAAAGTTATTCGAGATTACTGACAGGGTCTTGGTTCTCGTCGAGACGGGCTGGGCGGGCCAAATATTGATGCACTGGCAAATATGCTTTGGATATTTACGGTCTGTAGTAGGCAATTCAAGTGCCCTCACAGATGTTACGACAGATTTTCCTAAAGTATAATTATCAATTCAGAAGCTGGAAATGGTAAGGCTTGTGGTACAGACAATATACCCATCGAATTTCTTAAAAACGGAGGTCCAGCACTTATACATCCATTAGTAAGTCTGTTTAATAATTGTTATTTGTTAGAATGTATTCTGGACCAATGGCGTCAAGTAATAGTAAGACCTTGCCACAAGAATGATAGCAGGGAATCTATCACAAACTATTGAGGTATAAGAACAACCTGCAATGTGTACAACCTCCTTATTTCCGTGATTGAGAGCCAACTGATATCCTACTTAGAGGAGAATGGCATTTTAGGGAAACAACATGGCGCTTATCGGAAACAACGTCGAGCAGAAGATCAGTTTTTCACTCTGAAAGGCATATGATTAAAGGCATGCCTGAGACTTTTAGATATTTCTAAGTCGTTTAAACTATTAATAGGGATCGCTTATTTATTCAGCTTTGGCATAAAAGAATTCAAGGAAAAGTACGGAGGCTTATTACAAAACTGGATAGTAAATTAATAATACAGTTATTTTGGCCACTTTGAAAGTTCATGGTATGATGTCTTAACTGGCCTTTAACAAGGCTGCATTGTGTCCTCGAAACTGTTCTTCCTTGCAATGTCGGACCTTCTTGATATGCTGGCAGAGAATGATCTGGGAGTTCTGTTTAATGGTACGCGCATTCTGTGTCTCCTTTACGTAGATGACATATGTCTCAATTGTTACAATTGCCTCTAAGTGTTATACAAAAATTAATACCTTCACACAATTAAAAGTTATCAACACCGCTAAGTGTTACTATATATATATATATATATATATATATATATATAAATATATATATATATAAATATATATATATATATATATATATATATATATATATATATATATATATATATATCACAGCCCATCAGCTAATCAGGTGAATGCATTTAGGTGTGCTGACCAGGAAAGGTAACACCATATTAACTGGTCTGCCGGTATATTGAATGGTGTGCTACAAGGTAGCATACCTATAACTTTATTTTCAAATTCAATTTTTTCAATGTCCTTCCTGTATTTCACTTTGGGATAAGAGTTAGTCGTTAATTTATTTTTACTTATCTTATTGATTAATTATTTTAAAAAGTATGCATAATACAATTTTATACAATGCAGATAAAAGAAATTCTAGTCAAATATTTAATCACGGCGTGCGATATTTCATATATCTCAGAACCAGAAATATCAGCTCTATTATTCAGTAATAATTTTATACCATTCATGATTTCTACGTCATAAGGTACACTATCATACAATTTTTCATATTTAGTAGCAAAATAATTGGCAATATTATTCCCACCTGAAATATTGTAAATAAAACCTTTTTACATTGGTTGAACACATTGGATTCCTCCTAAAGTTCCAGTGTATATTGATATTAAATTAGATTATACCATTTGCCATTTTTCTCACCTTATGGTAATCTGATTTCTTTTTAAGTCTTTATCAAACACCACACCTGTAATAGGTTTACCACAACTTATCCTAATGCTGTGCCAGAAAAGAGTTGTCTCTTGTGCAGGTTGTGCATGATCCTGCAACCACTTACGAATATTAAGATCACCAGCTTAAGAATGTCTGTTTTGGGGCTAAATGATTACAGATTAGAGTAAGCGCCGCTTATACTAACACAGTCTCTCTTTGCAAATTTTCAGTATTGTTCAGTAGCTTATATTTCTGGTTGAAGTTCTAGTAAAACTAAAAGTTTGACACTAGCATTTCTCCAATTTGGCTCAGTAGTTTCCTACAAAATACCAGGAATACAAAATTAATAATGTAACGATACAGAGGTTTGATATGGTGAAGTTTTGTGGGGCTAAGTTATGTCCCAAGATGGAAATAGGTATCTGACCCCTCTGCTTTCATATATTGTTTAAATCAAAGTCAAAGAAAAAAGTAGACTTATCTGCAGTTTGAAACGCTTTCAAGTCCTATGAGACCAATTCTTTTCTTTAAATCCTGTCACGTCATAAGGTTTAAAGTCGAATCATATGGAAAGTGTGGCATACGTTTTCCTAATTCACATAGGACTTTTATTTTTTAAGGAAAAGAAAAATATGCAGCTGTAAAAAATTACAAATGTATGGATTTATGGCAGGAGATGCAGAATCTAAAACATACATGCATTTGTAATCTGAAAATGTGCACTATCCGTTTCTCCATTGTACCATACATCCTATATTCCCTTCATAAAATGACTATAACGGAGTTTACTTCATTTGATTATTCCATGAGTATCCGTATAAAAGGGTCTATGAATGTAATGTATCACATATGTCAGGAAATATTATTATTATTATTATTATTATTATTATTATTATTATTATTATTATTATTATTATTATTATTATTATTATTATTGTTGTTGTTCTTATCAACATTATCAATTTTTTATATTTAGTTATCCATTGGTAATTTTGCGTACAACGCTTATGTTACAAGTTATCTAACGTAATACTGTGGCATATTTCAAGTAGAAATGTTCCTTTTCCCGTTTAACTTCACTGTGACAGTCAATAGATGTACAAACTATAGATAGTAGCACATCATTGTTTACACGTAAAATATAAATGCAGGAAACTTAATAATATAATGTTCATGTAGTGTAATATTTGGAGGTAAATGACACCTTTCGTCACTTCATTTTTCAAGCAATAGGCAATTAGCCGTACAATGTAAATGGTTGTGTTAAGAGTTATATATAACACTCAGCTTTTAATTTTTTTGTAACAAATAACGGTGCGAGCCCCGCTCTCCGTTACAAAAGTAACAACGCTACCTGTTACAATATTGACGATAACTGTAACAGTTAGCGGTTGTTGTTGTCGCAATACCTATTTTCACCGCATGAGATATGATTTGCCAGAAACGCGTCTCTGTAAGCAGGTTTTTGATGATTTACTCTCTGTGTATGAACAGAGGAAAGATGTTACTTGGTCATACTGCTGTGAAATACACAAGGTGCTTGCGGGTGTAGGCTTGGAGCGTGCCTTCACTCGTAATAATGAATACTGCTTATTTATTATTATTTATTTATTTCTTATTTTACCAGGGCTACTGGCTCAGTGCCGCAGCTCTGATCTCCCGCCAGGCCCTGGATGATACAATGGGTTGTTGAAAACATGAGGCATGATGAACATATAAAATACATAATAATGCATAAATTATTAAAACAAGATAAAATATAAAACTCTCAATAAAAATGAAAGATACGTAGAAACACAAGTGGTGGACAGAGTCCAAAATAGGCAGGATAATACAAACAAAATTAGAGCATACATATAGTTGTGGGAGGGTAGCACCACGATTTAAATAAATTTATATTTGGAGCACTACTTAACCGATAAGGGAGGGAGTTCCATTTAGTGGCGCCCCTGTAGGATATCCTGCTCTTTCCGACATTGAGCTTACACCGGGGAACAAAGAGGGCATTGGTTGATATGGACCTAGTTACACGAGGATTTACCTCAGAGCTATCTATAAATTTGGAAGAAATATAGCCTGGGAGTAGGTTGTTTGCTGCTTTGAACATAAAAACATCAGTATGAAAATCTCGTCTTTTTTGGAGGGTAAGGGTTTTAGTGGTATTATGCAGATCCGAAACATGTGTACGTCTATGAGATTTTGTAACAATCCGGAGGGCACGATTTTGTAAAATTTGGAGTTTCAGCTTTAGGCGGCAAGAGCAGGAGTCCCATACTATATCACAATAATCAAAATATGGTAGTATTAATGACTTATAAAACATCAGCCTAGTCTTGGCAGATAGGAACTCCTTGTCCTTCCCAGAGCAGATTGAAGCACTCTGTGAAATTAAATATCAGCAGTTAAAATCTATATTTTCTTGGAGATGTCGACGACAAAAGATCCATGAACTGGTATAAGGTATGTAAGAGGTCCACTTTCATGGAGCCTTATTCTTGAAATATGAACGATTTTCACGCAGCGTGTTTAAAATTCAAGGCACCTGTAGGTTGTCTAGGTATGAAGGGAAATTAAAAACCGTTGGGGGGGGGGGGGGCTTAGGATTCTAAGTGTAATATGTGTAACGGTGCTAAGGGGGATTTGGTTCATTTCTTGTTTTTATGTCCGCTTCTACATAATATAAAGAGACAAGTTTTAAGTACCCTGGAGAGAGAGAGAGCTGAAGCACTGCGGTGCTGGGGAAGTGTGGTATCGATAGTGTGTGTCTTCTGTCTTGGGGAAGTTATGTTTGTTTTTGTGTGATTACAGCTACATGCATAGCAACGATGTTGGTGCTATATATGACAAACTCTGGAAAGAATTTTTGATAAGAGCCTGGAGGTTTGGGCAGGAGTCCTTAGCGGATCCGCCGGAGCCGACCACTTAATTATAGTCATTTTAATGAAAACGTTTTGTGATATATTGTACCTTATGTAAATTTAAAATATTTGACATCCTACTGCTCTGGAGGCACCGGAGGTTGACTCCACCCCTCCAGTGCTCCCGATGTTAAGGGGTAGCTTTTCCAAATAAATTATAATTGTCATCATCATCATCATCATCATCATCATCATCATCATCATCATCATCATCATCATCATCATCATCATCATCATCATCATCATCATCATCATCATCATTATTATTATTATTATTATTATTATTATTATTATGTGAACGGATTTCTTGCGTGCAGTGGCACCAGGAAAAATCGATCCCGATGGGATCAGCAGTACGCATGGTAACAAGAATAAAAAAGGCCGCCGCTCAAAAGTGTCGGGGTTCATCCGGAATGAAAATGTTGGAGGCGGTCAGCAGCGATTGGCAGTGGACGGCTTCGTAACGCCGACCGCCGCTGATCTCTCTCTCTCTCTCTCTCTCTCTCTCTCTCTCTCTCTCTCTCTCTCTCTCTAATTTATTTTGCAAAATTATGTTATTTGATTGTAAAATGGGAATGAGAATTTCTGTAAATTTTATCCCATCACTCACACTTACCATGAGCTTTTACTGTTTCGGTCTTCAACTTTCCTTTAATTTCCAATCCTAGTTTTCAGTGTCATAAATTCACAAATGAAACTTCTTGTTTCACCACCAAACCGTATTGTAAACATTTTCTTGAATGAATGCATTGCTTGAAAGAACGGAACTGAGTTTCAGCCAAGTGTTCTCAATGATTGTTGAGATTGAAAGTTTATTTGCCAATCGATACCTTTTGTTAAGCTGGTGATGCGGAAGGACGTCAATAGCGTGAATTAAAAAAAAACTGCATCCGCGGTGGCATAGGTAAGGCAGTATGAAGTCTAAGCACCACAGTTTCACAGAGATGTAGTATAAACTGAAACGAAATATGCTTACCGCTCCTAATTGGCGAAGACCTGAGTACAAGTGGGATTGTAATCTTCTTGCACGTATCTCATGATATTTATTCGGCTGGCTTTGAAGAAGGAAAATCGTTTTTTGAAGAACATCGCGAGCTTTGAAAATGAAAGAATAGTGACATGCACTAATAATTACGGTGATAAACATCATTTCCATGTTGAATACGTTTATTCCTTACAATTTTTTATATAATAACTTGTTTAGTGTGCAATCAGAGATTACATATGTATTGGCTGTATCATCATCATCATCATCATCATCATCATCATCATCATCATCATCATCATCATCATCATCATCATCATCATCATCATCATCATCATCATCATCATCATCATCATCATCATTTAAGGGGACTGCTGTACAATGCTAAAGTCATTCATGGGCATTGTATTTTGTCTCGCAGTATGAAGTGATTTTGTAATCTCGCATGTATGATACTTGTTTGCAAGCAAATGACTGGGAACAAGATACCACTTATATTACCGTTTGAATTTATTCTATTCTGTCGTACTGAAAAAGAATTTGCTCTTGATGCAGTACCTTACCTTGTGCATATATCTGTGCCCCCTGCCTGGTTCCCTGTACATAAAATCTCGTGTCTTTCGAAGGAAGCTTTGTTGCGAATATTTCACCTGGCCTGTTTCTGTGTAGAACCGTTGTCTTATACGGAATGGGGATATATTCATGATTTTGAGCAGTTTTTATATATATTGTCCGATTTGTTGACTCGGCTGTATTAATGTTTCTTACGAACATTCTCCTTGTGCCATACCCAAACAGAATACCTGGATATTCAATAACGTAGAGATAAAATATAAATTTGAAGGTCTTATTTGCAATAAGGTCTTAATTCATTGAAGGTTTAACCTTGTTCTGATCATGTCCAAAGCTTACAGTCCCAGTCCTTTGTGTCTCTCAATTGAAAATCTGACAAATAACAGCTCGTGCCAAATATGCACCACACAGTTATTTCTAAGGACAACATCTTGTACACTGATAGACATGTTATAAGAAGGGTATTTCTGCTTCAAGTGCCTCAGTTATGGACCAAACGTTATTATAAGCTTGTAAATTATGAATTCTTCATATTTTGAGGTGCATGTACCAAGGCCGTGAATGACTCATTTAGTCATCATTATGCATACATATGAAATTAAACTCCAGTAGAAGACCTCAAATATTCACTTCAAAGCATCCTATATTCCTACTCTGCCAGACGAAAATGGAGTCTTTCACTCATTCAACCTGTTCTCTTGATATCTTCCAGCAGTGCCCTTAGTATCTATAAAAGCCACTTAGAAATTTAAAAAAATAATGAAATAAAGTAAAAACATTTTAGATGCCATATCCAGTTAGAACATGATTGGAGGCAGGGAAATAGCTACTGCTATTGCGATCTGACCCATGAGGCAGATGGCACAAATTTTTGGCCCCTTGTCTTCTGCTGCAAAGTACCCGTCTAAGACCCCATGGATTACCAAAGCGAGCTTCACGGGTTTGACCACCCAGCATGCACCGTAACAAGTGGATGTTCAGCGGGCGATGTGTCTGTGGGAAATGCTGGCAATATTGGTCACGTTGCAAGAGACCCCTGGCTAACATTACAGCAGTCAGGGTTATTGTTAACATGATCTACTGTTGCTTGCAAATCAATATGTTCAGTATCCTATGCGGGGAAATTGGTAACGACACCCAAGTCATCAAATGTGTCCTCCACCATCTTTATATATGCTGTTGCCACTCATAATATTCCCATCATCATTTAACTGATGGTCTTCTGTTGTTGATTCATCTCCGAGAGTCTATTAACTTGTGCCATGGTATATCTAACTTTGAGAGTCATGAGAGAAGCTGATGTTCGATTTAAAAGTAATTTTGGAAATAATCATAAATTATAATATATGGTTACCTAAGCTATTGTGGATCAACTGTCCTCAGCGAGTAATAACTCATGTACCACCCGCCATATTATATAATATAGCTAACATGGGATATTACAGTATCCCTCACTGATAGCGTACATCAGCATACTTTTGCTCATGGGCAATATGAAGACTTTGTGCACCTGTTGGGAAGTCCCGTTCTACATAAGCAGATAAAGAGAAAACTTTGACAATGACCTGCTACATATACAAAATGGGGCATTCAGGTCTTGAATTGATGGCTTTATGGAGAATATAAACAAAAGAGTTGAGACCTTCATGTGCAAAGTAACCACAGATATTGCTGACCTAAAAACAGTCTTCAGTTTACACAAGGGGAAACTGACGAACTGAAGCGTAAGGTCAAAGTAGGCAAAGGTGAAGCTAGCATATCGATTGGAAGAGTTCTGAAAATAAATGACAAAAACCCCTGGATAAACTGAAAAGATTGACAGAATCGCTCAAACAGTTGATTACCTGGAAAATTAAAGTCGATGCAACAACATACGCATCGAAGGTCTATCTGAAACACCTTGCGAGACTCGGACTGATACAGAGATCAAAGTCTTAGAACTACCTGTCACTTAACTACAACTACAGAGTGACAACATTGGAATTGAGAGAGCCCACCGACTGGGAAAATCTTCTGGGTCCAGAGAAAACCCAAGGGCAGTGAAGGTCTAGTATTTTGCGTTTCAAAGACCGAGATGCCATCCTGACCAATGCATAGAAACTAAAAAATTCCAGAATCTACATCAAGGAAGACCTGTAAGAAAGAGTGACCAAAAATAGAAAGGAACTCTGGCCCAAAGTGTTGGAAGAAAGACGAGAGGAAATCTTGCTAACCTCTCTGATGACAAACTGATTGCGAAACCTCAACGACCACGTGAATAAATTAAACTGGCTATTTATGGTGGTCTGCTGAACTGTCAACTACCTCATATAGTCAATAATAAATACAACTACTTTAACGCCCTCTCCCTCAGCCATCGTTTTTGAGAAAATATGAAATATGTGACAAAAAGTTTTGAAAAACATTTTTACTTTCTCAAATGTACAATTTGAGATGGACTGTACCACTTGAACTGTACGTCGCATACTAGAATGGACTGTGACTTCATTGAGAAAAAGATGTGTGGAGCTGGGAACACTGTTATAAGAGGATTTTTCGTTACAACCACTGTGATGATAACATTGGCTTTCTACCAGCCTTTTCCTTTTTGTCTGTGAAAAAACACACTTGAACTTCCATAAGTTAGGTGTGAAAATATTTTTTTCTTTTGAACTAAACGACGAGAAGTTGAAGAATTCTATACATACAAATGACCCGGACGTTCAGTAATGCAGTGATATGAAGTCCATTTCAGATAGCCCTGTTATACAGCAGACAGCTTCAATGAGGTAAGTGACAAAATAAATGTTTCCCAACTTCCCCTGCTATATTTAAATATACTGTCTCTGCAGTCCAATTTCACTTCCCTTGAAGCCTACCTAGAATCACTGAGCACAGATTTCAGTACCATTCCACTCACAGAAGCCTGCTTAAATGAATCTAATGTACACTTATTCTGCTTGGGTGGCTATACTCACCTAACACATACCAGGCTAAATAAAAAGGGAGGTGGTGTGTCTTTATTTGCTAAACAACACCGCCAGGTTCATGAGTGCAAAGATTTTAACATGAATCATGATATATATGAATCCCTATTTATTGAAATTCAAAATGTACTTAGGAAAGATGACAGAATGTAATGTAGGTGTTGTGTACCGTCCCCCAAACACAAGTGTAACCGAATTCAATGATTATATAAAATATACTATAGAAAAGTTTACTGATTAGGAGAAAAAGCATGTTATATAATAGGAGACTTCAATAATGATCTTATCAAACACTACAAACACACACACACACACACACACACACACACACACACACACACATATATATATATATATATATATATATATATATATATATATATATATATATATATATATATATATATATATATATATATATATATATATATATATATATATATACAAACGAATATTTGGATATAATGTTTGCACACTCATTTACGGTCCTTATAAATCGACCGACAAGAGTTACATCTACCTCAGCAACATTAATCGATAATATCTTTACAAATGATTATGGTGAAAAAAGTACTGCCTATTGTGCAATCTTGTATTGTGATATAAGTGGTCTATATAAGTGATCACTTTCCGGTTATTCACAGTATCATGCGTGATGAAACTACTGAGAGGCCCGTCATAAAGACCAAACGAATTATCAATTATTCAACTATATCTAGGTTAAAGCAGTCGCTTGAACGCATACATTGTTGCAATACTGTTGGCCCCATCTATGCACAATCCGCATACTTAAAATTCCATAAATGCTTTTGCATTCTTTATAATAAATATTTCCAAAAGGTCGAATACAAATTAGAATAAATCAATACAAACCATGGATTTCAGCATGTGTACTAAAATCTATTAAACAAAAACATGAACTTTATATACAATGAATAAATGGTGATATAGAAATGCGAACATACACTGTATAAAAACTAGCTGAATAACCTGCTTCATGTTTTAAAACATCCATATTATGTAAATCTAATAGAGCAAAATAAAAAACAATGTAGCAAACTCCTGGAAAATTATAAAACACATCATGAATAAAAGAAAAATCATTGCTGCCCCAACTCTCAATTTATACACGATGGCATACTTATTGAAAATTCACATGAAATAACAAATTCATTCAATAATTGTTTTATCAATGTAGGACGGACGTTAGCTTACAAAATACCCAAAGAAAATAAAAATGGTACAGAATACTTGCATGCACCAATCTTAAAATCATTATTTTTATCACCAGCTACAGAGCAGGAGATTTAATTAACATGCCGAAACATACCAGTCCGGGTTGGGATGAAGTTGATTGTAGAGTTATGAAAAATAGCAACTGAAATAACAGAACCTTTAACACATATAATTAGCCAATCTTAAATTACTAGTCAAATTCCTTCAGAGCTTAACTGGCTAAAGCTACCCCTATCTTCAAAGCGGGAGACATCAACACATTTTCTAATTATAGTTCTGTCCGAGTTTTGCCAATATTTTCAAAATTACTAGAACTAGCAATCTACAAACTTGCAACAGCATTTCTCATTGAAAACAAAATTTTATATGATTATCGATTTGGGCTTAGAGAAGGGTATTCTACTGACCGTCAAGTCGTCATTATCATCTGCACCTGAAAATAGCGTCAACTCTCTGATCCAAATGCCAGCAGATTTTGCCCCCATGTGGCAGAAGTACGAATTACTCTTTGTGTTCTTTGGCTACCAACTACAGTAGCAAACTGGTACATGTTTGCAATTGATCGTTTAAACCAAAGGGGATGGAGCTTTTATCTTTGTACAATCGGTTTAATTGTAAAATAAATAATATATTGCAGCATAAAAATGGGGTCACAAGACATCCAAACTCTTTAACTATGAAACCCCATTCTATACCGGAATAAAAAGTGTGCTCTAACAAAACAAAAACAAAAAACAAAACAAAACAAAACAAAAAAACCCCCAAAAAATCAAAAAAACAAAAAAAAAACAAAAACAAACAATTAAACAAACAAACAAAACAAAAACAAACAAACAAACAAACAAACAAACAACAAAAATCGGTCAAATAAGTTTGGAATCTGGGTAGAAATATTTTGGCGGAGGGACAGTTTTTAGGTCAATCACGTGACTGTGTAGCGATTTGCTTTACAGCAAATCTGTCTGTGCGCTAACGGAAGAACATTTGTCTGTTGCCTTGTAAGTTGAAATTGAGATTTGAAAAGCTACATAACAGAAAACGTGAAATTAGATTACTGTGGATAAAATTGCTCTTGGCATGAACAAAATCTATGTCAGCAAGCAAACAAGATTTGTCCACCCAGCAAAAGACTGTTCGTAGTTTTGGTGCATTTTTTGTTTTACAACTTTAATTCAGTCGTGGACTAGTGCTGCTAGTAAGGCGTCTCATTTGTGCCGCTAAATGCCTTAGTTTTTTTTAGCTGAGAAATATGCGGGTAATCCAAAGAACGCTCATTATCTTTACATTATATACATAAAATCCCACAGCTGGCATAACAGATGAAAAATTTGTTTCTCGTGATCTATTTAGCATTATATTGTGACAGCCATTCACATATATTTCTTTCTCGATTGATGTTTTTGGTCTCTATATGTATAATAGGAAGACTCGTTGTACAGGTCGGACATTAAAATATGAGCGCAGGTAAAACACGGAATCCGAAGCCTCTATTTCCTTAAGAACAAAGTATTTAATATGCATTTTGGTACCGAAATGTTATGAATTACATAAATGTAAAAAAATTATGACCAAAAAGAATAATCCGTCCTGGTCAGGGTATATGGTTGATTGGTCACGTGATGCAACAATGGATTGTTAGACAATTCGATCAGAGCAGCATATTCTTGTCTGAAATTACGGATATACAGACTTAATTTTCGCCAACATTTGACTTACCATTTATGATACATTGGTGACACCATAGGTTACTCAGGTTTGGCAATTGAAGTTAGGATTGCAGTATTTTTGGACATTTGTTTTACCTCGAAGACTGTGGAGCCTCCCGCCACGAGCAGGTCAGCGAGGTCATAGTACCTATTTCCACTGTATATCTCATACTGATTAACCAAGACACAATGGCTGGAATCTCAAAGGGATCTCCAACGGATAATCATAAGCTTGATATGTCGGAATCCCAGGTGGTTGAAGTCACAAAGTCTCAGATCGAGGATATTGTCCAAGCAATCAGTAATAGTGATCATATGGATTGTCATGAGAAGGTTGACCACTCAAAAGCGGACAAAGCAAGCAAGAAAAACACTAATGACAGTAAGACTACTTATCCAAAACAGAAGCTGGATAAAGAGAAAAAAGGAAAGGGGCAAAACCAAAGGGTCCATAAAAATAAAGATGGAAAAGAGGCTAACTCACAAAGTAAGGAGAAATATTGTCATTCTTCCTGTAAATACAAAAACAAGGGTGAGGTTGCTTCAATGTTACGATGTACACAATGCATGGTATGGTTTCACTTTGACTGTATATCTGAAAATGATGCTGATGCTGTTGGAATATGGTGCTGCCATCAATGCAGACAGACCCCTTACAAAGTAGATACCATACTAAAAGAAGTGAAGTCACTGTCTTCTACGCTGTCAAATTTGTTGGCGGCAAATACAGAGCTTCAGAAACAACTGACTGAAAAGACTGAAGAATGCAATGAGCTTAGGCTTGAAAATGAGCGATTGCATAAAAAGTTATGTGAAAAAGGAAATAAAGATAAAAACCCTGATGAGTCCATGTATCAGAGTATCACTCTTGAGACCAGCGCCAATCTTGATCAAAGTAATAATTGGGAAAATGACTGGGAATCACCCAGAAACAGTAGTAATGAACTTACCATGCAGAGAGGTAGTCTATGGGACAAGTTTAGTTTAGTTTAAACATATTTATTTTCACTGGATTACCCAATAGTACATGAAATATGACTAATCTAGGGGTTCTCCAGAAACGGAGACGCACAAAATGATATATACAAGACGCATAGGACAATAAAATGTACAAACATGTGACTATGTACTCTGGTAGACATGCTGTAATACAATTAAACAACAAAAACAATATCAAACATTCCAATCCAATTAAGAAAACATGCATATATACACGAATATGCTTAGTAGCAAGCTAATTCGTCCTCAGCACAGGGAGCGACTGAAGGGGAGGTTATAGCTTGCTGGGCGCGGCCGAAGCACCCTGGCTGCAAACTCACACTGCCACTGTGGAGCCGCCAGTGCGCCCAGTAGCTCGGGTGTTCCTTCCCGCCTTGTCATTGTCGACCCACCTGTGGAGACACGATAGAGAACATGGTAGTATTAAAGGTACATACGTTGAACATACAAATACACTGCAATGGTATATGCTGGTTTCGGGATACATATATATGATAAGATACTACACGGTTACAATATAAATCGGCGTGTTTCAACAACAAAATTTTGCATTGCTCTGAAAATTACTGTATTGCATTCTTCTGAAAGTTCTTTACTCCCAAACAATAAAATACTACATAGTCTGTCACTTGCAACATACATTATCAGGTTTGGATGAAGACCAGGGGCTAACAAAGGAGTGATGGTAAGCAGGAGCTTCTTTCTCTCCTGGACATATTTAGGGCAGTAGAGACAAAAATGTTTGAAATCCTCAGTTGGGTGGGAGCAGGCACAGGTTTGCTGTTGATTGATATTAACTTTATGGAGATCGGAATTAAGTCTAGAGAATCCTAATCGTAACTGGGTATAACAGATGTTAGCAAATCGCTGACCATGGGAGTAGAAATCTGGAGCAATGTCGGCCGCCAGCAGAGTGGCTTTGAGTTTCGACTTAAAGATTTGAAGGGAAAGGGAGTTACGGATATCAAACGTAGTTCCCCTACAAATCAGAACAATCGAGAACCAATTTTCAACGTTCAATTTGGCAAGGATGTTGATGCATTAATACTAGGTGACTCTATCATTCGTGACACACATTTGTATGTCAAGGATGATGTTATGATTGAGTGTATTCGTGGAGCCAGAATTGTAGAGATAACAGAAAGAGCCATTGAGCTGAGACGTGAAGGGGTTAAACCGGCAGTTGTAGTTGTTCACGCGGGTGTAAATGACTGTAGTGACCAACGCAAAGCAAAACACATCATCCATGACCTGAAAATGCTTATAAAAGAGGCAAAAAAGTTGGCACTGAATAATCAAGTCATTATGTCTGGCATTTGTCCTAGAAATGACAATAAAGAGGCTGCTAAAATCGGGTATGATGTAAACAGGGAGTTACAAAAACTTTGCTATGATGAAAGCTGTGTTTTCGTTGACCACGAATTATCCATGACATATAGAGACGGATCAATTGATTCGCAGGTACTACAACAGGGTGGATTACATCTCACAGACAAGGGGACGGAAAGACTAATTCAGAACATTGATTGTCAAGCGGGGCTAGATTTGTATAAATCTCCTGTGAAGGTGAAAAGATTTGCCAAGAACATGAACTTTTCAAATCAATCAAATGAGAGGCAGGCATACGGGCGGCGTGTGTTTCAGTCAAACGGGTCAAACAACAGGCGATATGGATACAAAAAGTCTGGTAATTACCCTGCAAGAAACAATTTCAACAACATTAAGTTAGTACGAAACACCAATCAAGCAACACGTGACAACCAACCGCGTTGTTTTAATTGCAATGAACCAGGGCATCTGTCCGCGACGTGTTGGTTCGATGGACCAATCAAATGTAATTCTTGTGGTGGTTATGCTCACAAACAAAAGCACTGTGGTCACGTGCATAACCAATAGAGGTATGGCCACGGGCATGATGTGGCCGTGACGGGGAGACTGTTTGTCACAAATAGCACCGTCACAACATACAACAGGTTCAGTATTTTAAATGATGATCATGAAACTGAGAATGACCATGTATGTGATTCTTTCCATAAGGAATCAAATGATTACTCAAATTTGAAATGCAGTATACGCGCAGGCAAAGAATTTAACACGGACATTGTTAAAACAACTAAGAAAAGTAAACTCAAAACGAGATGTAAAAACAATTTTCTTCTCATTCATTTGAATGTGCGTAGTCTGTTACCAAAATTACACGAAATTCAAAATGTAGTCGAAGACATTGAACCTGACGTCTTCTCAATCAATGAAACCTGGCTAGATAATACAATAAGTGATGTTGAAATCGCAATCCAGGGTTATCAGGCTTTTAGAAAAGACAGAAATAGAAGGGGAGGTGGCACTCTATTATATGTTAAAGGTGCTATCAAAGTTATAAATCGAAAAGACCTGACACCTGAACATAGACAAGTAGAAGCATGCTGGATTGAAATCAAACCTTCCAACAAACCTGCCATGTTAGTTTGCTCTCTGTATAGACCCCTTCAGCTAATGATGAGTATTATGAGTCATTATTAGACAATATAATCATGGCTCAGTCTGAGAATAAGGAAATGATTATCCTTGGTGATTTGAACTTTGACTATAAGATTAATGAACAGTTATCAAAGAACCCAGTGTACCATATGGAGGATTTGTTTGAATTGAAACAGTTAATTCATGAACCTTCAAGGGTAACACTAAGCACAAGCACCACGATCGACTTGATATTGACTAGTATGCCTGATAGACATACTAGGTCGGGTGTTATGAAGTACACATTAAGTGATCATTATATGGTTTACACAAATCTTGATATGAAATCTGAGCGTAAAATACACAAAGAAATAACGTTTAGAGATTATAATAACTTTGATAGTGTCAAATTTATTTATGATTTGGAACATTCTGAAACTTTTAGACAGGTCATGTTAATTCCTAATGGTCACGATGCATGGAAATTGTGGAGAGACGAGATGTTGATGTTAATTAATAAACATGCTCCCATCAAGACAATGCGTCTGAAAAATAGGCGGAACCCATGGGTTAATACTGATATAGTAAAGATGATGTATGCAAGAGACAGATTACATGAAAAAGCAGTACAGACCAATGATTCTCAACTGTGGTCTCAGTATAAGAAGCTACGAAATTCTATTACTAGTTCAATTAAGCAGGAAAAGAAGAAATATTTTGAAAATCTTGTTACTCAAAGCAACAAAGACAAGCATAGTCTATGGAAAGAATTAAAGAATATTTATCCCGACAAGAAAAGCCAAAGTGTAATACCTCCTGATATAACTCCTGAGCAGTTCAATGATTACTTTTCAGAGGTTGGTCATATGGTTGCAAGTAGCATTTGTCAGTTAAACACTGAAACGGATTTCCTATGGAAAGGACCTTCGAGTATCCACAAATTTAAAATGTCTTTGTTTGAGTTACAGGAAATCACACAAAGATTAAATATGCTCAAGAATAAAAGTTGCTTAGATATCCTGGGCTTTGATACCAAATTATTAAGGCTAGGATCACAAATCCTTAGTCCGGCACTTACCCATATATTTAATCTTTCACTGTTACAGTCTGAAGTTCCTGCTGATTGGAAATTATCACGTGTCACCCCGGTGTATAAGGGACAAGGGGCGAAAAATATAATGAGTAATTACAGACCTATTTCAGTTGGTATTCATGTTGGTAAACTTATGGAAAAAGGTATACAAGAACAACTTCTCTCGTATTTAGTTCAACATGACTTTATTACCATTGAACAATCTGCTTATTTGGAGAAACATTCAACTCAGACCTGTCTGCACAAAGTAGTTGACGACTGGCTAGCTAACATTAATGATGATTTGATAACAGCTATTTGCTTTTTGGATGTCCAAAAGTGCTTTGACACAATAAATCACGATGTTCTGAAATTTAAGTTGGAAAGGTATGGTATTGTAGCTAATGAATTATCTTGGTTTTATTCATATTTGACTGCTAGACGGCAGAAAGCATTGTGTAATGGGAGGTCGTCTAGTGAAAGTAATGTTACTATAGGGATTCCCCAGGGGTCCATTCTTGGACCCTCCCTCTTTCTTTTATATGTGAATGACATGGTTCAATATGTGAACAATGGGTCTACTAACTTATTTGCCGATGATACTATTCTCTATACAAGTGGTTATACTATACAGGAAGTAACGAATGCCCTACAGAAAAATTTAGATAATGTGGATTACTGGTACACAAGAAATAAATTATCAGTTAATGCTGAGAAATCCAAATCTATGCTGATTAATAAAAAGGGGAAGAGTTCGGATGTGCTCAAAGTTAATCTAAATGGTGAAGAAATTAAACAAGTTCACGATACGAAATATTTAGGTATACAATTGGATGAAAACATTAATTGGGAATCTCACTTGGAAAAACTATATTGTAGAATCATGTCTAAACTGGCTGTTTTAAGAAGATTAAGTAAATTTTTACCCAAGAAAATGTTAGAAATGATTTACAATGCTATGATATTGCCTTGTATCGACTATGGAGATACCGTATGGGGAACAACTGCAAAAGCATTAAAGGAGACTCAGCGCTTACAAAATGCTGCTGCTCGGGTAATTACCGGCAATTTTGACTATGTCAATGTACGAGGTGCTGATCTAGTCAGAGAATTAAAGTGGCAGACAATGGCAGAGCGGCAGCGTTTCCACACGGCTACGCTTATGTACAAATGTATATATTATGGTCTTGCCCCGAATTACTTGTGTGACCAGGTCAGTCTTGCCAGAGAGGTCAGTTCCTATCAGACCAGACAAGCGGCAGGTTTAAATGTTATTGTGCCGTCTCCCAACAAAGAGGTTTTTAAAAAGTCATTTTTATACAATGGTGCTATCGTGTGGAACAGTCTCCCGGAGTTTTTAAAGGAAAGCCAAAGTGTACTTGATTTTAAAGCACGTTACAAGAGACATTATTTCTGATTCGGTTCATTTAACAGCATTTATGAATATATCCTTGTATATATATTTTTTTTTTTCCTTTTTTTTTTTTTTTTTTTAGTTTTTGGTTTTCTGTTCTTAGTTCTGTTCTTAGTTAGTTGTCTCTTAACCTTAATCTTATTGTCTATTTTACTGCTTTTATCTAGATGTATGCTGGGCCTCTTGGAAGAACAGAGCTGTGCTCTAGAAGGGTTACCCAGGGTAAACATGTTCATAAATAAATAAATAAATAAATAAATAAATAAATAAATAAATAAATAAATAAATAAATAAATAAATAAACAACAAAAAACAACAACAACAACAACAACAACAAACAGGAAATAGACTTGAAAAAGTCTTTAAGATGGTATCAAATGTTTAAACGGTCCTCTTTCGGGGAAAGTTATCTTTTTAATATAAATAACTTTGCCGGTGCACGATTAAAATTTTTGGCCCGCACTGGCTGTCTGGATGTCGGGGAAGATCTGGAAAGATGGGGTTTATCAGACGGAAGATGCCCTTTATGTAAAGATAGTAGAGAAGATTTATCACATTTTCTATTTGTGTGCCCAGCACTAAATGACATCAGGTTACAGGCATATAGAAATTTGGAAGTCAACTCTCTGAATGAGAATTATAAACAGGCATGGCAGCGTTTTTCCGCCTCCTCGCTGAAAAATAAAGTATGTTGGTTCCTTGGCGAGCACGCATATGATCTTGGACAGGACATTGGTGAATTATTTGACCAAACATGTAAAAAATCTTTGGTTGAGGCTTGGCATTACAGGAGACAGTCACTTAATGACTTCTCGGAATGACAGATAGATTGTATCATTGTTCCACATGTACCTCTTGTAAATAGACCTGCTCCAATGTATATATACCTGATTTCTTTTTCTTAATAATGACGCTGGAGGCCATATGTTCTGCATTGTATATGAAACGTGTATAATGTACATGTCCTTGCGCTTTCTAGAGCTTAGTCCCAATGAGTGGTTTATCTCTAGTTTTGGTGCGGAGGACATAAATTATTACTTTACTCTTATAGTTACTGTACTTATTTCAACATACGAAGATTATATGATTGATAATAAGGATGCCTGATTATTTGTGTATATCTTGGACGCATCATGGAATTTCCCCGGTTCCGTTGGTGCCCCCGCTGTAAAGGGGAAGTTTTCCTAATAAATTATTATTATTATTATTATTATTATCATTATTATTGTTATTATTATTATTATTATTATTATTATTATTATTATTATTATTATTATTATTATTATTATTATTATTATTATTATTATTATTATTAACCATGTGTATCTTAGCTTAACGGTAACCGATACATTGTGGATACATTTAATGGGTGGCTGACACAATATTAAGAGTGTTGAATATATAATAAGGGTCGTAGCCTTATAAGTTATCGTATAGACACAGAGATGACTTTAATGTGAAGGTACGACACTTTACAAACAGCATTGTATTTTATTACTATATGCCATTTGTTATTCTTTACAAGTACATCAGATTTGCAGAGATGCAAGTATTCAGATAACAGAAGCAAGTTCCCAACTTTCGTAAATTAACACCTCAAACTATTACCACTAATATTAATGGTGGTGATGATGATGATGATGATGATAATAATAATAATAATTGATGATAAGAATGCTGCACTGGTCCTATTTTCTTAAAATAAAACGGTTAATCACTTACCCATTCCAAGAGAACATAGCAGAAAAAATAAAACACGAGTTCTAAGATGGCCTCGCATTGCTGGTCTGACTGGTAAGGACAGGACCGCCGTATGTTACCGTCTCACTCAAACACCTGTAGCACAGCTTGTGAATTTTGTTTACTTGAAATTTGTACTTATATTGCGTGCCGTCGTCTCTCAGCCCCGTCGTATAGAATATTTACGGTTTGAAACTCGCTTGGAGCTGTCAGAGCGCTGACTGTCTGAAAGTGAAAATTAATGTTTATAAGTTGACGATGTTTGTATGTTGATGACGACGGGAGCTTTCTCCGACAAAAATGATTCATAATATCCAGAGCTAAACAGCTTCAAACAAGTTTGCCTGTGGAGGATATCTGTTTTAAGTCAACTGTATTTTTGGACATGTTTAAATGTGTTCGCTCTCATGCCGGTTCATTACTTTTGAACAATATTATTGTGCCTAGAAAAATATTACCGCAGTTTTAAAACTCCATCATTTTTCAGTGTTGGTGGTTGTTTGTTGTACATAATTGTTCTACATGAGAACTATGCCGTGCTTTAGACAAGGATGTGAAGTACCATGAACAATTTCAATAAAGGGTTCCGCCTCATATCACAGTTAAATTTCTTTGTAACGTGGGAATTTTCAGATCACCTGTGATCCTTGTTGAACCAGTGAGACCATTCATGAAAACTGTGTCACCTTTGCTGGCGCTGTGTGAATGTCTTATCAGTGTTGATTTCTCATAAACTATGCAAATGCCACTAACATGACTGGCGGGTACATGCAAATTGTGTTGAAAAAGATTCACATCAGCCTGGGTTACAGAACAGTAAGGTCTGCACGTACCCCTTTCTAATATATCAATTTTCACAACGTAAGAGGAAATATATCATGAACGTCGCCATCATTGTCATTGTCATCGTCGTCGTCATCACCATCTATTTGTCGCAAGATTTTACATTGGCATTTGCTCAATTGTCTTCAAATGTGGTCTTAAGTAATCGTTTTCCTTGAATTGAGGCAGAGATTAAGACTGAGTCATCAGCTTTCCTCGAGTGTATTGATGAATCTGATCTGTGGTTCCCATTGAAATTGTTATTCATTACTGTTGTAATCAGTCAAAAACATTGAAGCAGACACAATCCGACCGCTACTCGTTTTTTGGCCGATTTAGTGAGGGAGGCGGGAACGGGAGGCACTGTGACCTGATTCCCAATAACCTAGGGACAATACCAAATGAAACAGTTACATTTTGATAGTGTGGGTGCATGCAGGCAATACAGTAGGTTGACTGTGACTTTGAAGTTATTGACGATCATCGGAAGATATTGCAGGACATTCACATGTATAGAATGCCATAAACTATATACATTTTTGGAAAGCGTAGGCCTATATACTTTATATCCATTTCTAGCAGTGCGGTAATGATTTTAAGCTTTCAGGTCATTGCAATTCCAAAAGCATACAAAAGTGATCATCATTAAATTAAGCTGATATCAAATAAGCTGTTACAGTTCAATACATTTTGACATCAAAATGCTCTAAACTTAAAACGAAAAGATGGCACATCAAAGCAGTCAACATTTGTCAGACTGGTGAAAAACGGGGACAAAATTTTGAAAACCGAGACCTTCATTTTTATTTTATTCTTAATCTTGCTTCCGGCACATATTGAATGGTTGGCTTCAACGTTTATGTGAAATCATAATGATCAGTTGCATAATTGGCGAGACGACACAGTGGTCTTCTCAATATATGACACAGCAAAAAATTAATAAAAAGTGTGTTTAAGTTTAGAAGTGTATACTCTGTAGCACTTTCTATCATTTTGCATAGGAATTCATTCTGTCTTCTCGGAATAACCTGTGAAAGTCCCTGCTAATATGTTAGTTCCCAATGAACGGTGACTTGCTTGGCATGCTGGCTCCTATTAAATTAAAAATAAGACACAGTGTATTCACGTTGTTGTTTTGAGATACACGGGGTACAGTACATGTTTGTGTGTTATCGTTATGCAATGAGATACACGGGGTATAGTACATGTTTGTGTGTTATCGTTATGCCTCCATTGCGCTCGAGTATTGTAATAAATGTAACCAACTGAACTGCGAGTCCGGGTTTGTACAGAGAGACGTACGTGACTCTTAACTCTTAGCCCCACAAATTCTAATTTCTAGACTGCTTCAGCTGCTCTCCGGGACACATGTAAAACTATATATGCCCCAAACAGGAAGCCGTTCAACCAGCACACAGACCACTCGCTTCCTGTTTGGGGCCGCGTGCACTTTTCGCATGTCGGTATTTGAATGGGGGCTTTATACGAGGAATGTGAAGGTAGAATTATGATTTCGAAAAGTGTGACTTTTGTCGTGAGTAATACCAAAGGATTTATAAGGATGGATACATGTAGACGTGCAAACACTCGTGATCCTCATAAAAATATCAAAACAGGGACGCTGATAGATGAACACACGGTGGTTCCTTTTGCTAGCACATGACCCACTATAATTAAGTCGGAATGAATATTGATTTGGATGTTAGCATACAGTTGGCGAGTTCCTTATATTGAAATTATGTTTCACGTTCACTACAAGTCTAGAATAGTATTTTGTATTTGTGTCTTTTTGTCCAAAACCACTTCCTAGTAGTCATTACCCTATTCCGCAGTCCGAACTCTTTACTCTCCATAAGCTAACCTGTGTGTACATGTTCGTTAATGTTTAGTCATGCTTTTAGTGTAAATTTTGCAGTCAACCAAGGATAAAGGGTCCTTGCTTCAACCTATTTCTACATTAAAAAATTCATTCAAAAATCAAATTCAACATCTGTATTTTGTGACTTAAATATTAAACATAAGCCACAAAATTATCCGTCCATATCATACACACTCGCGTCCAGTGACGTATATGTGTGTTTGTTGTATTAATTTTCTTTCTTGATGATATAATAAAGTCTTGTACGTGCATAGCGCAGCCAATAATGCTCCTTTTATAAACACACATGCACATATTCAACATGATTTTATCCTTGTATGTTTTCTCTAAAATGAAGAAACAGAGCTGTGACGCACTTGGCTTGTATCATTCTAAATGATAATATTCACGTTATTGTTTTCGTATTAAAATACTCACAGCCTTACATTTTTACATTGAAGTGTGGGACTTTCTGAAGAGGCTGCTATACATCGAGTTCAATATCAATTGATACAAATATAAAAATTATAATGCAGAAATATTATATCAACTAATAAAAGTCTTAAATCGCGAGTTGAAGATAAACAACAGTATCCGTTTGCAAGAATGAACATTTATGATAATTGCAAATATATATATATATATATATATATATATATATATATATATATATATATATATATATATATATATACATATATATATATTACAAAATTTAAGAATGTGCAAATATTGAATAGGAATTAGATATACTATACGTGTTTCCTAGCGTGGCCCATATTATTTTGCCTTTGGTATGAGATTCAAGGCATTGGCAGCATGGAATTCAATCAGAAAGTTTAGTTTCTGCAAGGAACACCAGGGTTACTCTGTTCATTGGTGCATGCTGGTTAAAAGCCTGCTTTACTGGTGCGTTGGTCTGCTAACTTGTATGATGGCGCTAATGACAAGATTGCTTTTACACACACACACACACACACACACTAACACACACACACATATATATATATATGTATATATATATATATATATATACATACACACACACACACACATATATATATATATATATATATATATATATATATATATATATATATATATATATATATATAAACCCTGAAATTGTCAGGCGTTTTACGGTTTTTTTGCAACACAGTGTACGGGGGTGGGTAGCGGGGAGTGATTTTTTTAGTTCAGTAAGTATTCCCAACAAGCGGATACAAGTTCGCGCATCATCATCATCATCATCATCATCATCATCATCATCATCATCATCATCATCATCATCATCATCATCATCATCATCATCATCATCATCATCATCATCATCATCAATTGTATTTGTGTCTTCTTGTCCAGAACCACTTCCTAGTAGTCATTACCCTATTCCGCAGTCCGAACTCTTTACTCTCCATAAGCTAACCTGTCACTGTGTAACCCATATACATATGGAAGTACTGTTGTCCATATTGCACACGTTTGTCGGTAGAATTTTGACATAGGCTGTATTAGCCCAAATAAATTAAAAGGTCTTCAGCGGTTTACTACTCAGAACATATTTCGGAGCCTATACCGGTACATGTCTCTCTGAGTAGCTGCTCCCTGTCTAAGCTAAATATTCAGCAAAAACAACCATAATAATGAATAAATATCAACGTGTCAGATGATGAATTAGCTAAATACGTTAAGATTTGTTTATAAATGCAGAGCTTCCTTATGAAAGAAGAATACCTGTCAAATAAAACATAATTACTGAATTTGTATAGTACAGATTCAGATAAGAGCAATTTGACTTACCCTGAACCATTATGTACCCTAGATTTTTTTTACAGCAATGCTAACCAGGTGTTGCTTTTATATTCAAAATGCCAGCTCTGCTGTCAGTTGTGCTAATCATTGGTATTTTGACGTTATGGTTTAGAATTTTTTAGGGTTATACTTTCAATGCATGCATGGATTTGGTGCTTTTGGGTCCATACACTGTGCCTAATCTGGTTGAATATAAATTTGCACAATATGGCGGTGATAACACTAATCCCTCCATGGAACTAGAGAATTCAAAATCCCCAGCTACCGGGCACTGTATTCGACTAGGAAAAATCTTTACCCGACAGAGCTGTACTCCATGCACAGGATACACCTGCAGACTCGTGTGAACAATTTTTGGTCCATTCTACTTTTACCTGGCTGTTTATCTGCATGAAAAGCCCCACTATATTATAAACATTCGCTGCAATTTGTCTTGAAAAAAAAGGTAGGATCCAA
Organism: Hermodice carunculata; assembly: GCA_964020975.1. NCBI lineage: Eukaryota > Metazoa > Annelida > Polychaeta > Eunicida > Amphinomidae > Hermodice > Hermodice carunculata. The sequence continues at coordinate 22,183,195 of OZ026614.1, forward strand.
AGGCGAGAACTCATTTTGTCACACGCCAGTATAATATAAATATACCACCATTTCAGTCATGAATCACACGAATGAGCCTGAAATTTAGAGGGAAGAAGTGACAATCTTAATCCCTTTTTTATATTCATTGTTCTAGCTCAATATCCCGACAGGCTTGATTTCCTGACCTTTTGGGAGCGTAACGAAATAAAAAAAAGTATAGACCTCAATGCTGTACGTGGATTTCTGAACAGACAAAACCGAAATTAATCACTGTCCCGTTGGTGAAAATTTTCCCTCACTCTCAAACGTTTTCTTGAAGGAAGATTTAGAAAATCTTGGGGGAGAAGGAAATTTTATTTTCTCTTAAAGTAAGAGAGATCACGAGAATATATATTTATTATTTCTTTCTTATCATGAGATGCTAATATTATCAACAAACCCTTACTATTCCACTTTTGTCTTCCACTTATGTTCTGTGCGGATAAACGACTTTGTGCAAGTTAAGACTAGTGTATTTGTGGCCTAGAGTTCAACGGTAATATTGATTTACATTAGTAATACACAGGTTACTCTTTACGGCGACGTCTCTTCGTCAGCACTTGCGAGTAGTGGTGTTGCACACTCTGAAGATATGGACTATATATCAAGTTCACTGTATTTGGTCAGGCGTTTATTTAAACAAAGTAAAGGGTCATCAGCTATCAAAATATTGCTGGTGACGGGAGGTGGGGAACAGGATAATATTCTAGATGATTCTTTGTTACATTTTGCATCTTACCCGTAGGCCAATGTTTGTCATCAAATATTGTCATCAACTAATGCTCCGAGAAAATACATTTTTATTGACATAATCAAACACAAACCTTTTTCATGATAGCCTACGACAAGTGAGTTATTATGATTAAGAGAAAAAAAGAAGTTTGACACTTTAATGGTTAGAATAGGTTAAATGACTATAAGGAAGATGCAAGCAATATCCGTTAAGTTATTCAGCAAAGGTCTCAAATTGGTGAAAAATTTCGATGAAGTAAAATGTCTTCACAATATAGTCAAATAACTTTCCAAGTTATTCAGCAAAAGTCTCAAATTGGTGAAAAATTTCGATGAAGTAAAATGTCTTCACAATATAGTCAAATAACTTTCAATGATGTGTTTTCCAAGAACATTTTAACTTTTTCCGGGGTGCCAAGTGTAACATTAATTTTGTGATTATTTTAATTCATTCTGTGTACGAAATCCGTAAACTCCAATCATTTCGTTTCTGTGCGCATAGTTTTGAATGTCGTACTAAAATGGAATACGATTTTCTCTTTTGTGTGTTATTTTGTCCTCTAAATCGAGAAATCTGTCAATTTTGTCAAAATTGTTATCACAAAATTCAAATCATCTAATCGATTTTGTCGACGGAAACGGTATTCAGGTGACAATATCCTATAAGATTTATCCAATTTTGTGCACAAAATTGCAAGAAATGACAGATAGAATCATTCTTAATGGGTTGTGTACACAGAGTCGCAAATGAAATCATGAAATCATATAAAGCCACAGAATCGCTATTGTGGTCATTTTCGTGAGTTCCTATAATGACTTGTAGAGGGCATCGATCTCCAAGTCTCGAAATAAGTCACGTGCCGTCGTGACTATTCAGTAAGCTGTGGAAGGTAGCCGTCATGGGCGACCGTCAGCGTCACATTGCATAGTGGCCAACATTGAGTGAAATTCTGCCTGTTGGTTGTCCTTTTCGTCCGCTTTTTATTTTTGTCTATCATTTTTGCTATTAGACCTTTTATGTTTTTTTTATTTTTATTAGTGCCCCAAATGGTCAGAATTAAACATAGACGGATATGCAAGATTTGTAAGTTTCTGATAGCATTGTCAAGGGTCTCTGATGGTACGAAATTCTAAACTGTTGCATTTGGCACGCTTGGGCTCAAAACGTCACGTTGTACCAATTTCGTGGCTAAAATGGACAAAGTTATTCAATTCCATGTGTTTTAGAACTTTGTGATCAAAACTGAGGTGTTTTTCGTGATTTCGTGTGCGAAATTGACAAACTAAACGATTCTGGTGACAGAAATGTATTATCTTTATATTGCTGTGAACAAACTGTTATACTCTTAAAAAACATTTTGTGCAAGAAATCGAGTAAGCTTTGATTTTGTGACATGTTCTTCCCATTTCGTGCATAAAATTGGATAACATATGGATTATTTGACATGTTTTTCGATTTTTTTTGCACAAAATTTGATCCACAACAAAAAGGGATTGAGTGGACAAAATTCAAAACTTTACGTACTTCTGTTGCCGAAATTGGTAAATTTAAGGATTCTGTGGACAGAATTAATTCACTTAATGACGATACCAATTTTCAATTCAGTGGACGAAATTGATAAAAGCTTACCCTTTTGTGCAAGGAATTCATAATATTATACGATTTGCTTCACAAAATTGACACACTACTATGATTGCGTGCACAGAATTCAACAAGCTTGTTGGATTCCGTGAAATACTTTCAGTTTTGTGATTTTTCTTCCAGTTTCGTCTACGAAACCGTAGGAGTACTTAAATTTCGTGGTAGGACTTCGTTTTTGTAATTTGCTCTTACCATTTTGTGAATCCTGATGTTATTCCGTCTACGAAAACGATACGGGTTACAAGTTCGTGCACGGAATCAATGATGTTACACTTGGCACTTCCATATGAACTTTACACCATACCCAAAGTTTGTTAAATATCATTCTGTCATCGTGTTTCATTATGGAAAATGTTTTAAAACGTATATGTAGACCCTGACACTGTTTTCGGACAGTTTGTCAAAATTACGTCAATAAGCGTGGGGTTTGCACCTTTGGAACAAGTAGGGGATTTTATAACATTTGATAAATCATATACATCAAGAATGTTATCCAAATCGTTCTTGTCTTTATTTTAACCAAGAAAGTTTATATTTAAGTCCCCCACTATGAAGTGAGTCTTACATTCATCCTCACAAACATTTGAGAGGTGGTCCATAGTATCTGTGAGTTTAGAAATATGTGCAGAATGTGGGCGATATATTGTGACATTCATCCATTCCTCCTTCTTGACATGAATTTCAAGGACAAGTGTTTCAATGCCATGTTGATTGTACTCAAGTTCAGCTCTGTGTCATGAGGAATTTCAGAGCGTATGGCCACCATGAGACCACCATCATGGCAATCCCGATCTTTGCGATACAACCCACAGTTTTCAACATTGAATTGAGCAGATGTGGAATTTTGATCTAGCTTTGTTCCACTAATACCACAAACATCAATATAGCCATTTTGCAGGACTTCAGCCACTTCAGCATGCTTATATCTAAAACGGCTTACATTTAAATGACCAAAATAAGATTTTTCACGGGCTGTGCACGGAAAGATCTAAGAGCATTAAAGTCAGCCTGTGTGTCTCGAGTCTCATCTACATCATTTTCAGACACGTTATGATTATCAGATGTGTTACCTACAGTGGAATGAAATCATAGCTATGATTATGATTGTGAACATCATCATCATGGTCATCAGCAGTAGAAATGCAATTATAGTAATGATTTTGAACATCATGATGACCATCAGTAACAGTAGTAGCAAAGCAATTACAGCTATGATTTTAAAAGTCGTCATTGTTATTGTACAGCACCTCGACTTGAAATAAAGATTATTATTATAATAGCCAAAACGTACAAGCCTCCAATCCAAGACGCTATGGGAGAAAAAACCGTCAGCCAGTTGGGAAGAAAAGCTGCTGCCCCACCTGTTCATGCAGTCCACGCAGCACGTGCCCTTCTAAGGTGGGTCACGACCGGATAGTTCATAATGTCACTATTGTCACTGTTTTTTTTTTTTTCCAAAGCAGGATCGTTGCAAATAACGTGGTCGTGCCACCGGACACACAAAGCAAAACGAAGAAAGAGAATAAAGCGTGATCGAGTATTTTAAGCCATTACGTGAGGGCTGAGCTGCGCTTATTTAATTATTAAAGATCATGAGTAAGCTATTTTGCGTGCATAGATGACGAGAGAGATGGAGGGAAGGGAAGAGCAGAAAAATGGATTTACATGAATAAAGTTTATTCAGAAATATGTACTAGTAAATAAAATGAAGGTCATTTCCATGCTTGGGCATACACCACCTCCAAGAACACACTTGTTTTACATACATTGCGAAAGAAGTCATATGTTGACTAATCTTGTCATTCTGTGTGGCACAGATGAGCGGCGCAATTCCGACCGTTTCGTCTGGCAGAGGAAATACCGATGTACTCGAAGAAAAGCGCCGTGCACAGTGAGAGTGGTAGCAAATCTCTGAGCTTGCTCCCCTGGCCGAGAATCGAACCCGGATCGCAGATGTGAAAGGAGTTTTTGTCACATCTACGATACAATAATAAAACTAACAAAGTGTACAATACTGCAAGCCAGGACAGCCGAGTTCATGGCTGGATCACTCCGAGTGAGCGAACTGCACGAAGGGGTGATCCGGCCATGAACGAGGCTGTCCTGGCCTGCACTATTGCAGACGCGGTTGGTTTTATTTTTGTCCAGTAATGAAAGCTGCATTGTAAAATAAAATGAAATAAATAAATAAAATAAAATTGTTAATGATAAAATATAACAGTTTTCATTTCTGAAGACAATTGAAATTCACCAGCGCACAACTTTCATGAATAGGTTTTATGAAACCGTGGTCACGTCACCCCTTTGGTCAACGTTCAGTTAGAAAAAAGTACAGATTGCAACGGGGAAACAATTCACAGTAGAGGCCACTGGAACGTTAACTGTAGTGATAATGATAGCCTTCCAGCTTCGTGAGAGACATCCATGCTGACATCGATTGGTCTAGACGTATGGACGTCGCTGTTCCTATTCCACGGCGGAATGGAATCGTCGCTTTCCGTTCATTTCCGACACCCCCAAGGCGCGAAAGGCTGGTAACGTCACAAACGCAACACCGCTGGCTGACAGGGAAGACTCCTACCATGATTGCGAGCAATGGCTGTCAAGTGCCACTTGGTTTAAACATATTTTATTCACCCTTCATCAAAAAGCATGTAGAAATATTCATCTTCGTTCTTGTTCCCGCCCAGGATGGGTGGGTGTATTGCTGTTAATTGTAGCAATACAAGTTCTACAGCTTGTTTACATTCGCCCCGAAGACCTGAAATTACGTAGAGAGTGGACCCGTGCAGTCAAGATATACAGGGACAAGTGGCAAGATCCTGGGAACCGATGATCGACCTAACCTATTCAGCGAACACTTTGTGGAAAGTGACTTTGATGTGTCAAATATGACGATGCTTAGGATATGTTTGCCACGAAAAAAACCACTGCCGTTGCCAAATGCGGTCCCATCGCAGGACAATGGAAGGATTCATGGAACTGGCCAAATTAGGCATTACTCACAGGAACAGTGATTCATATTTTTTCTTTTTTCTTTTTTAACAGTATTTACAAATTAATTGTCAGTATGATTATGATTTCAAAGCTTTCATTACAGCAAAATATGTGTAGTAATTCTACGACTGTTACAATGCATCACATAATAATCCATCGAATGTCAGTGACAACGCCTGTATGGGATGTTGTGGCAAAGTAACATTGTAACAAAACTTTAATGTGTTTAACCATTTCGACCATTTTGGTTCGATTGATGGAATAAATGGGTGAAAAACATTGACAAACAAGGTCCGATCTTGTTCCATACCCGGGTCTAGGGTTGAACAGTCTTTAACAGGTTGAGTTATCAGGCCACTGAATTGCGTATATCCAATTACTGCTGTATGTTACTGGGTGTTAAATTCCATTACCAGATGGCACTTGTTTGGACAGCTACCACATTCACGCCTCATGTACACAGCAGCCAAGACCAGTAGTCTTTCATTTTTTCAGCCATGTACCACTGTTTGTGACAGTCCACGCCCAGCTCCCAATAATCGGGTGTACAGAATTCCATCTCGTTGTAAGTTTGTCGTTAATATGGAACCAGAAAATACGTCAGTCACAAGAAAACATTTACCATTGTTAAATAATAGATCTGAAATAAAGGATACCATAAACACGCGTACTGCTGACGATGTATATGGAAACGTAAATTACTGCGCTACAAGGGTCGCGAGGTCACTGACGGTTAGGGGCGTTGATATTGAAAGCTATTCAGAAATGAAAACTTATATTTAATCATCCATAGACCATGTAGAGGGGAAGGGAAAAGTTATTAACTGTTCAGACTTTTATATACCACAGGCGTAGGCCGTAGCTGTTTCGGGGGGGGGGGGGGAAGGGGAGGAGGAGGGGCATTTCCATGTAGGATTGTACTGGGTATGTGCCGCGGGAAAGGCCCTGTTTTCATTAGTCAGAAGATTATAAAAGGCCCCCAAAATGTGCACACCTGGATTAGGATAGGGGTAACAACTAGGATACACCAATGCAGCACTCCTTTCAACACATTTACAGGATTAGGAAACGGCACCTTTTTACATCTGGTGTAGGATTAAGATAGGGTATTGTATAAAAATGTCCGAGGCACACACCCAGCCTGATGTTGAGTATGTGCCCTGCCCCCCCCCCCCCCCCCCGAGCTGTTTCCGTGAATGCTAAAATTTGAAATACTACAAGACCTGGCCTATCCTGACGCAAGTTCCAATTTATTGCATTCATGCTTCTTGTTGTTGAATGAAATCTAGTAATTTTTATTAGGAAATATCGTTGCCCAGACGGCAAGTTGGGATCGTCTGGCTGTCCCACGGCTGCACTCCCTGCAGTACTGGTGACGCTGGGGTTCTGGGCGTCCCCTCATGTGTGTAAGGCTAAATTATATTTTCCTCTGCTGCTTCAGCTTTTATTATTAATTCTTTTTCATCCTCGTCTGGCCACGTAAACGAAAAAAAAAAAAAAAAACTGAGTTCAGACCCTCCAGCACTATGCTTTGTTGTATTTGCCATGACTCTTGGCAAACTGAGGGCACTCTGGCTTACAACACATGCACCATGGCCAGCAGGTTGCGTTTGTGACGTCAGGAACACTAACCAACATCGGGCAATGATCGGAGAAAATTCGCGCAGTTATCTGTGGCAAATGTGGCGCACTTTCGGAGCTAAAAAAAATATTCGAAAATGAAATTTAACATTTTCATTTTCAGATATCATTTCTAACCACCCTAAACATCAACTTTCTAATTTGTGGTACCAATTTAATCCAAAGGACCTTTAAGTTATAGCAAATGTCGGTGTGAGCGCTTCTCACGCCCACATTTGGCAGAGATCTCACGCCCACATTTGGCAGAGATTGTACAGGTGTAGATAGGTAGCCTTGTCTGCTGGTTCATTGGCATTGCGCAGAACGCGCAAGACAATTTTGTTTAACTCACATTTATACCGCAGAAGAACCAGCAGGCAAGGTGCCTCTCCTAGTAAATTTATATTTGTATAGAAAAGTGGGGAGAATCCCGCTGGCCAAATTATTCCACAGTTAGTCGTTGGTTTGTTTTGTGCATAGCCAATCTCTGGCCCAAGGACTTCCTAAGTATTGCATAGCCAATCTCTGGCCCAAGGACTTCCTAAGTATTGCATAGCCAATCTCTGGCCCAAGGACTTCCTAAGTATGTTAGGGATTCCTTGCAGCCCCATAAATAGATTCCAATTAATAGATTACATGTGAAAATAAATTCTGCTCGAAAACATCTGCTACATTCATGTATATGTAGACACGTACTGCAAAAGACAGTGGACTTATAGACACGTGCTACTCAATACGGCTAACATGTAGATACGTAGTGCAAAGTACGGTTAACATGTAGACATGCACTGCAAGTACGGTTAACATAGACAGCACATGGTGCTCTTGTTGATCTGTTCTTTGTCTTAGCAGTACATGTGTACATATAGGTCATGATGATTAACTGCATATATATATATATATATATATACATATATATATATATATATATATATATATATATATATATATATATATATATATATATATATATGTGTGTGTGTGTGTGTGTGTGTGTGTGTGTGTGTATAAACATTGAGATGCAATCATTCCCGTTCACTGAAAAAAAAACTTGCATAATGTGACATTCCATCATTTTTTTTTTAGATATCCTCATTTTCCATGATACTTCATTTTTTATATTGATATTCATATTAACATTCATACTAGAATTAGATTTGTCATGAATATTTGTGCGTAAAAGTTTTAATAGCCACTGCGAATGACCCTTTGTTTATCAGTGGGAGGAGCTATGCGTGTGGCCAGCCGCTTGTTACGTAGCAAAGTAGGCCCTGGCACGTGCCGTGCTGTACATGATGGTACCATCGACTGATGAAAACAAAATTTGTCCCTATTCTTTCAATGCTAACAAAAACTCCGAATGTAAATATTATAACATATATAGGTATCTTCAATAGCTTTGGAATTGGCAAATAGGAACAAACGTTCATAATGGCGACAGGGGATCTTTGAATTTCAAACTGGTTTGCACTGGTACTCAGTGGTCTTTGTCTTCAAACAGATTTCAACTTCCAGAACATCGCAGATTTTTAGGTCCTGCTCCTCAATGAGCTGGTTCAAAGCTTACAACTCTTTCATACAAGTTAGTCGAAAACTCAGGCTATAACTTGCTATTCAGCGCGCTACTGTACGCCAGTTGAACGATCATTGAAAATTAACTTTCCAATTTCATATTGGTACCATTGCAAGTTTTGGTGTACATTGTAGCGTGACAAAAGTTAAGGTACCGATCTGCTCGTGTTGGTGTGCTGTGCACGACTTACTCAAGGATACGTCTTGTCTGCGTCAATAAGACGAATATGAGAAAGTCAAGGGTCCTTCCTTTTCTTATTTACTACGGAACTCGATCTTGCATTTTGAAAGCATCCACGCAATCCTTGTTTAGCACAGTGAAGATACCAGATGTTATATCTGTAGGAGATAGCACACACTATATCTGCACCATATTTGGGTTTCCTTTGAGTCAATTCTAGCGGTTGTTTTGTTCCCCAGATGGCTTCATGCATAAATTCGCCACGAAGGGATAGACAGGGGAAACCCATTACAGCACAGCCATTCTGTTTGTATATTTTGTTGTCAGACTATGCGTGAAAGAAAATGTTAAAGAGAATATTGTGTTGATAAGGTTGCTTATTGGTGACAACCTAATGTTATTTTTTCCTGTAATTACGAGTTACTATCTGGTAATTACGAGATAGGTTTGCACTGGTACTCAGTGGTCTTTGTCTTCAAACAGATTTCAACTTCCAGAACATCGCAGATATTTAGGTCCTGCTCCTCAATGAGCTGGTTCAAAGCTTACAACTCTTTCATACAAGTTAGTCGAAAACTCAGGCTATAACTTGCTATTCAGCGCGCTACTGTACGCCTGTTGAACGATCATTGAAAATTAACTTGGTATCTCGTAATTACGAAAAACTATCTCGTAATTACGAAATACTTATCTCGTAATTAAGAGTTACTATCTCGTTGCTTAAGTCGTAATAGCTACCTCGTACTTACGACATAAGCAAGGGTGTAGAACTCTTCTAACTGGAGAGCAAAAATCTGTGAAGACATTAAGTGTGACCACAAGCGTAACACACTGCTGGGAAAAAAATGCCATCCCCATTAGTTTAACATGGGCTGCTCTAAATATGCCTTTATATGGAGAATGTGGTTGTTGCAAGAAATATTACGTAACATCAACGGGATACCTTAGGGTATGCCTGAACAGTCACACACACACACACACACACACACACACACACATACACACACACATGCAAAATGAAACAAATACAACAGCCAGAGAGGTGCGAAAAGTGTGTCTGCTATTGGGGCGCCTGTGGGCTTTAAAAGGGGGCCATGGTACTACTGGGCTCAATGTAATCCACAATGCCAGGGCTTACATGTCACTCACAGCTCTGTGAATTTGAGAGGGACAGAATCATTGTGATATTAGAAACTGGCCTTCCCCAGACTGAGATCACCAAGCTGACAAGCAGCATGGCAAGGCGGATCCAAGCTTGCCTACGGAAGCGTGGTGGTCACACCCGCTATTGATACATACAACCTGCCAACAACAACAACAGCAACAACATCCACAGCCTGCCAACAAGATCATCATCAACAACAAATGTCCTTTTAAGGACCATCATTTCCTCCTAAAAGATATGTGAAATACAATGGTATAATAAATTAAACAACCCCCCCCCCACACACACATTCTCTTCACGCGTGCATAATGTTGAACAAGGCTGGTGGTGGCATCTTTTTCCCAGGAGTATATATATATATCTGAGGCTGCATTTTCATTTCCAGTTAGAAGGGTTCTACATCCTTGCTTAAGTTGTAAGAACGAGATAGTAACTCGTAATTACAAGATAGTCCCTTGTAATTACGAGATTGTAACTCGTATTTACGAGATAGTTACCTCGTAATTACAAGACACTATCTCGTAATTACCATATGTTGATTATTCTGACATCACGCAACTTGTATACAACATTTTTGGGTGGTGAATACAGTTCACCTAATTTTAAAATTTGAGTTTGCTGATTTTTAGACTATACAAAATAAAATGATTAATAGCTGTGGTCTTATACCGCCTAAGTGCGTACAAAGTCCATTTAATTCACATGCACGTGGTTAAGTATTTACATGCACATTATATATCCAGTTTCAACATAATAAATTGGTGGTTTATACCGGACTAACATGGTATGTGCATCCGAATGAGTGAGGCATGTACAGCTCTCTCTCTCTCTCTCTCTCTCTCTCTCTCTCTCTCTCTCTTTCTCTCTCTCTCTCTCTTTCTCTCTCTCTCTCTCTCTCTCTCTTTCTCTCTCTCTGTCTCTGTCTCTCTCTCTCCCCCCCTTCTCTGTGTGTGTCTCTCTCTGTCTCTCCCCGTGTCTCTGTCTCTCTCTGTCTCTGTCTTTATCTCTTCTCCATGTTCTCGTTGTAAATCCTCCTCACAGAGTAAGAGCTTGCGAAAGTTAGCGCCAGCGATATTTTCATTTTTTTTGTTTGTTTACTAAATCACGTTCATTTTCATATATATGACCACAACGTATTGGATCCACATAGTTTAATAAAGCTGGTTTTGATTTGATTCATTTGCCCATCCTTTATGTGTAATTCCTGTCACTTATTTGACAGTTTAAAAACACGGAACAAGTAATGTGGGGGTCATTTAATGTATGTTCAAATTTTTGTTTTGGATTTTTTCTCCTTTAGCAATACAACTGTTCAATGTAAGATATCTGACACAAAGAACAGGAATTTGGTACTTTGGTTAAAAGATAATCAAGACTCATGTCTTTGACTCCATTGATCCGACAAATGAATTTTTCCTGCAATCCCTGATCTCTAGGACTTTATTGCGATATATATATACACTCCATAAACTAACCTGTCACTGTCTAACCTGTATACACATGGAAGTACTATCGTCACGGCATCAGTAGAATTTTAACAGGCTACTACTCAGCACATGTTATGAAGCCTGTACCCGTACATGTCTCTCTGAATAAACGCTCCTTGTCTAAGCTAAATATTCAGTAAAGACAACCCACATAATAATGAATTAATATGAACGTGTCAAATGATGAATTAGCTAAATAAGTGGAAATCCCCTTATAAATACAGAGCTTCAATATGAATACAGAATACAGATCAAACCGAACATAGTTAATAAATAGTATAGAACAAGCTCAGATAAGAGTAATTGGACTTACCCCTGAACTAGTATGTACCCATTCGAGAGGGCACATCAGTTTAACCACCTGCCAGTGTATAACTGAGGTAGAAACAAGCTGGGGCTATCTATTCAGTCCCAGTTTATGTTACAAAAAAAAAAATAGTTACAGCCTGCCACCTGTATAAACCTGAGGAATTCCTAACAAGTACTGTAACAACTGACATCCTGTACCAGAAATACAAAACAAACTCCATGATCACACCGACTTCAATGCAAGTCTCCAAGAAATCAAATTCTATTTAGAGGTCCGCTCTTAGTTTATGTTTCAAAAGAATGAAAGTTTGCAATAATTGAATAAATCCCGTCAATTTGTCGCTAAGTAATTGGGACAGCCTATATATATATATATATATATATATATGTATATATATATATATATATATATATATATATATATATATATATATATATATATATATATATATATATATATGTATATATATATATATATATATATATATATATATATATATATATATATATATATATATGTGTGTGTGTGTGTGTGTGTGTGGTGTGCGTGTTTGTGTGTGTGTGTGTGTGTGTATATGTTCCACACAGATGGCGCAGTGGAGAGTTGAGGGGTGTGTAAGTGTGGAGCTCTAAGTTTCTTCTAATTTTCCTTGGGTTGGTCAATCTTGTAATGTCAGTTTTCATTACATCACCATTCTATACTGTCAAGGACAACGTAGGATCTAAAATGCCTCCCCCAAAAAACCATCCCAAGAAGGATAAACCAAGGACCATGGCCACGAGGAGTTCAGTGAGCACTGAGGACCAGGCGGCAGCCATTCATGGAGCCCCAGGAGAGACATGTGATTCCGCCCCCGGTCAAATGACCAAAAAAAAAAAAAAAAAAAAAAACTGGCCAACTTTAAACTTGATCTTACGGCCTAGTCAGTCTAAAATTGGAGGAACGAAAAAGTGATTTCACCCAATTAGTTGACCATTTATGTGGTTCCTTGGGGACACCGAGAGATGTCTTAGAGAGCAAATATGAGGCACGGGGGAAAAAAGCATGCTGACTTGCAGTCTGAACACAGGGCACTTTTATACAGGGTTGAATTTGTTGAGAGTACAAACCAGCTACTTCCAAAAGACGTGAATACAGTAGGAAAAACTCTATTCGTTCGCTGGGATGTCCTATCATTGAAAACGAGGACTGTGCTGTTTCTTCTTCTGAATGTGGCAAAGGGTAACATGGAACTGAATCGTGACCGTAGTTGGATCGAAGTGGTTCATCGTACGGGTGCAATGAAGCAAGACAAGCAAGCCATTCTCGTGAAATTCAAATTTCGTGACGACAGAAACCTGGCCATCGATACTAAATCAAGGCTAAAGGGCACTGACTACGTGATTCATGAAGATCTTACGGGGCGGAAAAGAAAACTTTTGTCCTCTCTGAAAAACTGTTCCCAGGTGGACAGCGTGTGGTCCAGTATCCTTCTCTGTATATATATATGTATATATACATGGAGCTATGAGAAGCCTATTGATGGTTGCATGCGCATGTAAAAAGTAAATTTCAAATGGTAAATGGATGCTGTTCCACGTACGGCTCAATGCTGAACGTAGATACAGCCCTACCACTCACAAATCCTTACTTTGTAATATAGACGGCTTCTTGTAATATACTTGGACGCATCATGGAATAAACCCCGTTCCATTGATGCCCCCGCTGTAAAGGGGTAGTTTTCCGAATAAATTATTATCATTATAACGGTCCTGTGTACTTCAAGGCTGTGAATGGCAGTAAGACAAAGGCACTTCTCTATACTGATTTTGACCAACTCGTCGCAACGTCGCAGGCTAAAAATGTTAATGATGAAGTTCCACCTGAAAGCCGCTAAACTGGACCTGTACTTATTTAGTTTTGATGGTTAAGATGCTGGACTAACTCTTTCTTTCCGTGCACATGTACTTATTAATACAAATGTATAAACCTTTTTTTCTTTTCTATACTGTCATAATTTGGTTGACATTTTCCTGGGCAACTTGTTATAGTGGCCATGTCGCGATTGTGAACTGACGCAAGGGACCATACCTTGGTCACAGTGATAATTACGACAGTGCGGCTGTAGCCCTAGCTTGGACTTCTGCCACGTGGGATCGCAACAGACTGCGTCTCATTGTCACTGACAGAAATGTATGTACTTTACTAAGTGTTACATTGACTCTTGGGGCTCAGCGCTTTTTGACAGATTATGACTGGTAATACGGCCAATAATAGGCAGCACTGATCTTTCCCTTCCTTATTATTATGATGGGTGCTGTTTCGTCCGGAAAGTCGGGCGTTTGATTCGTACCTGTTAACTGCATCGCCACCTGGTCATGATATGATGAGTATTATTATTTTGCATCATTATTTTCCAGTTTAGTAGGCGCGTTTTATATGGTTCTACAAATGACACAAATTTGTGCCAAGGTTTGTTCGCTACAGGTAATAACGTATTTTTGGCATTGAATTATTGCTGTCGGAAACTTTATGTATATATTGTGAGTCGGGAACTTTATGTATACAACCCTCCTGGGCGGTCTATTTGTTTTGCGGGTCTGGGTCCACTCCTTGGAGCGGGCCCGGATCTGCGATTCTGACGATCACTGCAGCGGGCAATCTCGTTAGTTCTAAGTATTCTAGCCAATAGCTAGGACTTTGTTTGGTATAACTATCTACTTGACAGTGTCAGTATACCCAAATACATGTATATTATGCGCAGTGCTGAACTATTGTATTGAAAATTTTTTCATGCAAATTGCGCCTTTTAGTCACAAGCTCAGTGTTTTTTTTCTTTCTTTTGCAAATATTTTTGACCTAATTTTCTCATTATAACCAACCCAGGTGAACCATAAAGCATACGCCACTCGCCACGCCAATTAACATCTTTTTGGTTGCTTGTAATATGTATATTGTTTCACTGTTCTATGTATTGTAATCTATGTTATCTTTACGTGTAGGGGCCTTGTGAGGTTTTTGCTTATTACGCCATGTTACTATTGCAGTTATCAGTATTGAACATTTGTACTCTCTCAGCCTCTGTCCAAGAGCGTTTGATTTTGATATCTTTATCTCTGTATTTGCAGGATATTGTACTTACGTACTGTTATGTGATACATGTAAATTTTATTCAAGCTTAAGTATCCTTTTCGTGTGCTTCAAAAGATTAAGAATCTCCATAGCATTTCTGTACATCCATTTAGATTATTGCACTTCACTGAAGTCAACTCTAACTGAATTTAGTAAAACAAGAAATCATGCTATTTCTCAACAAATGCAGCGTTAACTAATCTAGGACTAAAACTTATTGAATCTGGGTACTCATCTCATCGAGCTGTGGTAAGTTTAAGCGTTGGGCTGGTCCCCATGTACTTTGTAATAATTTTTCTAGTCAGTGAATTATATAAACTTTTTTTACTGGTGAAGCAGCTAAGCGTTGCTGTCACAGCTTTTGCGTTGTTTCAACTTGTAATATATGAGAGGCTCAAAGTTGTAATGTCCATACTTCTGCTCACTGAGTTGCGGTCTTGTCACCACTTGGTTATTACATACTTTGTGTCAACATACTGTGAGTATTATCTATTACAGAGTCTTTGCCGTTGCTAAGTATATCATTAACATGTATTACCACTGTTTATGTGCAGTCATCCCGGATTCCAGTTTTTCCCACTACAAATCAATTGGCTATTTCTACTTGTTTAGATATTTATTTATTTACTTGTCATGTATGCACGGTCTGATAGTTGTTACATACGCGTGTAAGCTGAGAGTACAATTGTTTATTCTAAATTTTGTTTCCTCTTATGTCACAAACATTTTATTCGTTCCAGCGTCTACTTATTGCTGGTACTTTCCTTACTGTTACTCTTAGCTGGTGATACCCATGTCAATTCTGGGCCCGCTGGTGATCTTTGTGATATTACCCTCTGTCATATAAATGTTCGTAGTTTATCTACTGACAAGTTTAGATGCATAAAAACCGACTTTGTTCCAGACTTTGACATTATTACCCTGTCTGAAACATTTCTTTCAAGCAATACACCTGATAATGACTTTAACTTACCTGGCTATCATAATATTATACGTGAGGATCGCCCTAATATTGTAGGGGGTGGCGTAGCTGTGCTTGCATCTCAGGCTATTGCAAGTTCTCGTCGCATTGGCCTAGAGCTTCTTGACATCGAAATTTTATGGACCGAGATTACAGTTCACAATAACAAATTTTTACTTGGAGTAGTCTATAGACCTCCTAACTCACTTGTTTCTTTTCGGGACAAACTACAAGAGAGTTTCGATTCAGCCACTTCTTGTAATATTCAATATATTATTCTAACTTGCGATTTCAGTTCTGACTCCAACACCACGTCGGGTGCAAAGTTGCAGCAGTTTTGCGACACTAATTTTATTAATTTGCACATTCACGAGCCAACTCGAATAACAGCAACAACCTCTTCTTGCTTAGATCGAATAATTTTGATACGTGTATACCAAATTTTATTAAAGAACCACGTGTCTTATCACCAATCTCAAATTGCGATCATTCAGTCGTTGTTGCCAATATACTTTTACGGCGCAAAAAGGAATCTTCTTTTACTAGACAAATTTGAGAATACGAGAGAGCGGATTTCGATAAGCTAAGGGATTTCCTTGATAGAACAAATTGGCACGTTTGCTTTGAGACTGGAAATGTTGAATGTGCAGTAAGATTTGGACAAAATTGTTCCTTGGTGCGGCAAACTATACTATTTCAAACAAAGAAATTACAATTCGTCCCTCTGATCTTCCATGGTATAATTCTAGGCTTCGTTGTGAGAAGCAAAAGGTTCTTCGAGCTTATAAGAGGGCAAAAGATAAGAAACATGATCTACAAGCTTGGAGTGCTTATGATAATCTTCGTAAACAATACTAAGATCACCTGAAATGTGCCGAAGAAGGTCACAATAGTAAACTTAGCACTTCTTTGAAAAGCGCAAAGCATAAAAACAAAGCTTGGTGGCGCACCGGGGGTGGGGGTGGGTGGGGGGTACATCCATGTGGGATTGTACTGGGTATGTGCCTCGGGAAAGGCCCTGCTTTCATTGCTCACAGGATTAGAAAAGGTACCCAAAATGTACACACCTGGATTAGGATAAGGGAAACAATTAGGATGCACCAAAGCAGCACTCCTTCAAACACATTACAGGATTTAGAAAGGATACCTTTTTACATCTGGTGTAGGATTAAGATAGGGTATTGTATAAAAATGTCCGCGGCATACATCCACCCTGATGTTGAGTATGTGCCCCCCCCCCCCCGTGGCGCACCGTCAAACAGTTTATGAATAGAAATCAATCTCCGTCTATTCTTTCTCTAATACAGAAAAATTGCCATGTGACAGACAGCTTATCAAAAGCCAAAATATTCAATTCCTTTTTCATAAGTGAGAGCAATTTACATACTTCATGGGTCCCAATTATTCCAAGTGTTTTCACCCCCGCTGTCATACTTGACTCTATTCAAATTGATCAAAGCGAAGTCTTTGACATTCTTAAGACCTTACATATCACTAAGGCCACTGGCCCAGATGGAATGAGCGCTAGTCTTCTGATGGAAGCAGCACCATCAATTTGAGCTTCGTTAACCAAACTCTTTAACCTTTCTCTTAACCTTTCCAATTTATGGAAGCAAGCCAACGTCACCCCCTTATATAAAAAGGGCGACTCATATTTATGTAACAACTATCGCCCTATTTACTTCTTAAGCTGTGTTGAAAAAATTATGGAGAAAGCTATTTTTAAACACGTTTTTTAAAATTTTAAGGGAAAACTTACTTTTATTGGCAAATCAGACGGGATTTATACCCGCCGATTCCACTGTTAATCAACTGTTATCTTCATATCACGAATTGTGTCTTGCCATTGATCGTCAAAAGTCTTTCTCGACATTAGCAAGGTATTCGATCGTGTTTGGCATGCTGGTCTTCTTTACAAATTGGAACGCAATGGGATATCTGAATCACTTTTGAACTGGATTCGCAATTACTTGTCTAACCGACAACAACGGGTAGTTATTAATGGTCAATTATCTGAATGGGATACCATACATGTGGTGTTTCCCAAGGCTCTGTTTCATGGCCTTTATTGTTCTTGAGTTATAAACGATATAGTTGACATTGTGCGGTCGAATGTAAAACTTTTTGCGGATGATACTTCTCTGTTCCTCTCGAGTGATAATCCAAACTTAACTGCAAACATGATTAATAGTGATCTCTTATCTATTGATTCATGGTAGGGCGACTGGATGGTGACATTTAATGCCCAGAAAACCAATGCTAGGTTAATTTCTCGGAATAGAGACCGCGTACATCACCCTCCGTTAATATTTCAAGATTACCAGCTGGAACACGTGGATCAACATAAGCACATAGGGCTTGTATTTCGAAATGACTTCAGATGGAATGATCATATTAGTACTATTGTGGCTAAGGCCACTAAACAACTAAATATTTTGAAAATGCTCCAGTTTTGTTTCGACAGAAAAATGTTAGAAATAATCTATACCTCCTTTATTCGACATCTCATGGAATATGGTAATGTTGTCTGGGATGACTGCACTCAATCAGATGCATTGAAGTTGGAGAGTATTCAATTGGCTGCTGCACGTGTTATTTCTGGTGCTATGCGCACCACATCTAATGCTAAACTATATGAAGAAACTGGTCTTTCTACACTGGCAAAACGTAGAGAAGTAAGTAAACTAAACTTAATGTACGAAATCACTAATAATCTGGTTCCTCAATATCTTAGCAGTATAATTTCTAAAGAACAAAATTTTAACAGAAGGTATATAACAAGGCATGCCCCTGCCTTGCCTCAATTTAGAACTAGAACTGAATTATTTGGGAATTCTTTCTTTCCTTCCACGATAAAACTTTGGAACCAATAGACCCTGACATTATCATTTTTAGTTAGTTTATATATATATATTACTTGTCTTATCGGTGACTAGCAGTCTAAGTAACATAAATCTTACTTTGACTTTGACTTTGACCTCTTGATGTGAGAAACTTTACTACTTAAGTTGAATTTAAAAACAAAATTTCCTCAAATGTGACTCGATCACTCAAGCAAACAGAATTGTACTATGCTGGTAACAGAATTGCCGCAGTTCTGCATACACGACTGTGTTTATGCCGCAGCCAATTGAATGTCCATTTATTTGATATTGGCGTTACTCAATCACCAAATTGTCGTTGCAATCAAGGGACTGAAGACGTCTGGCATTTCTTTTTCGTTTGTCCTTATTATGCTGTAACACCTCGTGATTGCCTTCATAGAATAGTGAAACATTATGCCCCTTTCGGTCTTGAAACTATATTATATGGCGTTTTCGAAAGTAATCTTGAAGTTAATAAGAAAATATTCCTGGCGTTTTCGAAAGTAATCTTGAAGTTAATAAGAAAATATTCCTGGCAGTCCAAGATTACATTCTGGTTAATATGGGTAACAGGCTCCGAAACATGCTCTGAGTAGTTACCCACTGAAGACCCTTTAATTTATTTAGGCTAATACAGCCTATGTCAAAATTTTACACAGGAACGTGTGCAATATGGACAATAGTACTTCCATATGTATATAGGTTAGACAGGGACAGATTAGCGTATGGAGAGTAAAGAGTTCGGACTGTGGAATAGGGTAATGACTACTAGGAAGTGGTTCTGGATAAAAAGACACAAATACAATTCTAAAAACCAAGCGTTTTCAAACCGGTGTTGTCACATGCTGAATTGACTTAGAATCAATCGTGCATTTATATTATAACTACACTCCATAATTATAAATCTTCAGTGGGATGGATATCAAATAGCAATTTTATTGCTTCTCTACGATCGCCCCACTATCTGTCTTGTGATTTGTGGTATCTTTCTTTACTTTGTTGATCCGGATATCTTTGTTGATCCGGAGCGGTGCTCTTCCTCCTGGCAGTGTCTTTTTAACTGCCAGCAGTTTAGAGGTTCGCTCTGGACCTTTGATGTCTCGTTTGTTCTGTGAGTTTAGCTTTTCTGACAAAAGGAGTTAATATAGGGCCTTGCCCTTCTCCCCAATTGTTTTCTTTTTTTGAATATAATATATTTAAACCATATATATATATATATATATATATATATATATATATATATATATATTCCAGTGTTGTCTGGGTACAAAAAATATGTCGCTTCCATAGTGTACAAGAAATAAGCGATTCCCAGTCATGGGACGGGAATGGCTTAAAAGTAAAAAACTTGGTCAGAAAGATTATGAATTCCCAATGTTATTCGTAGTATTTTTTCATTGTGATCGAGCTATTCTAATTCACCCATTACATAGTACCATTTGCTGTGAAAATGCGTATTTATTTACGGTCGTGCTGACGGTATGTATAACTGATATATTTATCAACATATCAAGGATCGAATCCCTTGTTTTGTAATTCAAAAAGCTCAGTAATACACACACACACACACACACACATACACACACATACATACATACAATATATATACATATATATATATATATATATATATATATATATATATATATATATATATACATATATATATAGTAGATTCATATCCGCCATCTCAAAATCAGAAAGGGAAGTGCCCTGCACGGGTGCATGCTTTAGGCATAATGGTTTCATCCGCAATAAGCTTACCGACAGTGGATCACAGATTGCTTGCTTATATAGGGTCTCATGATTTCTATGAACCACACTAGAAGAAGCCATTTTCTCATCCCTTTATTTATGTGCCCACCACATGGTGGCGTGACACAGCTGCATTATAAACGAGCGAAAAAGAAAAGTCCATGAACCTCACATTGACAGTATTCACCATCTGATATGCTGGATATTGGTGAAGCACAGATATATGCTGGAGGCTAGTCAAGATTAATGTAATTACGTCTAAAATTCCCCGACCGGCGAGGCTTACATTATAATGGCAGCCATCGTTGCAGTAAATTGGACTTTTTGAAGCATCAACGACAGCGCAAAATCAAGGCAATAGCACGCAGACGCTGATTCTAAGGACCACTAAACACTAGTTGTCTTCTCGCGCAATTCCCTGAGCCGTTCAACTGTGATTTTGTTGTTTTCTTCAGCACAAATACACGGACTTCTTCATTGCGTCCAATGAGACAAAGCCTCGCATCTGTAGGTGATCTCTTGCGTAAAGTTATCAAGGCAGATGTTGCTTTTGATCGTTCATTCATCTGGAATGAAATACAGCAGATGTTAGACTACACAGTGGGAACACACATGAGTCACATTCTGCGAGTTGTCCATCGAATACGGCTATATTCTATCGCCGTACACCAGGGCTTATGTGCCATGTGATTTGGTGTATGACAGGAGTGTTAGAAGAGTACATGTAATACATATATGTATATATTGCCCATTCGCACAAAGGTTACATTCTCGGAAGTTAGAAAACGTGAAGCAGGGCCCTACAATCATGCCTGTGAGCCCGGTTACGCGTCCTGGCCCGATCGGCCAAACCAAAGAGGACAATGAAGCGAACGACGCCTGTTTGCGCGACACATGCACCAGAGATAGCATCAGCAATGGAAAGAGTGTGGCTTCCCAGGTTACGAAAGATACAGGCACATCTCCCGGGAGGATACGAAGGAACATTCCTCCCCCACCCCTTCCACGTCGGGCAGACTTTGGAGAGCATTACCCTGATGGAGGATGGGGATGGGTTGTGTGTGGGGCAGCCTTTATTGTTCATTTCTTATCACACGGATTTCACCTTGCGTTTGGAACGATGCTCGCGGAAATTTTAAAACGCTATCGCACACGGGAAACAAGCACAGGTAAAATTAATTTACATATAAGTCTGATTAAATGATCATAATGTTTTTATACATTTACATAATTGATCTTGGGTCTTCCAACTGAAACATTATCTGTGGTGATTTTCATTTAATATTCGTTTGTGCAAGATGAGCATAACATATAATGCCACTTTTGATTAAGGTTGGTTGGGTTACTGCAACACGTTAAGGTAAAATCCAACGAGGTACGGCAAAATGACTTCACTTCTGGGCAAAATATTATGAGTATATACAAAGCATAAAAACATGTTGGCTCAACTGACCTCAGGGCTTTCGGAATCGGCCTGCACTACAAGTGGAATTCAAAATTCAAAATTGCCCAAGAACACAATTATTATTGGTTTTGGGAAAAATGTAGTTTCAGGAAAGTTTTGGGTATTATTGAAAAACAGTCAAGATAGAACAACTAATGCTTTGTTATCGTGATTTTAATACATGCATCTGCAAAATCAAATGATGTATTTTTCCTATAAGTACCGTCATTTGCTGATTTTCTTGAGTTTTTTTTTTTTTTTTTTAATTTGGAAGGGTAATACAAACGTCTGGTTTTGGACAATTTGCGAATTTTGCGGAACGGTTCAGTTTTGATACGCCTTTTAAAATAACTGTTCATTTCTTGGGAAAATCCCTACAACGTATGCCCACAATGGTTGAGTGAGCTATCGTTTGTTTGAATAAAATCAAAGAATTAGTTTAAGAGATACATTCACGTGAAGCGACCATTTTTGTGCGTATACCTATTGTTTATAATCAAGATCTAGCCCTTAGTACAATGTTAGAAAGGAAGGCCTTAATATTAACATGAGAGTATTTCGGTTAGAACTTTCAAATTTGTATATATGACGGACAAGATACATATGTACCAAATTATCTCAAAATCTCGAAACGGACAAGACTATCCATTACCTTAACACAGGAATCGGTCTCTAGGGTCATGTGACATTAAACATCTGCTTCGTTATTTCCTACTTATTTTATTGTCACCGAATATTTTGAGTAGCCTTATCAGAGACCGATGTCAAGACAGTTTGGATTGGGTAGCACGAACTGCTGTATAAATGTCCCCTTTATAATGAATTTGCTGAACACTGGATAACAGAAATATGTCTCGTCTACTGCTTAAGAGATTGTCTCATTACTGATACTTTCATCCATGCGACATGTTTGGTTTACATTGAAATCTTATCCATATATTTTTCATAATATAATTCCACATATTTGCATTTAATACCAAAGTTTTGTTGTTGTGAATTTTTCACAAAGTACTTGCAAGGAAATAGGGATGATCCGAAACTGTTCATTTACATCTCTTGCAATGCCGACTGCAAATGAGTACTTAAGATGAATTTCTTTGAGTTATCAAATGGATACTCTGCTAACATTCTTTGTTAAAAGATCCTTCATTCATGTTACAGCACGCCTACAGTCCCATAATGTTCCAAGTCAACACCTTTGCTCGGCGCCCTTCAGGCGCATGCGCCTAAAGTGCGCCGATCAAAGCTGTTCACTTGGTCCAAAATGTGGCACAGAAAGGGTTAATGGTGTGTGATGACGTATAATGTTTAAGTCGGCATACGTTTCCTCTATTTAATCATCTAATAAAATCCATTGAACGAGAAAATCAAGTGAATTTTATCGTGTCATGAAATCAGTAAATGATATAAAAATATGACATATTTAGACACATCTTTAAACGCATTTAGTCATGCCATCAAAAGATTTGATCATATGTTAACATGCTCATAATTCATCCTATCATTAAATCAATTTGATGACATGTTAAAAAGGACGAGTAATGTTTCATGACATCCATTTAATATCTAATGATGCGATCACAAATTTAATGATATGTTTGTTAAGATACTGACCCCCCCCCCCCCGCCAAAAATGGCGTTCCATTATATGCGGAGGTACACAAAGTGCACGTAATTTATCTCAAAATGTGGTGTCAAATATTTGTCAAAGGTGTCGTTTATGTCAGAAGATCGGAGCATCCTGTGAGTTGGTTGGGTGGGACGATTACATGTTATAAGCATTTGACATCATGTACCTGATCCTCTTAACCAGCCTTGCTAACCGAACACTATGGCCATAATGTATCTATTGTATTATTCCGGCTCATATACTGTATGATCAGGTACCCATACTGTTGGTATATTCCTAACCAGTAAACATTAAACTGTACCACAATTTGGGGACGGGGGAGTGATGAGACGATTTAAAAGTTACTTTGGATTGTTGGATTAGACTTTATTCCGGTCTAACATTATTTGACAATAAACGGCACAGCTACCGAGTCATCTTCATTAACATTGATACTGAATGAATAGTTAACATGCTAGACTGAAGATCAAAATCATTCCATTCAAAAGCGTCCCAATTAGTAAAGACTTACTTGTGACTTTTTTGGTCCGATAAAGCATTCTTATAATTTGTCAGCACCATAGGAATTGATAGAGGGGTTTTTTTTTATGGTCAAAAGCACACCTTTGAATGAGTGTTGTACGTTTTCAAAAGCACACACTCTTGTGAGCTGTCTCTTGTGAAAAGCAGGCCTTTGGATGTAGTGTCTTGTGAAGGTAATGCACCCGCTTGTGTTACCTGTTGTCAAAAGTACACACCCTCGAGCCTAGTAATTATGTTAACTGCTCCTAAAATTTACAACTGGGTTTCCCTTTGCAGTGTTTGCCAAAATGGATAGCTCTGAATTGGCTTTCACTATCCAATCGGACATATCTGTATGGAAATCGATCCCATTAAATCCCATTTCGACTCATCACTAGGCATCAGCATTATATCAGTCACATTGACCTTGATGAGATTTCCATTCTAGGGTGAGACGCAAGTGTCATGCATGTGGCTTCACTAACTGTAATGGCACGAACACACCAAAGGTGCAAATTGACAGTATGGCTTGGCCACGCAAAGGTTACACAATGTATACTCTAATATATATATATATATATATATATATATATATATATGTATATATGTGTGTGTGTGTGTGTGTACATATATATTATCTGGTACACATGTGTATAAATTATCATTTAAAGTACTTTATTCATTTACATGGAATTTTGTGAGCAATGACTATTATTCCTTAAGCTTTGATCATTCGTAGAGCAGACAGTGGTGTTGGGTCCTCCTTTTACTCTTTTCATTAATTCCTGTCCATTAATTCTTGCACTCGCCATACGTTGATAAAATTCTATTCCCATCAACGTCCAAATTCTGCAAGATAATGCGAATGAATTCTTTCAATAGAGAGAAAAGGTGATCTAAATAATCAGCATTGCTGGTTTGTGGCAAGGTTGCATGTAGCGAAATTTTACGGCCGATGAGTTTGCGTGATGCAAAGAATCTTATATGTCAGGCTGATTAACTTCCAAGAGAACACCACTATTTGCAAGACATTGACAGTCTCCCTGAACCTATCCAGACATTTGTCTTGGGCTTGTTTACCCACAAGTGCCACACCATAAATCACTAAAATGATAATAAGAGCGTATGTTCCCAAAACATTTTATTTTGTGTGCCTATAATAATATATGTTGAAAATGTGAGTCATATATTATCGCATCCGTAATTTGCAGGTCCGAACCATTAAAATGTTTTCAAGAGCGAGCTAAACATGATTTTTTTTTCTGTTTCAAACGACAAACGTATACAAAAAGTACGTAGATTAGTGGTTTCAGTTGATTGAAATGAAATTGACATAGAAAAGCGATGCCTCTGTCAGAACCTAGAATCCAGAATTTTAGAAAATTCTGTTTAAAATCACAATAATAGCAACCAGGCTTCAGCACTACCATGTCTTCTTCCCTTGCGTACACTGACAACATGTTTTCTTTCTTTTTTTCTTTCTTTCTTTCACAGGAGTACAACTCTATCTCCTTGCCGTTATACCATTTTGCAAGCAGAACGAATTATCTTGCACTGTCAGAATCTTTCTCCCAGGCAACTTGCTGTCCATAGTACAATTAATTGTCTGGTTTGGCAGACTTAGGTCTCACTGCAAATGAGAGTAAACTCCCAGCACTCTGTTATGAATTCAAAATAAAAGAGATGATTTCATTCTCTTCATGTTAAATATATCTCTAAAGCCCAAGTAACTGAGTGATCCCAAAACAATGCTGCTGGAATCATGATGCTATGTACTATGTCAGAGCAGAAACATTGTGCAAGGGGCTATCTGAGCACCCCATTAATCCCAAGGGACCACCGGACCGCTTGGTAGAAGCCTGCAATGTGCAATCCTCCTATCACATTTAGTAGCAATGCTGCGTTGGCCGGACCTATCAAAAGCACAACAGTCTTCCAGTCCGCAATGATTGCTTTGTGGATATGATAACCACAGAGTTGGAGTGTGAAACAAGGTTGGAGATATGTGTCATCTCAGTGATTTGCTCAATCGTGCAATGGCAGACTTTTATGGGTTTTTTTTCTCTTATTGTGACCGACGAAATCAGACCAGTTCTGATATTATTTATGCAGTAAAGGAAAATAAACAGTTACGTACTGCACTTTGTTTATAAGCCCTGTATTATAATACTGCATGTACATTTTGTATGTATTTACAAATAATGTTTATCCCTACGTGTACATGTAATTACTCGTCCATACTATCTAAGAGGCCAATCCTTTCAAGAGTTGGTACCTTCAGTCGAAATGCTGAGACATGAAAGAGATTGATTTGCTACCAGCAAGCCTCGGTTTCAAGCTAAGCCTTAGGGTGTGACGTCACCAAGATAGACAAAATTCAACATGGCGGCCATGTTATTAACTGGTATCTCATATAAATAAGAAATTTAAAACATGTGGTACAAAAGATGTGTTATGATCTCTAACCTTTATATATTCTCTTTCCACAGATATAAATCCACATTATGGTATTATTCCAATCTAATAATAGGGCCATGTTAATCCAATATGTCCATTTCTTTTTCGACCTGTCAGCCATTGCTGACCAAAATATCCAGAAGTCTTGTACATATATTTTGATTAAATTTTGGACAAGCAATGTGATAATGAAATATTTTCCATCTACTGCAAGAATGCTTTCTTGATGCAAGCGGTAAGATGTAGGTCCAAATTAGAAAGAAATAATCTTGTGATCCGACTTTAAATTTCAACCTCTAAAATCCGCAATCTCGCAAAAAATCCACGGGTTTTTACAAAGCTCCACTTTTGTAACATGGGGTCTATTTCCGGCAATTTGCACCTAAAGTGCACTGCCAAAGCATGCAGATCCATAATCCAATGGGAGTGGTGGGATAGTAACAACCCTGCGACCACCTTTCAGCCAAAAATGAAGGAACCCCAAAATTCCATATTTAGGGGGTCGGGCCCTTTGAATTTTGATCAAAACTGTCCATTTTGCCCTAGAATGCTCAAAAATATTTTTTTTCACAGCCTCAAATATCAATAAGTTTGAAACTTTGCATACTCTATGTTATTACAGAAAAGGTTATATTTTATCAGTTGTCCGATCCCCCAAAAATGGACCGTTCCGTTATGCAAATTTGACCACTTGTACCTTGAAAATTTAATCCGACCCAGTCCACATTTATACCCTCTTGACAGCATGAACACTTGTTGGTCAAGTTACATCGTGAATGGGCCATGGGTCTGTTTAAATTAAAATGCCAGAGCAGCATCTGGTCGGTGAGTGTTCCAAACAGACATCTCTTGCATCTTCAGTGGGGTGCTAGGTGACAGGATGCTTGTAAAGTGACCATTAATTTGGACCCAATAAAGGTACCGACACTTATATAAGTGATAAATCACTTATCACACCCCTTTAATGTGATCCGAAGCTGAGAGATGAATAAACACAGAGCTGGTGATTTTTCGTGTTAACATGGGCACAAGGGCTCTGTAATTGGCTGTTCACTCAAGATGGCTACCATTCCCATGGTAACAAGAAGCAAGCATTCACCTTTGCTGGATGCTGAGCCAGTATTCTACCCAGTTTTGCAGCATTATACACAGAATGAAGGACAGCATACAATACAATTTGAACTTGTACAAAACTCACGAAACCAGGATTTGGCAGGGTCATCGGAAATAAAATTGTGCCCTATTTTGTCATCGTTTATTTCTAATTTCAGTGGTAAGCACATCAGAAACTGTTATTCAATGTTGTAACTACATGATATGTTCGGGTAAATGTACATGCATGTTGAGATGATTACACTTCAACACTCCCAAATAGCAGGGACCACGATATACCCATGCTCATTCGTTTACATAAGCACTGTCTTGCTATGCAACTGAGAACGAGGCTGCTGATTTGACCCCCAATATGCATCTCATTAAACCCAGGTCAGCATCTCGACAGCTTCGTACAGTGGGCACTTTTTCGTGATCCCAAAAGTGCCCACTACAAAGACATTTTATTGCATAGTAAGCCATTTTTATTATAATTTGATGATATTTCAATATTTAATTTTAGAATATTCCGAGTGTTTAATGAGGGCACAGTAGATTAATATCTTACCTTTCAGGACACACAAACTGATCTCCTAATATAGGCACCTGTTTGTTTGTTTTTTTTCACAACACTTATAGATTAGAGTGACGGTCCAGCTTCAACTTATAGGTTTGCAATACTGGCACATCCAATAAAATGTAAACGAAAGTTATGGAGTTTTAAGTTTTGAAATTCAGGGGTACTTCACAAATTTAAAAGTTGAATACCTACAAAAGTATTATTGACCTTGATTTTCATTAGCTGAGAATCATTCAGGTCATCGAGCACAGAAGTGCAAAGCCAATGAATAATCTACAACAGCGATGATGATATTAGATATAAAAACATGTAGTTGCTTTTGGGCCAGACGGAGAAAAAAACCACGGGGATTATATTCCCTTGAAAATGACATGATACTAAAACAAGGAAATGTAAAAACGAATAAAGCAAATAAAGCAATTAACTCAGCAATAATTGACATAAATATCTAATTTTAGAATTTTAGTGATAGTAGAAAGGTTGAATTTTGGAAATGGGGGAACACTATTTTCCTTTTATGTGGTCCATGCCATTTAACTGAAAATTCATTACTTAGTTAGGTAAATATGTACACAAAAACTTGCATGCATTTGGTATTATGCTCATCAGGTTGGAACTTCACCAAAATAACATTTTATAAACGGAGGGTTTGAAAGCTAGTATTTGACTTTATGTACGCGTAACTTGGTAGGAAAAGGCCTAAGCTCTGACATTTTTTAAAAAAGTGAATGGAGTAAAGGCTAACTAAGCTCTGATTAAAAAAACAGTGAATGGAATAGATAGAGGTATCCATCCAATTTTAGTTCTTATGTTTTTGCTATATGCACATACAATGGAATGAAATAAAAACTGTTGAATTTGAATTTATGTTAATTGGGCGTAGGTCGAAAATTAAAATATTGACATATTCAAGGCTATTGTAGATAGAGGTGTCAATCCAACTTCAATTATTAATTGGTTTGTTCTAGAGGAGCTTTCAATAAAATGCAATTGAAAACAGTACAATATATATATATATATATATATATATATATATATAGAGAGAGAGAGAGAGAGAGAGAGAGAGAGAGAGAGAGAGAGAGAGAGAGAGAAATTAATTAGTTTGTGATTTAGGTGTAGCCAATGAAATTATGATAAAATTAGGAAATTTCAATTCGAGTCAATTAGGCACACTTTGCACATTTGGATACTTGACCATTTCAAAACTATTATAGCTGAAGGGGCCAGTCAGATTACAATTCAAAGGACTACGTTCAGGGTAGGTCCCTTTCGGGAGACGAAAATAGATTTGCTTGATTTTGTTCTTTAGTTTGCTTTGCATGCAAACAATTCTCTTCTGGGTGCGCTTCAGATCGTTGCACGTGGGCCTACATATTGATTTCTTCACTGATACATTGAACAGCTCCAGAACACTAGCTTTATTGTGTCTTTTTCATCTTGGAGACAACATACATGACCTCCTGGCCGCGAAGCCTGGCCGGAAAACAGTGGTGAAGCCGTTCACTTCAATTCAACAACAGCCACGTTGAGACACAGGTGTTGGGAAATCGTTGTTCAAAATGTCACTGAACCCGAGGGCAAAACACGTGATGTACTCTTATTTCGATGTGTTATTTTCTCTCTCGTTCAGCTTATTTGAAACCCGATCTCTGAATCCTGATGTCCAATTTCCTGCGTGTCGCACCGGTCATGATTTCATTATTAAGGTTACTTGTGCAGACACTGGGGCAGTCTTGTTGGCGTGTTTATGCCACCGAAATCGGCACGATATCATCGAATATGTAAAAGCCATGTTATTGCTCTCTACAGTGAAAGAAAAATGGCCAAAAATGGC
This sequence comes from Hermodice carunculata, assembly GCA_964020975.1. NCBI lineage: Eukaryota > Metazoa > Annelida > Polychaeta > Eunicida > Amphinomidae > Hermodice > Hermodice carunculata. Next base: position 22,213,151 of record OZ026614.1, read on the forward strand.
ATCCTGTGCAGGATAAAAGTTGATCATTGTAAAGTATCAGTATTTCCGCATGGATCCTGCACATTGACAAAATCATTAGTGCATCTCCACTCCACGCAGCTCCTACAGGTGCACTACATGGACTCAAAAGCTTAAACACAGACAGGACCAGTGGGGAGTCTCGGGATGGGTTGCCTACTCCTGTCCATACCTCAGTTTTTTTGTTTTTGTTTTTTGTTTTAAATAATGGACTGACTCATATCCTGTTGAAGTGGGCGACAGTGTGTGGTTTCGAGACAAATTACTGTTTTTCCAAAAGTCGACTTTTCAGTACCGAACGTATGCCCAAACAAAGGGAAAATTTGCATTCAGTATAAAGTATTTTCTTGTATTTTCATACAAAACGGTTTTTTGCTTGGATATGATCCAAAATGGCATTCTATGGAAGGTATCATGAGGTACTGACAAAATATGCACGGGTACCTACCGCACATGGTTTGTATACAATTTAGATATCCAGGACATGACGCACTTTTACAAGTAATCAACTATTATTTCAAATGTAGTCAATTCATTTTAAGTGTGACTTGACGCAGAAATCTACATGTAGCTCCAAAAAGCATACTGAAAAATACCTTATACGATGTCCAATGGACTACACCTGTGCCGATCCAATCACAATATAAAAGTTTTGGTTCACAGACCAATATCGGGCTTACGTCATTTCATAATTGCTATGGGATGCACGTAACAGATGATTTGGTTCAAACGCATGGTGTTTTGGTTTGCAGATGGACTTTCTTTCGTTTTTCATTTCGCTGTCTCTTCAATGCACGGTAAACATATTACAATGTTTCCTCGGTGCTGTTACCTTTGTCCGCTTTTTTTGCCTATTCATGGGTAGCGAAGTATCTAAAATGTAATTCTGTAAGCAAATTTACCCCCCCCCCCCCCAAAAAAAAGCGGCATGAATTATTGATTCCATGATTTGACAATGCGGTCAAAATTTTCTTGCCATACAAAAGATGAAATGTATAGGTTAACATGTATTAAAAGTAACATACCGGCTAAAATAAGACCGATAAGTGTCAGCTTGACAGAATCCATAAAACTCATAAAGATACATGTAATGTGTATGCCATAATAGTTTTCATTAGGCTCGTGGAGGTTTATGTATCGATTTTGGGGCTCGCGTAAAAGGAAAAAAACATGTGAATCGTGGGAGTATTAGTGACAGTCATGGTCATTCCCTGCGTTTGTCAGGCAACAGATTTTCTCAAAGTCATGGGATCTGGCTTTAAGAACATGTTGACCGGAACACAAGCATGTTTTGGAGACTGGCCGGGGCATAAACTGTTTATGCTGTCCAGGATTTTTGTAACTTTTTTGTCCGTCTTCGCCATTACGCTTCCAAACATATGTGAGAGGGTTATGTTACCACCAGTTACAAATTCGGTCAATAAAATAAAAGCTTAAGGCAAATCAATCCAAGGTGAGCATGGTGTATGATAGGCTTTTTATAACTTATTCCGACTGCTCAACTGCCATCCAATTACTACTTGCTGTACGCACACATTGACCAGCTTGTGATTACATTGTACTGTGAGTGAAACCAATAGTTTGCATTCACAATAGCTATCTCAGGAGTCAGTCATATTTCCCAGGTTATTTAGCCGTTGCGCGTCTAAATGCCTACAGTCGCAGTGAGCTATCACATATCATAATGCAATTAGAAGTACAATCTGAGTGATTTGTAGGAACCCGACGCTGCTTGTTGTTACCCGCCTAAGAATACAGAATGTATTGCTCAAGAGAACCTATTTGAGTGAGACATCAATTTACTTCCAGCATTTCCTGGCCAGGATTTTTTCAGAAAAAAAACTGATGTCCTGTGAAACATTCTTTGCAAACTAAGAAGACTAAAAAAGGTATTCGCCTGGAAACTACATGCCTTTTGCCGCTGACTCGACATTAATTAACAGCAATGTCAGAAGAGTTTGTACTGAACAAGGCCACTGACGCCCAGATATCAAAGATGCAAGCGTTTCATTAGATATCACCTTGGTTTGGCCTCTAATGTGGGCACAGTCAGGTTCAATGGGTTGCAAGTTATGTGCATAAGTTGGCAAGTAGCCTTACAGAGTACAATGAAACATCACGATCAATTTCAGTTGTAAACAGGCTAAAATAAACGTCGCCATCCATTCATTGAATGCAATTTTCATATAGGAAATGCTGATCACATGTCACCATGATGCGGCCTGATTGCCTGCTTATCTGCCGTCTAGGGGCTGACATGCTTTGACTGCTGGTCATCGGGAAAAAAGAAAGAAAAACCCAAGATGAAAGAACGCTAAGCTTGGGAATAAAATTGTGGGTCAAGAGGCTGGCAAGTCAAAATTATTTTTCTTATACAACGTAAATCTCAATTAATTTCATCTTAGTGATGATGGAAATTCTGTGTTAATGCATAGCATGATCAATCTCTCGTGCAAATTGTATTCGATCCACTGATAGCTTGTGATAGTCCAAACAGCTTGTGCAAGGGATCCGTTATCTACGGGTCTTATTTCTTCTCTGACGTGGGATTTCGTTTTGACCACAATGGCATACGACATGCCTTTTCTTACAACAAGCGCCTAAAGCACACAAGCCCTCCATAAATGCTGTGACGTTGGTGTTGCTTTTGTTAGTCCAACAAATATTGTCTAATGTCATAAAATCGCACCAGAGTTCTGTAACGACAAACTGCCAACAAGATGTGTGGACTGCATCGTAAAATCACACACACACACACACACACACACACACACACACACACACACACACACACACACAACAAATAAATAAACACACCGTCGGTTGTCTCGTGCATTTTTTGTTTTGGCAAAGTGCGTTACTTGCCGGCTAAAACCATTCCATATATATTGAGGTGCACTATTTGAAGAACGATATACAATGTGATGCACTAGAGCATATCAAGAACGATGTACATTGTGGTGCACTGCAGCATTTGAAGAATTCTATGCATCGTGATGCATTGTAGCATATCAAGAACGATGTACATTGTGGCGCCCTTTAGCAAGTGAAGAACTATGTACATTATGGTGCACTGCAGCATTTGAAGAATACTGTACATTGTGGTACACTGTAGCATATAAAAACGATGTACATTGTGGTACACTGTAGCATATAAAAACGATGTACATTGTGGTACACTGTAGCATATAAAAACGATGTACATTGTGGTGCACTAGCATATCCACAACTATGTACATTGTGATGCACTGCAGCATTTGAAGAAATATGTACATTGTGGTGCACTGCAACGCTTCAAGAAAGATGAATATTGTAGTGCACTAAAGTATTTACATATATTTTGCGTGTAAATAATCAATTTTCTTTACACATTTTGTTACCTATAGTTATATGTTATTTCACGTAATGACTCGTCAAAAGCTCTAGTACAACTTTGGTTTGTGAACATAAACGCACTGTCACCGGCACTATACAATGACACAGAAGTACAGGTGGCAGCAGAGAACCATATATTATAACCGTACAAGGGTAGGACCGAACACACATGCATAAGTGCAGACCAGCACATTAGGTCAGTCACATAGCGTACGGACATATTTCATTCATTAATAAACCATGACCAGAATTTTTATACTTACAAAGTCCGTGACACACAAAATTAAAGATGTTTAGGAATAATGTTGATTGAATAAGAGAAAACGCTTTTCATTGTAACAGGTGCATAGATTCATTGGATTGCCATTGTCGCAAAATTCATTCTTATTGAAATTTGAAACACATTTGTTTGACCTTTGCAATATTTTATCTGATTGAGAGATATGCTGAGGCGTGGAACATCAAAGTTGTATTTCAACCGGTAAGCTGTTTCACATACATATTTAAGCAACAATGGTATTATTTCTTCTAAATACGTGAGGCTAGTGCCACCAGGTTAATCTTACGAACTGAAATGGCTGTTCATAGAAACTAAAGAACACGTAATCATTTGAATATCGTTTTTATTTCTGTTGTTCAGTTTTGGTCAATATGATGTTTTTCTTTCTGCTCGTACTATACTATTGCAAAATGATAGCTATGTTCTGTTGGGTTTAAACATATCTTATATGAGAAACAAGTGGAGTAGGAAACAAGCTGTGGAGCTTCTATAAGTCCTTCTCCATAGTCACAGAGCATCACCTGATGAAACCAGTTTGAAAATAGAACAAACCAAAAGAAAGAAAATGAGGAGGGCAATCAGTTAGTTCGCATTAAATCTCTTTGTTTAAAAGATGTACTATTCTATACTATCGTATAATTCAGCGTTCCAATCACGTGATTTGTCGGTATCACCAAACGATAAAATATCTGTGTAAGCTGAAAGGATCTTACGAATGCTCTACAAATTTCGCCAAATGGATTAAATTCTGTCAAAACGTGAGATATGTTTTCCATGGACGTTCCGAAAGCACACGTTTGAGTGTAAATACAACCGCATTCAAACAACATTCAGAGGACTGCAATTAACATGCATTTACGTATGATGACGTCAGGAAAATCTATTTTTACCGTGAAAATATAAGGGGACTTGGTTTATGTTACCATTCACTTCATTTTAGAATGCTCGAATTGGTTCAAAATTTTCAATGTCTTCGTCTAGGTTACGCCTGCTGCGTACGGGAGCTGGAAAAAACAATTATTGTGTTGGTCGGACAGGGAGAATATTTTGGGGGAATTTTGTCACTCTATTTGTGTTGTGGCCGACGGCCACAACATAGTTATTATATTTTAAATGATCCTTGTGAAAGCATGGGCACGGCTATAAAGTTTCAAACTCTCCGTTATGTATATTTTCTCATTTTATTTGATCATTTCCAGACGAACATGTACCTAGCCCCTCACACTGGAGCATGGAATTATGAGGTATACGGGTAGAATGCTCCAATTGGATAGGAACATACAGATTGATGTGCTTCCTCTTTCGTACGATCTCATGTACATTTACTGTGACAACGAGAACACCGGTCAAACAATATGGTGTGGTAGCTGTATTTAAATAGACACGGTGTATTCCATGAAGACGGTCTTCAATCTGACCATATTTTCCAGTTCTCAAAATAAATAAAACAAAATGGCATGAAATTTATTTTATATTTGAGGGCAAATTATCATTTTCAAAAGTGAAATTCACAAGTAGTAGTAGTAACTCGCTGTGGATCATATGACCTAAACATTGTAACAACTGTGACGCAGCTGCATCAGCGACGTAGTGTATTAACATAAGATGGCCTTGAAAGTTGGCACAGGGCATTTTTGTAATGAATACCCACTTAAACATAGAATAAACAAAATGTGTCCTGGTTGCGAGTGAGTTATAAATTTCTCTCACCTCGGATCGTTTTGGTAGACAAAATCACTCGTGACCTGCATTCACCCGTGATTTTGCCCATCAACACCGATCCCTCGTGAGAGTAAAAAATAGTGACTCAGACGCAGCCATGTATAATTCTCTATACTATAGACTGTTTTTTTTTTAAAACCAGATGGGCTTGTAGCATGTTTCATGGGTGGGTATATGCAACGTTTGTTTGGTTGGTGACTCGCCAATCATTATTGGAATGTCTTTTCCTTCTTTTTTTTTGTGTGACATGAAGAAAGACCAAAGCCTTCTCCGAAACTTATTGGCTAATTACTTTGTAATTGCACAAAGACACTTCTAAGTACGCCTAAACCTTAGCTGCATTTTTTAATATTTATAAATGAAACTGTCTTCTTGCAATTGCACAAGTGTCGCCCGGAGAAGCCTATCTTCAAAATTGGTAGAAACTTAACAAGACTTAGCTTTATAGATTTTTTTTTCACAATAAGTTAACGACTTTCAGAAATTAGCAAAAGTACATGTTAGGATAACACATTTTGCAATAAGGTGCGAATGCAATTGCACACAGTTTTCCTCAAAACCTTTGGCCAGATTACGGCCAGATTTGGTGGAGAAGGTGGCACTCGTTGGTCTTTCCCAAGGTTGTTCAATTGGTCCTAATGTAGTAAATTTGTTTGTTTTGTGATACGGTTTTTGTTTTGTTTTTGTTTGTTTTTTGTTTTTCTTTTGTTTTTTGTCTTTTTTATTGGTCTTGTTTTTGTTTGGAAGAGGGCTTATAGTACACATGTGTATTTAAACTCGTCTGTTTCAAAAGTACCAAATAAATCACAAATAATAAGGTATGAAGTGATTTATTAATCACTTCTGGCATTGTCCCTCAGGATTTCAAAACAGCTAGAGTCTGACCATTATTCAAAAAGACCTCCCGACTTGAGGTCTGAAATTATAGACCTGGTGCTATTCTATCCATTGCATCTAAAATCCGTGAGAGGGCAGTGTATGTTCAGCTCTCAGATTATCTGAGAGCTGAGCATATACTGTGCGACTCTCAGCCAGGCTTTAGGAAGGGGTATTCCACAGATACATCCCTTATCCATTTGACTGATTACATTAAGGATAATATGGCTCAGGGATACTATACTAGCATGGTCCTGATTTATGTCCAGAAAGCTGTTGACACAGTGGACCATGATATCCTCTGTGAGAAGCTCAGAGCGATGGTGTGGGGTCAGTTGATTGGTTTTACTCCTATCTAACTAATCTACGTCAGCTGACGGATGTAAATGGTACTCATTCTAACTGGGGTGATATATCATGCGGCGTCCCCCAGGGCAGTATTCTTGGCCCTCTTTTGTACCTCTGTTGTGTAAATGACATTCAAATTAGTGTTGACTACAAAATGATGCTGTACGCTGACGACTCAGTTTTGCTCGTACGAGGAAAAGATCCTGACATCATATCCACTTTTCTTGGGAAAAATTTGCAGTCGTGCAACCAATGGCTAGTTGAAAACAAGTTGTCGATGCATTTCGGCAAGACCGAATGCATTCTTTTTGGTCCCAAAAGAAAATTAAAAGAGGTGGCGAATTTCAGCGTAGAATGTCATGAGCACACAATACAGTCGGTTAAGTGTGTATAGTATCTAGGCTTGGAGCTGGTGTTACCACCGTAAACAACATTGTTAAACAAACTGGTTCACGTCTGAAATTCTCATATAACAGGGTCATTTTTTGAGTTTGAAACCTGCAAATTATTTGGTCATGCTTTAATTCAGCCCTTCTTCGATTAATGTGCTTCAAGTTGGGATTCTTCCCTAACTCAGGCCCTTAAACATAAACTTCAGGTAGCCCAGAACAAACTGGCCCGCTTCATTCTTAATTAAGGCCCCAGAGCCCATATTGGCTCTGATGAGTTGCAAAAAGCTGGTGTTTTAAACACTCAACTTCGAGTCAGTCAGTTGAGGTTGAATCACTCTTTTAATATCTTTCATAGTGAGTGTCCCTCTTACTTGAAGAACAATTTTGCAAAGCCTCAAACAATCCATAATCACTTCACCGGGAACAGTTCTGTAAATTTCTCTATTCCCAGGACAAATTCTGTTGGCCAAACTACTTTTTACGATAATGCTATTAAAGATTGGAACAAGCTGCCCAAAGAAATAAAATTGTTGACGGGCAAGGCTAATTTTAAGACTAAGACAAAGGCTTTTTTATTTTCCAAAATGGGCACAACAGATTTTTGATAAGTTAAAAGACCGTAATAATTTAGTTTATATCCTTTTTCAGTGGCTTTTTGCACTTGCTTTTTATAAACCTTTGTTTTCCAGATGTATATGAATATGACTTGATTATTTTATTGTTGAAAATTATTTAAAATTTAATTTATGTATGGTTAAAAGGGACCCCCGTAGAAATTTGTCTTGTATTGACTTTGGGGGTTATCCCGGGAGGTCAACACATTGTGTATTGTCAATTTGTGCTACTCTTGTTCATTTTTACTTGTACATGTACTTTGCATGAGCTGCTGACTTCCAAATAAAATCAATCAATCAATAAATCAACGTTTATCATAGACAAAAACAAAGTGTTTACAAACATTTGAATCATATATTGTGCTTATTTATTGCGAGATCTCGATGTTTTATATATTAAATGGGGGGTGGGGGGTATTCAACAACGTGGTTTGCGCCTTTCTAAAAAATGTGTAAGGAGTTAATTATTTAGTTGTTATAGTCAATTTACCAGCGATTTATGAACAAATAATCGGTTTTACGAAAGTTTGCAGCATTTTTCACCTTTACAGTTGAGGAAAATTGTGTTTTAAGTCACATAATAGAATGTGACATACACGGGTTTCGCACCAGAACATTCTCTGTATTCAGAGTTTACTCTCTCTCTTTCTCTCACTCTTTCTCTCTCTCACTTCCCTCTCTCTCTCTCTCTCTCTCTCTCTCTCTCTCTCTCTCTCTCTCTCTCATATATATACATAAATATATATATATATAGTCCGTAACTGGCGCTACGAAACAGTTTAGCGAATAGTCAGACAGCCAGTTCCTGGAAGTAAAAATGTCCATTTAATTATGGTAAAAAGACGTCAAACATGTCTATGTTTTTGTGGCATGATTATTTTTAATTTTTCATTTTGAGTTCATTTTACTGTAATTTCCAGGATTTGACAGGCTTCTGGATGACATTACAAAATAACACACACTATAAAATAATTATACATGTCAACAAAAATGCAAGTACACTGCGCAAAGTTATTTATCATTAAAAACTGTGCAGTCCTTTAAATAGATCGCATAACATCCAAACAGAATCTATACTGTTAGGCAGTTATACGTACTCGGTAAGATCGGACAGAGGCTTAGAAGGTCCAACGTAAATCACATGGTCATACCGGACTGTATTCAGTCTAGATAATTATCGATGGGAGTCTTTGGTATACTAGATACAAAATATTGTTATTAAACGGGGAAGAAGCTAACTTACGTTGGGGAATTTAATAGTAAATGATTACAGCACGAATGATGTGTTCGCACGCTTGAGCAACGTCAGATCACCCTCCCCCCCTTTCTGAAACTGCCCCACACCGAGTGATTTCTTATTAAAAAAACCTGTCCTATTCTTTGCTCTTACCTCCACAGGAAGCCTCGGAATTTAAAAATACTTGAAAAAAAAACCTTCCATGTTAAGGAAGAACAACATATGTGTTCGGCAAGAAGTCCCGACGAATGTAGTTTTCCCAATGTTATAATGTTGACTTGGTGGAGATTGACAAGACAAATATTACCCCCATCTGCATTCTGAATATGAACATGCTCTGTCGGTTATTGATTAGTTCAGGATATCACAGTAAAATCATTGTTGGTGCAGGGCTTCATACATACATAAACATGTTTATTTTAAAATATTTGGAATATTAAAGATGGTAACAACCGTAGTAATTTGCCATTGGACAGCGAATTGCAAAAACGTTATTTAAAATCAAAACGTACATGTTGGATTGCAGAGTTTCTATTAAAGCCTAAAGCGGCAAGTTTGGTAACGTATTCGTAAACGTATCGCAGGACTCATGTATTGCCATTTGCGACATGTATAATGGGTACTTCCTCCTTTCAAGGACTATGCATGCAATTTAGGCTAAGTGATATATGTACAGTTTCTCTGAAAAGAAAAATGCGTTATCAATTGACAGATATACACTTACTGTTGATTCATTTCAAAGTATACTTCTATAATTTTGATTTCAGTCCATGCGTAAAAGACGATGTGCGCGATCGGTTCGCTACAAAAACCATGGAAGTGAAAAAAAACCCACAACAAATGTACCTATAATGCATGTGTCTTCATGGAATAAAACATTTCTTTAGTGTTATGGAAAATTCTGTCTAACATCGAATCAAATAAAACAGAAATTATCAAAAAACACTGAAATGAAAATCATAATTTACATCATTGGCCTACATACATTTATTGGATGCCACATCAGTGTATTGAATAATTAGGAAGGAATTTTGTATCCCCCCCCCAAAAAAAAGTGTGTCAGCATTTCAGACATTTGGGAGACAGGAATATTTTATATTTTCACCCAGAATATTATGAAGTTAAAGGTCATGTAATTTTAACAATTAACCTCCCAGCCGGATGTAATTATGATAAATACCATTGGTGAAGAGAAAACGTGTAACCGAAAATGAAAAGTCCGCGAGTATTGTGGCCGATAGAGCTCAAGGAGCTTATTATAACAAGAGAAGAGGTGACGGGTGGGAACAGTTTGAATAAACGTTGCGAAAATTGAAAACTGTTGCAAAATGAGAAAATCTGGTACACGTCGGAAATAGCCAAAAGCCCAAGAGGTACAGCTGCAGGCACAGGAATGCAGCCAACATGCAGCAAAATCATGAATATGCATAATGCTGAAGGCCAGGCCTGTGGAGACAACGATGTTCTGCAAACTGTATGGATAAACTGCTGGTTTTGAGACGCCAATCTACAGTCATTGTCCTTTGTTTACAAAAACATTCTGACTAAGAATATAAATTTGCTTGTAGAATTTCACTGAATACCTTACTGTGCCAGACAGGTAATAAATGCAAGCACAACATATAGCAAAGCAATCCATAACAATGCTGCAAGCAAAGTCTACTTACAAATTAACAACATCCTAACATCACTGCGAACAATGTGGATCAGAGACACCGATACTCATCGTTTTTTTTCCGTTTGAAAGTAAGCTTTTGATGAACACAAACTTCACATGGCTTCATGGTTCCTTGGTAAATTCTGCGAGTGCAGCCAACATGCAGCACACTTGTATGTTATATTGTGAAGCGACACGCCAGGTGTACCAATCCAAATAACCATGACATGGAGGGACCGTATAACCACAGCATGTTTAGCACATTTATAGAATGTTAAGTATAACCTGGCAGCCGACCTGACGACAAGCCAATGGATCAGGTACAAGCAAGCTTTCTAATAAAGCAAAAATGTGCTGCCAAGTGTTGATTTGGGGATATTCGAATGTTCCTTTAAACAGTATCTGACTTCCAACGCCTTTTCAATCTAATAATGCTACCAACAACCTTGTTTTCAGAATTGAGGATGACTTTACCAATATTACATGGCTTTATTTCAAAGAGATGAGATTGTAGAGCTGAAGTACACTGCAAGAACCCTCTTGTGGCTTCTTCTAGCCACTTGACACCATCAAGCCATACAGAGACATTTTAGCACTACAACAGTAGCCTCGTATCTTAAACATTCTGTTTCTATGATAAAGTTTCGTGACTTCATAAAAGTATGTTTACGGGTTGTTTTTAATCGTTAAAATCATTTAACGCGTGTTGTATAGAATGTGACTCAGGCTATTACCTTGCTCACATATGACGCAGTCCGGCGATAGCGTTCCCAGATTAAGTTATTCATGGTTCTTTGTCTTTCTTTAAGATGTAAAGGATATAGGCCGTGCTTTTTAAGCCACCAAAAGTTGTTAATTTCAAAATCTTCCGAATCCTATGTTCAACATTTATATCCTGGGAGTTGCACGGCATCAAATCTGGCAAACTTGTAAAGTTAATTTAACTTGATTAAGAGGTTATTTTCCATATTTTGGAAAGTTTCGGTCAGGACTTTGTTTTTCAGGTCTGGGAACACTCGTGTAAAAGTTTTAAACTCTATAGGATTCATATTTTGGCTTTACAAACTTTCATACCCTAGCAAGCATTGGGGCAAATTTCATTTAAATATTGTGTGTTTTTTTTTAACATTTTAACATTTTATGTAATGGGAAAGCACAGATTCACAAAGTAGGGTATCTTACCTTAGGGGTATATTGGGAATCAGGATTATGTGAGCGGTTATTTCAGTCACGTCCACGCTGGCCACATAAATATGAAGGACCAAAATTTGGATGGAGGGATATCGTATTAGGTGAATTTTTGACTCATAGGAAACAAGATACAAGTTTGCCAGACACGCTCATAAACAGATTAAGTTTCAGGGGCTCACGATGAATTTTTGAAAATATTTAGACTTTGAACAAGCTACTGGACTGACGGCATGCTAGTGTAGGTGCTGGTTCATTGCTGCAGCGAGGCGCCGGTTGCCAAAACCCCAGAAATTGCAATTGATTGGTTGAATCATTTAAGTGGTTGTCATGCCCGGAAATGTTTTTACATTTGAACCTGATAGTAAATTTGCTTATGAGACCATCAGGCACCAATTGCCTGGCCCCTGTCATGATGACTTTGTCGATGACTGCTATATAAGCATCTCATTGACAGTGTGCTAAAAAATAGAATGATTTGTCAAGACAAATTCCTAAAACTTTGCTCTATCCCCCATGGAACCAGTCATCCAAAGGATCTTCTCCAACGGATCGGCAAAGCTCCCCCAGCCAGCGAGACTGAAGCTACAAAACCTTTTGATACTGTACTGCCAGTTTGTAAACATAGCACTTTAATAGAAAGTTTATTTCAATGAACATTTATTATTAAATCGTGCAAAAAATTTAAGCCATTCGGCGATGTTGGTCAGACCTTGAGATTTGAGAGTTATGTGGTGTCATCTGCTGGTAGTTCTTGTTTCTGAAACTACTGTGAAGACATCGATCTGTGAAGATTACTTTTCAGCAACATGACATGAACCCTAGGAAAAAAATCAAGTTCATGTAGTTGTATATTTCACTTTGCTGAGGGGTGAGGGGAGGTAAGGATGTTTCCATTTGGATGCAATCGAGACTGATGATAATAAACAGAAGTACTTGCACCGGGTACAATTTTTTGTCAATGGCCATTGTATTAGAAATATATGTTTGATCACATAGCTATAGAAACCTGTCCAACGCAGCTTGACAGCCACTGTAGGATGTGTGGGCGATTTTCAAGTCCAGAATCCATTGGAGGCCCGTGCTGAACGCCAAACTACTAACCAGACAATGCATACTGCAGCCCACAAGTGTCTTGTCATAGCATAACTGGCCTTCCTATTCAAAACTATGGACATTTAATCTGATGGCTGAGCAGAATAATTTTGAAAGAGTATTACATATCATCTCGGGTCATAGAAAGACCGCAACCTGCAGCTCCCAACAGCACCATAGCATCCACGATACATGTATATTTAACCCTGCTTGTTTCATGTTGGGTAGCCTTATTGATCTTCAGAATAAGACAGATTATGTATGAGCCAGAAACCACCATAACCAAATGGAGAGAACTAATTTTGAGCTGAGGTTGAGGATCTTTGACAGGACCATAAATGGAAATTTCTGTTATCCTAGAAACAAAATGTCATTATAAAGTGAGAGGAAGAAAGTAATTTACGTCGGACAATTTTGTAGCTAATGGCTATAATCAGTTTGCTGGGGATTTGATGGGGAATTTTGCATCTGACATACAGGCGTTAGTGCCCTCAAGGCTTAATAAATGTACGCCACGGACTTCAGTAGCACCCTTTCATTATTGTTGTCTGTTAAGCAGACCATAGAGCGCCTGTAGGATACCAAAGCTCTTCCATAGGGATAATAAGTACGCTGCGTGTACTTGCACGCAATTTCATACCATGTACATCTACAAGTGAACAACCCAAAATATCAAAATGAAGCAACAGCAAAACCGATCTAACAGTCGTGTAAATGTGGTAATGAATGTTGACCTAAAAGTTGCATTTGATATATCGGCGTCAGTAGTGACTTTTATGTCCATCACGTTGGCTTTAAATCTTGGCACATCTTTTACACACATACAAACATACTCTTGTTTATGATAGTGAACAAATGAATCCATTGTGTATTATGTTTTCAATAGATTTTATCTATAATGTACAAATTGCTTTTCTTGGCGATTTCTTTTTTGCTATTTACACAAGAGATACAATTCCCTGATTGCTTTTTCTTTTGCAATTAATTTTAACAGGAAATATTCGCACAATCGTATATTTTTTTTGTGCTACAGTTTAGCCTCAGTGATTTTTGTAATGGCAGAAAAAGGCAACAATCCCCTGTCTGATGCATGTTTTGACCTTGTTGCATTAAACAATTTCATTTTTGCTTATGAAGTTTGTGTAGGAATACATACTGTGTGTGTGTGTGTGTGTACGTGTGTCCAAGGCCACCAAATGAAGCTTGAGATATGCATGAAAATAACATACAGAGGCATGAAGATATTACTGTTTTACAATAAAAGTCGTTTCGAAAACTTTTGAATTAAAAGATTCTTAAGTTTTGTAACCCGGAGAGCCATAACGAATGCTGGGTGTCCTTACCCACAGCCGGTGCCAAGACTGCCTCCAATTAAGTCTTCCACAGGTGTAATGTCCTACCCATGCAAGGCAGTCGGAAAGGACTTGGCAAGACCATGGTAGATCCTATGAAGGACTTCACCACTCACCCAAATGCCTTTTGTCGGATACAACCTCACAGAAAATCCGCTTGTGTGACTCAAGAGATTTTCAACATTTACAGCTTCCAAAGCATGGACAGAATCCAACAATCTTGACATTTTCCACTTGCTTCTCACTAAAGATACTGCTTACAAGCGGACTCGCAGAAAACTTCTTTTGCTCAAATAGAAAATGTGTTTAACAAGCAATACATGCCAACTCAACGCTGGCTGAATTCGGCAATCTTTGACAGAAAGCAAGGGCCTCATGAATCCGTCAACGAATATATTACTGCCATCAGGAAGCTGTGTTGTCAGGCCAGCAAGTCAGAATGCGAAAGAACTGAGGCCCTGATATGTGCCCAAAGGTCTGACATAAAAAAATTTCCTTGGTAAAGAACCATTTGGCGCAGATGATGTTGAGAAATACGCTCATATGGTGGAGCAACATGCCACCCCCTACCCGGCACCATTGGTTTAAGCGGGAGTTGGCAGTGTCATCATCACGGAATTGGCATCCAAAATCACGGACATGATCCTTCAAAGTAAAGAGCAAGCTGTCGTGGCCGTTAACACAAGTCGTGCTTCAGATATTAAGCCCAAGGAGCAACGAGGAAGGACTGAAACTCTAGACTGGTCACAACAGGAAAACCAGTGTTATGAATGCTATGGGTAGGACAAATTGGAAATCAGTGGATGCAAATTCCGCAAAAGATCTGCTTGTCTGATGTATACAAACAAAAAACCTTTGAAAATTGTAGGGGCGCCTTTGAGACAGTCTGCTGAAAAGCATATAATTAAATAGGTCTTTGTGCAATATGTTCCTGTATGCTGCAATTTGAATTCTAGTGCTGAAATTTCATACATGTCTGCCGATTTTTATCATGAAAAGAATTTTTATATGAAGTCTCCCCTCCAGAAAAGCAAGCTGACTTCTGTTACAGGAGTTAGTGGGTTTCATAGGGCTACACTGGGGTAGGTAACTTTTCCGTTAAATCTGGGAGGTCTACACCTGCAGCACAAGTTCTACACTTTGAAACAATGTGCATATTCATGCATTTTAGGGATGGATTTTCTCCAAAAGCAGTGTGCCAACATTTCTTTTGAGAAAAAGACAATTTCTTTGCAAGGATGTGTCACAACAGTTCCCTTAAACCCCCTGACTTAGATCCAGACCACGTGCTTAGAATGACCGAGCCTGTTAAAATCCTGCAAAATCAATTTTACAAGTTCCTGTCATTGCAAATGGCTGTGAAACAGATCAATGTGTAATTAATAATTCCCACTACTCATTGCCTAAAAATCACTGTCTGACAGGAGCCGCGTGTGTCTCTCAGATTACAAGTAGCAGGACAGTGTGTCTACTAACAAATCCTACTAACAGACCGGTCAAGTTGCATCCCAGTCATTACATTGCTACTTTTACCCGGTGCAAACCTTTGAGATTTCACTGCCACTTGCCGACTCAGTCCTGCGCACATTTGATCTAATGATCGAACCGGAACATCATAAATACAAGCTGATAGCTCAAGACTTAAGCATTTAGTTAAAAGATTCGTGTTTGTCACCTGCTGCGAAAGAAAGACTGCTAGTTTTCATAGGCCAACACAGAGACCCTTTTGCAAAAGACATATCTGAGCTAAAGATCTGTAATGTATTCGCTCATAAAATAAACACAGGGGATGAGTGTCCCGTCAAGGAAACCTATTATAACGCATACTCTGTATGAAAGGGAATAGATTGAACTGCAATGCAAAGTTATGTTGGAAAATCACATCATTGGGGAAAGTAGAAGTGAATGGCGCTCAAGTGCTGTGCTTGTAAAGGAACGTGATAACAGTTATCGCTTTGCTATTGACTACAGAAAGTTAAACAGCATTACGAAGCCTATGAATTTTGCCTTGCATCGGTGTAACGAAATTCTAGACACTATAAGCCAAGCAACTTCACGCATCATGTCTTCCATTGATAACTATCAGGCATTTTGGCAATGTAAGCTAGACGAGACCACAGACGTTTGAAGCAGATATGAAACTCGATTCCGAACCGGCTGACATCGCTGTCGCAAATATCCTCAGAACTTTCATTTCGACAACTTTCAAGCAAAACGATTTGGTGGTTTCTCGTCGTATTATGTGAACCTCACGCCGGGTTGAAGTGAAATCCTGTGTTTATCAGCGCAAAATGAGATTAAATAGCTTGCTTCAATGCACATACCAAGCGAATCCTTTCAGGGACATTTGTTTGTGCTTTGCTTGACCAAACGATCTGATTGGTTACCTTACCTCATGTCAAAGTTCAGGCTACTTGGGACTTGGAGGGGTCACGCACTACACCACCCACAAATGGAATAAAACACGCGCTTGAAAAAGAAAGGGGAATTGGATGTGAAACAGATGGAAGTGCAGTCACTTGCACGGAAGGTCCATAATATTATTCTTACGGGCCAAGCGGTTACTTAAAAGCCTCATCTTGCCATTGAAATAGCCCTTCTTTTAAAAAAGAAGGGGACAAGTGTGAACATGTGTATTATTATTATTATTATTATTATTATTATTATTATCATCATCATCATCATCATCATCATCATCATCATCATCATCATCATCATCATCATCATCATCATTATTATTATTATTATTACTAATTTTATTCATCACCAATACTAATCACTGTATCGTATTTTCGTCTCTTGTTTCTCTCTCTCTTTCTTTTTCTCTCGTTCTTTTTCTTTCTTTCTTTTGTTCTTTTTCTTTTCTCGCTTTCAATATTTCATTCATCCATTCTGACTTTTTTTTTATTTGCCTGTTTTGTCTCTTGGTGGATTTGTTGATCAATTTATTCATTCATTCATTCATTCATTACATATATATGCTATGTGCATCACATTTTGATAAAGGTAAATCTTACCGTGCTTTTAGTGTTCATGTGATGGACACTTTTCTGACACTGTCTCCAAGAATATGTAATTTCACTGAATGGTAGGATGTTCTGGCATGTCTGAGGACAAATCCGGAACATATTGTCTTCCCCCATCTCAATAGCACTTTTTTGTTTGGTTGACATTATCAAATTATCACGGATAACTTTTCCTTCGCACAGAAAGAGTCTCAAAAGAAGTTTGAAAAGGGTCACAAATTACTCTCTGGTGAAGAAAACGTGGAAATCCATAATTTTCAAATCAATTTGAGTTTTTTTGAAATAACGAGCCACATCATTTACAGTGAAATATAATGAGTTGCCTTGTTTGGTATTTTTTTGAGTGTTTTTGAAAAGTCACTGCATAGCACAAAGCCTTCCCTGACATGTGTAGTCTTCTAAGACCAGGTCCATCCATCTAACACGGCAAAGTATACCTGGCTTTTTCACGTTTGCGTCGTACATTGGGTAAAAGTTTGTACAATATTCTGCCAAACGCACCGAGCTGGATGGAATTGTCACCAGTTGCTTCCATATATCTGTTATGGATGGAACTGACACCAATGATGTGCCCATTTCCAAAAAAAAGGACACGGATGTCAAAATCTATGAAAAAATTCCTCTTTATGAATATCTACCACGTTGCCGACCTTAGGACTAGGTGATGTAATCTTTGTCATATGGAATGTTTATTTCAAAATACATATGCATGAAAGACACGATAATAGGAAACTAGCCTAAGTCGCGTCTTTGTTTGTTTGTATTTTAAAGAGCCAGGCGGGATCATTCGCTTTGTGGTTATCTTCTTGTATTTCACGTTAAGAAATGCGCACAATTAAGGTAATATCCAACCTGCTTTGGGATAGTTGTCCATTTGAGATTTTTTGACACATACATGATCTCTATTATATGTCCAAATTTGGTATTTCTAGACCCAATGCAATCTTAAAAAATGAAAAAAAAAACAAAAAAACTTTCGATGTTAACATGGTAGTCAATAGACCGTGTTATCTTTTGATTGTTTCAATGAAATATTCCTTTGATTGTTTCAATAAAATATTTTAAACGAACCTTTGAATCTTGTCTACAGACAACAGGTACCTGCACTAAAATGTTTGTGCCACGTGGATATTTCTCCAAAACGAATTATCTGATTTCATATAATTAAAAACGGATTTCTCTAGTGCCAAAATGTATCAAGAATTTTCTTAGAAATGATAAGTTCTTTTTAAATCCGTATCAAAAGTGAAGATTCCCCAAAACTTGAGCATTTTCATACAAAAAAAACGTTTTCACAAAAAATACATTTTTACCCCAAAGGTTCTGTGTATACAACTTGGAATTTCGAGTTCCATGTTTAGTGCAGACAGATTCCTGCAAAGCCTTGTGGTCAATTGAGTATATAGGTTTATTGTGTTAGGAATGTATATTTCTGTGATATTGGTGTGGAAATGAAGTCACTTTTCCAGGTTGGACATTACCTTTAAAGTCAATGCTATCTTCACACGTCTATTCACACCGTGTCAGTCATTCATGCTGTTTGGTGAACAGTAAGATGATGCTTGGGGATATATATATATATATATATATATATATATATATATATATATATATATATATATATATATATGTATGTATGTGTGTGTGTGTGTGTGTGTGTGTGTGTGTGTGTGTGTGTGTGTGTGTGTATTTAATATGTTTTGTCGTGCTCCGTTTTGTTTTTGGGCGTGGGGTATAACGTTTCACCTAAACAAAAATTCTAAATTAGTCTCAGATAGATAGCTGCTATGAAAATCAATAGTAACATAACAAAACAGAGCAGTGAACAGCTGTTAAAAATAAACTGGTTTTGGGATTCACTTTACAAGTGTTAACAAAACGTGCACCACATCATCTTGATATTGAATTTTTCATATACCTAGTATTTTTGTATCATTATGACGATGATGAGGATATTGGCGATCATGATAGAATGTACATGTACTCACCAATATGGATATTTTTCCATGCTTCGAATTTGCAGTGCAACGAAATGTATACAGTATAATGCACGACACCCCAGAGACACATGGAGCTTGAACTTTGACATACGGTAAAGTGACCAATTAGATCGTTTGGGCAAGCAAAACACCGACAGAAATGCACGACCAAATGTCCCTGGAAGGATTCGCTTGGTATGTGCATTGGAAAAAGCTGTTAATCTTATTTTGCACTCACAAACACAGGATTTCATTTCAACCCTACGTGGCGTTCACATAATACGAGAAGAAACCACCAAATCGTTTTGCTTGAAAGTTGTCGAAATGAAAGTTCTGGGGAAATTTGCGAGAGCTATGTCGGCTGGTTCGGACTCGAGTTTCATATCTTGCTGTTTACTATAATACAATGAATGGGAGCTTACGCAACACTGCACGCATGCATTTGCTTGCCGTCTGCTTCAAGTGTCTGTGGATGAGACCACAAAACATAAGACCAGCCTTAATTGTTACACACCATGGTAAACATATGTGGTATGTTTTGACCTGTGGCATTATAGCGACCTCACTTTTAAGACATCGCAAGCTGCTTCAAAGCTTCCTCGTTGGTGAGGTCTTTTTCATGCGTGAAACTTGCCTCGCTCAAGCATTCAGCTCTCTTAGAGACATACCTTGCCGTGAAACTTTACTCGAGGAACAAGAGCCGCATGATAGTAAATAATACTGGTACCCGAACAATAAATTACTAAGTATTTACTTGAAGGCAGGACGATCAGTAGACCCATGGCAGGGTTCAACAAATTATAGAATTCATCCAACGTATAGTGATATTATTATAGACAAGCAAATGTTAAGCTTATAAAAAATAAGGCCACAAGGAGAAAATGCCGTGTAATGTTGGACAGGCACTACGGGCAACGCGAAAATATTTCTGCACCCCTGGATAATTTGTTGTGCCAAGCTGTGCCATTTTACTGGACTGATTATTGCGAGACTGCTTTTAATTCACTGAAAAAAGATTTGGTGTTTCCTCCAATACTGGCATATCCACATTGTTTCGGGTTGCCAGAATGAATTCACACTTGCTCAAGATGTAGCGAGGTACATGGCAAAGGATCAATGAAATTGGCCAGCATCCCTACCTACTGCACATCAGTCTGTTCTCAGAGTACTGATTATATGCCATATTTCCTTGTATTTGGGAAAGAATGTCTCACACCACCAGACACAGCGCTCTTGACATCAGGTCAAACAAATCTCACTGCTCAAGTGCATTTTGATAACTTTGTTAAGAATCTCCAGATTGAACGTGAAATTGCTCAGAATAACATTCCCAAGCAGCCAATTAAGTACAAAGCTAGATATGACCAAGGCACTGCTGACAGTGTTTACAATGTCAGCGATAAAGTGTTGTTACCTGTAATGCAAAACACCCCAGGCTTATACCTCAAAAATTACAGCCAAAGCAAACAGGACCTTGCTACACAACAGAGGTACGAGATAAACATTTGTACCATATCGCCCATTGTAGCTATTATAAATTCCCGTACCAATTCTGGCCAATGTGGACCGCCTGCCACTTACATTGACCCATCATTAAGGCTGACTAACCACAGACAAGGATCAACTGCAAACTGCCACGCCCACTGCTAACAATCACCCTAACTCTGTGCAACTTGCAATGGACTCAAGTGTCAACGCATCTCCAAATGCTACCATGGAGTAATAAACTCCAGTTTCTTTCCTCCATGATGCTTCTGACACGACTGATAGTCAAACTAACGTGTAACAGACGCAGCATGAACCCCATCATTATCACCTCGATTGCATTTTGAATAGCTAAATCCAAAACGGTAAGCATTTCTGCAGAATTAAATGGTTAGGCTTTTCCAAACCTGATGACTTGACTTGGGAGCCAGAAAATCAAATACCTCTTGCATTACGTGAACAATTCCACGCCAGACGTACTCACACTAGCAAGGGAAAGAGACGTTGCAAACGTAGAACTTAGGTTTCACGTGTTTACTCCGCAACGATTACTTAAACACGTTTTTTTTTTGTTTGTTTTTTTTTTTTACTTTCGCCCATGCGATATTTGTTTTTGTTTAGACTCGTAGCTTTAATATCAGAATTCTAACACTTTTCATCCACAGTAAACCTCATTCCGTGAATACATACATGTTAATGACCACAAGATAGTGTCCCGAGTTGCTCGAAACTCATTAGCATATACGAGATCACTTTCATTTCATGCACTTGAAATGACATTCTTGCAATGTCTAATCCTCTGCTGTATACTAACAAACACTTTCCGACCCAGCATATCGAATGACGAAACTTCATATCCCAAAAAACATTATGCTAGCACTACACTGTGACGGCAGCTTGAACAGCCTGCCGAAAATGTTATTGTATGCTACAATCAATTCATTTATCTGTCCAGTCTTATAAGTTGACCATAGATGAAAACGATACATACTTGTGCAGTACACTGAAAATAGTCGGCTTTTAACTTCGTACAAGCATATGGAAAATTTTCACACAATCATGTTTCCTCGCAATACAGGCTTCTTATCTGACGTGATATATCTCCATTGTCCGAGCCTGTGGACTCTGTCACCATACCAAGTATCCTATGTGAATAGACATACATATAATGGGTTTTCTCTCATCTAGCAAGATGTGCAAAACATTTATTAATCTCAGTTTGGGGCTTTCAAAATACATAAAAACAAATTTGTTCAAAGGAAAAAAAAATCATATTTATCTGCATATCTGGTGTACATATCAAGAGGTTTCTGTAAGACTATAGCCGATGCTCTGAGCAGTGTAAGGTCATCTGCATACATTATGTGGTTGACCAATACCCCGTTAAGGTTGCAACCAACTGCACTCTGTAGCAAACATGTAGGCAGCCCGTCCACGTACACATTGAAGAGTTTTGGAGGGATAACGCCTCCTTGTCTTACACCATTCAACCATAGAGAAAAGGTGTCATTCCAGTGAATATGAAACGTTTGTTTCTGATACCATATCATCAGCATTTGGACCTCAAAAGATGGGACCCCACTTTAAAGCAGCACTCTGAACAAGGACCAGTTGTTTATTCTGGCATAATCTTTAGATGCATCCAGACAAGCATCCACTACTGTAGTTCTGCCAGTTTGTATGATAACAGCATGTACAGATGCTACTATTAAGAAAAGAAAATCTGTCAATTAAAAAGTGTCAGGAGCTGGTGTCAAACGGAGAATAGAATATCCCACACAATGGTGTGATGCAGAGGCAATTGTTTCTTTTGACATAAACAGAAGGTCACATGAAAATGAGTCTGTATTTAGTGTGTGAGGATGTATTTATAGCTGCTGACCTGTGGGACCATATAAAAAGAAGGATATCGATTTATGGACTAACGTTTAGCCACACATGGGAGAAAATATCTTGCAATGCTACCTATTTGGCTGTCTGTGTGGCAAAGTACACAGAGCAGCCATATTAAATTTGATGCAATTTTGTCAATCGTGGATGCATATTCACGTGGTAAACAAGAACATGTATCACTGAAAAATGCCTTGATGACTGCTTTGCATTCCTCATTTGTTGCACCAAAGGAGGAACAGGTATCACATCCTCCAAGAAAAAAGGCTCGCCAACAAAAGGTTGTGAGGAGTAACTTGTCAAAGGCCCAGATTAAAAAGTTCCAGTCTAGCATGAAGGAATGCTGGAGTTAGGTGTTTCAAGGGAAGAAAATATTCCTGCGTAAGGCCTTGGTATCACTTATAACACCAGCCTTCACAAAAAACCAACATGACGAATTTGATGGATACTTTTTCAAAAGCTTACATACCATTTCCCTCCAAACAAGCTCCACCTCCATAGAAGGACAATGATGCTAACTTTCTGCAAGGCCCGATGAACCACACATCTCCAGAACCAAAGCTTGTGGATAAAGATATAATCAACATTCAGGAAAGGTGTAGAGGGAAACGCCTCAGAGGGGAAGCAGGAGATAAAGCAGAAAACACAACACTGCAGTGAGTTTAAGTCCATTCTATTAAAAACTTCTTGTTCAACAGGATGAAAGAAATGATGTGTCACAACGAATTGTAGCTGAGTCCAACCAAGCTGGTTCGTTGGCAGTGATATGACTGTCTATCAAAATGGAGAAGATTGCAAATTTGGAAAGCAATATAAACAAGAGAGGGCTATATCAAAGAAAATACCATGTACTGTTTCAAAAGGGTGGAAACACACAGCCTATAAAACGTAATAAGCACCATGCAGTAACAGTCATCAGCCCTGAGCCAGATGGGATTGAATCATAGTTCCTTCATGTGCTGTCAAATGTTGCCTCCAATGGAATTGTAAAGCTGCCCCCACAAGATCATATGAAGAAGACGCCGGGATTGAAAGACACATGAACCTAGATGGAACTTGTTGCGTCAATTTGGGATCATTTCCTTCAGATGATCCTCATTCTTATAAAAAAACCGAGCTCCAGAACTGTGTGATGGGAAGCCAGAAAGGTCAATTCGAGCAGATGACTGCACTTGGTGTTACACAGATGCAGACAAAACATGCTACATTCAGGAAGCAGAGTGCTTTTACCAACTTTATTCAGTTCGTCATGGGGCCAATCATTTAACCCCTTACATGATGAAATTGGTCGATCAAGGTGCTTCATAAAGGGAAATATTGCCATTCTCATTGGTTCCTTTCCAATCAGAGGGATGAGAGCATGCCAACTGCCAGAGTGACAGGTATTACTTCCACACCACTATAAGGCATAGTGGAAGCAAGAAGCCAGACCCCATTTTAGCGATTTTCACAACATTTATAAAAGGATTTTGCATGCAATTGGAAGTGACACTTCCTCAGACAATAAGTAAGCTTATGACAAGTTCTGCACCTATCGAGATTGACATATGGCAGCATGTATTCTGCATAAAAACATGCATGGTTGGTTTGTTAGGCAGAGAATGAGTCAGTTTGGCTGAAAGTTGGGTCCACAGTCAGATGCAGAAAACCACACAAATCAGAAATACTGTTATCCAGTTAACATCCAGCATGGAAAGTCCAGTGCCTGAACCAAGTCTATAACATGCCCAAAAGCAAGCTTCACTTCCATAAGTTTCATACCCATCTTGATGTGCTGTCGTGTAAACTTATTGAGGAGAGTATGAAATTGTTGATCAACATGCAGTCTCCTCTGCAATGTGCATACTTTTGTAGAGGGAAAACATTGACTTCCAGAGATTCACTGGCTAAGTCAAGCAGACGAAGAACAAGTCAGTTTGTAAAAATGCCGTGCAATATTATGCATTATAGTGGATACCTGAATGCAGTAAACTTCACAAAATTGAGCAGATGCATTATCACACATTATAGGGCCCTGAAGTTGAAAGTATTATATTTCACAATGTAAGATTGATGCACACGAACACATTGCTTCATACAATAGTCTGAAAGCCAGCCTATGATAATATTGTTGCTTTAAAGTCCCGTTGTCCTACATCACCTGAGCTCAATGGGTCATGTGGAAGAGGAAGTGTTAGTCTATGATCAGCTGTTTACATGGTAGATTCTAACATACACTGAACACTTTGTACATTATCAAAACATTTTGTAGTTTTGTCTTGGGTGTTGATTGTGATCTGACTAGGTTCTGGTAATGTGGAATATATTTTATAAAATATCCATACATTGTATTTGCCACCTAGTGTATACGTCAGACTCATTTCCGTACATTTTCATAGCGTATTCGAATTTTGGCAGGGGAATGCCACACTCAACAGTTCAGATTGTTATGCTTTGCTCTGCTCATGGTAGAATTATTGTAATGCCAGATACTCATCTGTATACAATGGGCGGCATGTTAAGTTCTTATCAAAATTAGAGTGAAAGGAAAAAGAAACCTCTGAACATGGTAAACAGCAATGTTAATTTCCGGTGCTGTATATATAATAATGTACTTTGAATTTATAACTTTGGTTTATGCCAAGGGTAGCTGTGTCAAACCTATTATAAAATGTGAATAAGGCATTTTACAGAGAGAGTTACCTTTATGTAAACCCAATTCTTAATCCTTGACAGGGAGATGAAAAAAATTGCTTGCAGATCTTTCAGTGATTTGCAAGTGGCTCAGCAATTTAACCTATGTTTGATATATAATATAATGGTACAAAGTACACTATTTCAAGGTAGATAATCAACAAACTGAGGTACATGTGCTATTTTTTATCATTTAATTTCATACTCAGGGATGACATAGCACCAGTTTTGCATGATTGCATGAACAAAGATGGGTTTGTATGAAAGCTTGTCTGTGTGTAGGTTAATCTTATGAAATGGGCTGTACTAGTTTGATGATTGGGTTGTGATTATTCGTATTAAAGTTTGTATATTGTTGTACATAATTGTGTAGTTGTGCCTTCAGGGAAATACAAATGAATAGGATTATGAGTTAGCTGCAATAGCCCAGTTGTTTTCTTGGCATACAATATTATTTTATTATATTATTCTCATGCCGTGATCACTATGTCCCATATATATTGTACTCTTTACCACTATATTAATACTGTATTGAATTTATGTGAAGTTCATGTGTGGGACCCTTATATTATACTTACAACCTGCACTGTATGCTAGTGGCAGTGTTATCATGTAACAGTAATGCTATCTTTCTATATGTTGGAGCTTGCCACCATTCACAAATATACACGGAGGTGCTGTGTATGATACATATTAAATGATATTATTTACAGGGCGCCAATGGTGATGGATAGTAATCTGATGTTATAAATTACTGAATACCAATGAAGTTGTGCACATTGGCTGTGTGTGTATGAGGTGGTGGTGGTAATAATCTGGTCATTAAGAATTCAGAAAAAAATCTTTGTGCTGTTCAATGTTCCATTACATATTTCATGTCAGTTCCATTTTTACAATACTATGCCATTCATGTTGTTTGCACTTTTCCATTTTCATCAGAGATTCTCAGACTAATGTCAATTTGTGATATGATAGCATTCAAAGTCCAGGAATATAATGGTCTGTCTCTGGAGAGACAACTTCGTTTGGAATACAAAATTATGCAGACATACCACGTTTTTCACAAGTTAACTACCTGGTGCTATACACATATTCTCCACATACAAACAATTTATACATTACTATGTAATTCATGACGTTTCCGTCTGTACATTTTGATCAGCGATTTTAAAACATTGTAAAGTAGCGTCCTATATGCAAGAATACTTTGGTCTGTATCTTGAAAGACCACCTGGTTTGGAAGAGCAAGTTTTGCGAATTTACCACCTTGGACTTGCCTTTGAAGTACTTTCTCAAGACATGGATCAGTGTGTTGTGAATTCACAACATTCCAAGAGTATTATGAAATTATGGTGATGAAAACATGAAACTGCAAAGCTATCATTTTACTATACACAAGTAAACCCTAAAAACATTCATAATAAGAGGGTGCTGTGTCTCAACATACCTCTGTCAAATACACTGCAGATATATGATTTACATATATTGTCTTTTTTTGTAGCATTTTTGATACATGGTGCCATATATCTTTGAACAGTCCATAAGACATGCTTATTTATCTGAAAATCAGATTTCTATTACTGTACAGATTTTTTTGTGAATTTTATGAGCGTGTAGTACACAATAACATCAAGTACCACATGTATTGGCAAAACATGACTTTTCAAAAATGTAATGTACTTTCGAATTCAATTGCATTTACACTATATTTCAGCAGATGTAAAAACAATGTCAAAAGTTAACTTTCCACTTGATTGATATACAGGTTCCATTATTGCCATCAATTTTACTTCCATGTAACACATGTAATTATCCTAAAGATGACAATTATTGTTTGAACATGTAAGCTTTGGGAAATACATATTACATATACATCTGAGATTTACTGCACATATGTTCACTTTTACTTGCAAATAAATAGTCAATATGATTTCTATTTGTTTCTTTGTCATTTTGTAGATGAGTGCAAAAGTCTGTCTTCTTATGAAGAAAATAGAAGGATACTTTTACTCAAATATTTATCAATTTAGACATGTCATTCGGACTATTCATCCAAATAGCCAATGGATGACTAGTTTCCCTAAGTCTGGAGTGTTTGTAATTACTCTAGAAATTCTTCAGACAAAACACAGTATACAATGAGCTCAGTAGGGAATGCATGCACTATATGGGAGTGAAATAAATTTATATCAGAGAGATGGTTATTGTGCAGGGTGTGACGTTATAGTCTGTTAAGCTTGCCCCAGCATAAATATGTTTGGAGAGTGCTTGCAGAAGTCTTGAATTTAGATTCACCTCTACTGTGTGAACCCACTCTAAGCGCTGTATAGTTAACAAGAGATCAGTGTTTGAGTGGTTGCCATACATAGCGGACAGAGAAAGAAGTGACCTCCTATCAATAGTCTGGTGATCAGCAGTTATCAACCTTATCTGGGCAATGAGTGCCCCAACTATACACCACTTTGGAAGTGCGCTCATACGAACTTTTTGACAATAAGGAGTCAAAAATTGCAGAGGGCTTCTAAGCACGTTTGTATAACTCTCCACGCATGCGCACCAATTTTATTTTTCTAATATTTTGTTACGTCCTTTGATCTAAATTATTTCTAATACCGTGTGTAGCTTTTCCGAAAATAGTATGTTTGCGAGTTAGTTTTAATCGTTTAAATAATATAACGTGTGTTTATATAGTGAACCTAAACCTATTTCCTTACTCAGATATAACACAGTCCGAAGATACTGTTCTCAGATTAAGTTATTCATGGTTCTTTGGCTTTTTAACATGTAAAGTATGTAGGCCGTGCTTCTTAAACCGCCAAACGGTTGTTGATTTCAAAGTGTTCCAATACCATATTCCACCGTTTATAGACCGGAGCTGAATCAATGCCATATGGCAACTTTGTAAAGTTTATTCAACTTGATATAGTGGTTATTTGTCATAATTTTGAAAGTATCGTTTGTGCTTGTTTTTAAGGTCCAGGAGCTTTTGTGTTTCTAAATTTGTGTAAAAGTTTTAAAGTCTATAGGATTGATATTTTGGCTTTTCAAACTTTCATACCATAGCAAGCATCCTGGCAAATTTCATTTACTTTTTTTGTTTTATGTTTGTTTGTTTGTTTGTATGTTTGTTTGTTTGTGTGTATGTGTGTTTGTGAGTGTGTGTGTGTGTGTGTGTGTATTTCTTTTAATATCTTAACATTTTATGCAATGAGAAAGCACAGATTCACAAAGTAAGGCGTCCTACCTTGCTGGTATATTGGGGATTAGGATTGTGTAAGGAGGTGTCTCAGTCACGTCCGCGCTGGTCACATTAATTTGAAGACCCAAGATTTTTTACAATCTTACAAGCTTGGAATAAATCTATAATGCGCACGTCTGTGTCTTCTTGGATGAGGCGACATTAAAATAATGTTATTGTACAATTAAGGTCGTTTTGAAAACTTTTGAATCAAAAGATTCTAATGTTTTGTAGCAAGCTTAGTGGCGATCCCCGAAATTCACACACATTAGGAAACCAACACAAAAGTAGTGGGCTTCGTGGACTCTCCGAAAAGTCACAGACTTTGATGCTTCCCTTGAGGCCAAAGTCAACAGAAGAAAAAGCATTACTGACTAACAAAACAAAATTTATAGGAAAATTATGTTTTGAATCGACAAAGCATGCATTGTTTATTTGTACTAAACTCACAAGGCAATGTGGATGACATAGATTACTCACCGGCAAAATATAATTCGATTGACGGCTTTATGTTCAATATCTTAGCAGCTTTAATATGCTGTACTGAGTCAACAGTACTCAATGATACACCTTAATAGTTATCACCTATACATGTAACAAAGTGTTTTTATTCAAAAGATGCAAATAAGCTCTGTGAAAATAGAATTTAACGTGAAAAGCCAGAAAGAGATGTTGTGCTTCAAATATCTGAGAGCCATTTTAGCCTGGCGATAACTTTTGCTGGTCGAGACGAAAAGTACATCAATCAAAGATACTACATAGGGAAGTGTCTTCTGGTCAGTGTTAGTTTACCTATGCAAGCATCCGCATAATACATAAATAAGAACAAAACCGGGAACACGGCTTTTTTGCGGGTGGATGAGTAAAGATTCCTTTGATTTCACTAAAGCATGTAGAATTGGGTTTGCCAATGGGAGCCCCCATTCTGTATGGATGCAGATCCAGTATATTGCATTCATCAATTTTGTAATCAATATTTGCTGTGTCATGTGAACCGTGCCTCTTATTATAGAAATTAATAGAAGTAAGGTTGGAAGAATGTCGTTTTAGGACTGAGGAAAAAGAGAGAAAATATATGATACATTTGTCGTGACTGCTTGTAGGAAACAAGATACAAGTTTTCCAGACACGCTGATCAGAAAATAAAGTCCCAGGGGCTAACCAGATTTTCATGAAAACATTTAAACTTTATACAAGCTGCTGGACTGACGGTGTTCTAGTGTAAGTGCTGTCTCATTGCTGCAGCGAAACCTCATTTGAATTGACTGATTGCATCATTTATTTGGTTGTGACGACCTGAAATGCTTTTACCTTTGAACTTGATATTTAATCTTAATATGAGACGAGGCACCAATTGCCTGGCCCCTGTCATGATTACTTTGTTGGTGATTGCTATAATTGTCAGGCTGCTAAATAATAAAATGATTTGTCAAGACAAATTCCTAAAACTTTATTCTATCCCCCTTGGAACCAGTTATGCAAAGGATCTTCTCCAACGGATCGGCAAAGCTCTCCCCAGCCAGCGAGACTGAAGCTGCAAAACCTTTTGATATTGCACTGCCAGTTTGTAAATGTAGCACTTTCATAGAAAGCCAAATTTTCAATGCAAATGGATTTCTTTTAAAGATCATGCAAAAATATAAACCGTTTACCGACGCTGGTCAGACTTTGAGATTTGAGAGTTATGTGGTGTCATCTGCTGGTAGTTTTTTTGTTTCTTAAATTCCGGTGAAAACAACGATCTATGCAGATCATTTTGCAACCACATGATAAGAACCCTATGGAAAAATCCAGTTCATGTTATTGGCTATTTCGTTTCCTTGAGTACTTAGAAACTTCAAAGTGCATACATTGTCTGGAGCTTGTTCTCGTAATACATGTTTGATAACATTGCCATAAAAACCTGTCCAACGCAGCTCGACAGCCACTGTTGGACCAGTGGGGGATCCTCAAGTCAAGAATCCATTGGAGGGCCGTGCTGAATGCCAAACTACTAACCAGACAGTGCACACTGCAGCCCATCAAAAGTGTCTTGTCAAAGTATACCCGGCCTTCCTATTCAAACATAGAGCATGTAATCTTATGGCTGATAGGGATAATTCTGAAAGCATATTGTATATCACATCGAGTCATATAAAGGCTGCGACCTGCAGCTTCCAACGGCACCATAGCATCCTCGGTTCCCCGCATATTGAACCCTGCTTATTTCATGTGGGGTGCACTTATTGACAGATGGATTATCTGGATCTTTAGAATAAGACAGATTAAATATGAGTCGGAAACTACCATAACCAAACCGAGAGGACCAATTCTGCGATGAGGTTGAGGATCTTTCACGTGACCGTAGATGGGAATTTCCTTTATCCTAGATACAAAATGTCATTATAAAATGAGGAAGAAAGTCATTTATGCCGGAGAATTCCATGTTGATGATTATTATGAGCTTGCTGGGGATTTGATGGGAAAAGTTGCATCCGATATATTGACGTTAATGCCTTTTGGGCTTAAGAAAGATGCACTGCAGACGTTTGGTACCACTCTTTCATCATTGTAGTCTGCTAAGCAGACCATGGTGCGCCTACAGAGATATCAAAGCTTTTCCATAGGGATAGTAAGTATAAGCTATCCATACAATTTCCTATTATGTACAAGTGAACAACTCAAAAAATCAAAATAGAGCAAGCACAAAACCGATTGACCAGTCGTGTAAATGTGGTAATGAATGTTGACCTAAAAGTTGCATCTGATATAATGGCATCATTGTTGATCTTAAATTTAACCCGCTGACTATAAATCTTGGTACATCTTTTACATACATACAAACATATTTAGACCTCTTGTTTATGATAATAAACAAATAAGTCCTTTGTGTTATATGTTTTTACCAGATTTTATTTCCAATGTACAAATCGTTTCTGCTGTTGACTGCGTTTTTTCTATTCACAAGAGATTAAATTTCCCGATTGCTTTTTCTTTTACAAGCGATTTTAACAGGATATTGCGCATTATCGGAAGATTACCTTCGCCACAGTTTAGCCTTAGTGATTTTCGTAATGGCAGAAAAAGGTTACAATTCCCTATCGGATACATGTTTTGACCTTTTATCATTAACGAGACTTCTGAAGTTAGTGTAGGAATGCATTCTGTCCAAGGTCACAAAATGGCGCTTGTGATATGAAAATAACAGTTTGGTTTTTCTCACTTTAAAATATTGCGTGCCATTGTTTGAACCCAACTCTGATAAGTGGAGATAAAGTCCATCTTTGAATGGTCATAAATATGCATAGGGACCAATTGAGTCAATTTAACTTGCCAGGTCGTTATATCGGCAAGCCAGCATTCCCATTAAAATATAACAGCAAGTGGTTGATGTTTTAAATTTGCTCATCTCCCTGTTTATCATTAAGACTAATATGCCATAAACCTACAATCTGAATCCCTGTGTTTATGTGCTTTTCTCGGTTCTTTGTTCCACAAACAGGACACCAGAAGCACAAATCAAATTGGGAGTATGGTAATATTGGTACTGCTGTGGTGACCATTTCGTTGTCATAATCATACGTAGCTGGAGCGGTTGTTTTTGACGTACAGTGCAGGCTATTCCGGGTAAAAATGTGCTTGCGGTTGCAAGGAAAATGATCATGGATATTACTATTTCATCATCGTCGTCGTCATCATCATCTTCATCTTTCTCATTCTCACTAATCTGATTTTTAGTCTCACGTATGTCTTTATTCTGATGGCAATACACTGGTAATTGTAAGAAAAGCTGAGGAACGCACGTACGAGATCTGAAATATTCCAGCGCGAGAAATCCCTATTTGGTGATGTTTGTATAGGCAATACTTTCTCGCATAATTGTAACACATAGGTCTGCTTCCCTTTCATACACTCAATTATGGAATAAAACAAGGAAGCCGTACTTTCACTAAGCTTTGCTCTTAACGTCGCTTTCATCGTTGATACAGCCGCTTTCTCTTGTAATCTCCTTACTGCTCCCTCAGTTGATGAACACGTCTATTGCATACAAATTTAAATCTGATTACACTGATTTGCTTCCATGAACAATGAAATTACATTACATCATGATACATAAAGTGATGTAACTTAGTGATTGGATATAATACTATTTAAGTACGTGCTTATTTGGGAAATATCTAATTTAAGGGAAGAGTCTCGTCACCAGACTGCAGTCATATATGTGTACCTGTCCTTAAAGAAGCAAGTCCGTAATATTCTACTGTACCATATCACCTTCATAGTGAAGTTGAGTGCTACTTCGTAACTGCTGTTACTGAACAGACTTTTCCCCAGTAACGTTGGGACCAAACCTTATTGTTGATTTATGTGCTGGAGGTACGACATCCATGTTGTTCGTGCGAGTACAGGCAAGAAACCGTTTCACCCACTGCCAGTCTTGATTGGATTTGAACTGTACAATAAAGGTTCATTAGAGTCCGACCGATTTTTTTTTAATTTCTCCAGTCCAATATCTTCCTCATATAGGTTTTATGATCTGTTATTCGAATAACAAAGTGCAATAAAATACGATATGGCGGTGATTTTGTTAGTATTATTCAGATGTAGCTGTGTGTCGGGTTGACAATTGAATTTCCATTTGTTCGAAATTTGTTTAGAAATATTTTGTCCTCTACACCTTGCTCGTCCGACTATACGAAGATATCGTCACTTTTTCTGTTTTTCCTCTTCATGACTTAAACTCCTGAGGCCTGTTGCTAATGTGCCTGCTCCCGGTGCTTATCCTATTTATTTATAAACCTTGTCATGATAGACCTCTTGAAATCAAGTTATGTGGTATTGCCCATTTTTGAGATGATTCCAACACTGATATCTTTGCTACAGCAGTTCAGCTGCTCATTTTTCAAACAAGGCATTTTGCCCATTGATGCTAATTGTTTTTATTTCGATTTCACATCTGGTCAGTAAGAGCAACTGTTCTTGTACTCTACTCGCAAATGGAATTTCGCGTTTTGTCCGGTGTGTCTTGTACAGACGTTTGTGTGTTCGTACATGTATAGCAAATCCACTACCTGCCACTCAGTGATTATTGCTTAATCCATTTTGTAAAAAAATAAATGTGTTTCGAATGCAATACGACAGGCCAGGTTTTATGTATTGTCTTATGTTTGTTTGTTTGTTTGTTTGTTTGTTTGTTTGTTTGTTGAGTGATAAAGGCAGTCAAACTTCCCTGTTCCCTGTTTGCTGGGTGCGCATCTTATGCAGAGACCTAACATTGTTTATCTGCGATGGTACAGTCTTAGACTTTAGTTTGGGTTTAGATTAAAGGGTTCATCCTCATGGTGACAACTTCTGTTTCCATAGAAGTATAGTGATGTGGGAGGATATAACAATTTTGTATGACAGTCGGTACTATACTTGCCTGCGTAGATACACCCTTCTCGCCGCACCACGGAGATCTGTTTATAACCCCGCTGGATGGGTTGCCCTCCGTCGAAATCCATGCATAATAATAATAGCGGGGCTACTGGGTCTGTCTACGCCAGCAACTACCACACAGACGTATATGAATTGGAACTGTATTTTCTATCGATTGATTGATTTCATTAACCTCCAGCAACGGAGAAATATGTCATAGAATACATAGGACAGTGCTGGATCATCAATAAAGACAGGTACGGAACACATAAAAACACAACTGCAGGATGATACGCAATGTCAATCACAAGTTCATTCAAAGTAGCTTCATTATGTAACCTACAAATACTAATTAATATTGTCATGTTGGATGCGTGGCCTCACATAGTATAGTGTATAGCACATGGGGAGACGCAGTGTCAAATTGTGCTCATCTGATCATGATTAGACGAAGTTTTCATGAGTCAGTAAATAGTTTAGGGTCTCAACCAGACCATCGCTTGTAGCCACATCTATTGCAGGCGTTGGTCTGGCCAAGCTATTTGAATAGTGTATAGAAGTAAATTAAAAACCCGCTGCTCCCAAAGAGTCCGAAACTTCCTGAATGGTATTTGTGTCTTTTTGTCCAGAACCACTTCCTAGTAGTCATTACCCTATTCCACAGTCCGAACTCTTTACTCTCCATAAGCTAACCTGTCCCTGTCTAACCTGTATACATATGGAAGTACTATTGTCCATATTGCACACGTTGCTTTAAAATTTTAACATAGGCTGTATTAGCCCAAATAAATTCAAGGGTCTTCAGCGGGTAACTACTCAGAACATGTTTCGGAGCCTATTACCCGTACATCTCTCTCTGAGTAGTGGCTTCTTGTCTCAGCTAAATACTCAGCAAAGACAATCCACATAATAAGGAATAAATATGAACGTGGCAAATGATGAATTAGCTAAGTATGTGAAGTTTTGCTTATAAATGCAGAGCTTCATTATGAAAGAAGAATACCTGTCAAACAAACCATGATTATTAAACTTGTGAAGTAAGAGTATTTCCAAGGTACCACCATGGTATTGCACAAAACAAGGTAGGACCCATTGTCATACACTTGGACTTCTTGGCGTTTAAGTTAACTCGACACTCCTTTGCATAGTTCACACACGTCAATAGATGTTGCAGCCCATTTACAGTAGATCTGAGCAGAGTTACATCGTCTGCATATCCAAAAATATAATTGGATTTGTTACCTAAGGCTACACCATCATCATTTGTTGATATAGCTGTCAGTGTGGCATTTATATATGTGTTAAACAAAAATGGAGACATGATGCTACCTTGGCGGACACTCGTCGTCACCGAGAAATGCATACTATATTCTCCATTCAATCTTACCACTGCTTGAGTTTTTTCATACCAAGTAAACAGTGAAGGCAAAAAGGAATGCAGTATAAAGTTTGTACATTTATCCATCAACCACATCCAATCAAAACACATTTTTGCATCCAGTGCGCATAGAAATATGGAAGTGTTCCTGATATTATAGTATAAACTAATATAATAGGCTGCAGCAAAAAGACGTGTCATGGCCTTCACTTAAGCCAAATTGTACGCCGCTACATTGTCAGACAGTATCATAAAAAGGTGTACCATTTTAGGGTAGTTCCACCATTTTGGGTTACACATAACTTATCGTAATAAGTCACAGGTAGATTTAGATTTAATGAGCTCTTCTTTAAAATGGGAATTGCGATACCTAACTGAAATAATGTACATCTACTACAATATGATGTTGAAGGATTGTAGTTTAGAGCAACGACAACATTATACACTATATTGGCGATTTACCATGTAAATATGTTCTTCTGTTATTATGTCACAACCTAGTGAGTATTCTTATTTAGTTTATCTGTCATGTCAGAAACCATAGCTGGTGCAATATTCGTCCGGACAAGACAGTTCCATGCATTCAATATATTTTTCCATTCAACGCTTTCTGTCAGGTTGACCTGTTCTATTGTCATGGGCTCATGGTGGTCCTCCATAACATTTGCATAATAATCACTGTTTTTACCTCATATGACACGCATTCTGAATGTAGCGTCTAAAATATTGACAGAGCATATTGTGGTTCCTTCGTAACATCTCTATACCTGACCTTGTCGTGGCAACGTATTTCGTTCCTGAACTGACCATCAAAACATCTTTGGTCCCCACCCCCGGTTTTTACATAGTACACAGCCTGCTTCCTTGGTTGTACAGGATTGTTTATATCAGACAGCGCCATGTTTACTGACTCTTGCATACTTACTGCATAGTAATTTTTGAATACTGGCAAGCAGTGTGTACCAGACAGATTCTCAGTTAATATAGGAGTATAACTCTTATTATTCTCCATCTGTCCCCAGTTGAATGGCACAATTGACTTTACGTCAAACGTGGTCTTGCCTTATTTTCTGCAATGGAAATGACAATCTCTGCACAAATAAGTTGAAGATCGCTTGCTTTTGATGCAGTGAAATTACATATTTTATAGGAGCTTACACCCTGGAAAGGATGAGCTTAAGTAAAAGCAGGATCGGTTTTGTATATATCCCGTTACCTATAGAAAAATATGGCTGTGTATTGCCCATCCTATGGACACATTTAAATCAGTCATAATCATATCATGAGCACAGAGAAAGTCATACATGCTAAGGCTGTGTCGAATGAATCCCTCAGATTTGTACCACTTGTTATCTGTTTTACTTGTCCTTGCGATTTGAAGCTGTATATTAAAGTCGCCCAAGATCTTAAGTGGACATGACAAAGCATGGCAGGCAATAAATGCTTGCAATGAGGTAATAACTTGTGCGCGTTTATCTGTTCAGGTTTACTCCGATCATAGTGTGGCATGTGCACATTGACTAAAAGTCAAGATATATTGAATACCGATCTGCAGTTGTATTTTTTAAAATCAGAAGCTTTAGCTTTAAGAGCAGAGCTGCTAGCAGACAAAGGCAGGAAACATCTGTTTATATTATTAAGAGGAGGAGGACATTCAGAAGACAAGAACAGCCGTCAATTGTTACATGCTGGTAATAAAGTAACGACTATTAAGTAAAGCTCATTCATCACACAAGGGTTACGTGTCGTGCTGAGAGTATTGAAATGTGGCTGCGGATTATTCCTTTAAGCGCAGGCAATAACGTGGGGCGATTAAAAGAGTATTTAAGTTTTGGCTGCAAGTAGGCCTGTCTGTTAGTATACATATTAAAGCAGTTAACGCTCTGTGTGATTTCATTGGTAAAGCCAATGCTGGCTGCGCGGCTTATCCATAATTAAACATCATCTCCCCTGTGCCTTTGTGGGTACTAGGCACAAAATATGCTTCGGAAATTCTGCAGGAAATGATAGCTGCTGAAATCGTCCTGCACGAAGAGGGCATTTTAATTGCTTCAATCTCTGGTTAATATATTTTCAGGAGACCTCCAAGGCAACCAATTCGTTGTCGTATGTATCCCGGGCATTGACCCTATCTTGTATACATGTATATATTGGTATTTTGTCATATCATCAACTATTTGATCACAGGAAAATCATTCATGTCTTTTGAATGAGACAGTAATTTTTTTTAGTCTGTGGAACTTCATTCGGCAAAAATGCCTATGTCGGATAACTGTTGTCACAATGCGTTCCTGTTACCCCAGCGTTCACTAAAAACAAAATAACGAATCAAAATTTTAGGCTTTGATCCAGATTTTCTCATTCAGCACTATGGACAGCCTTTAGAAATAAAGTATATTTAGGATATTTTTAATTGCTTGGCCTTGCGCAGTATCATGCCGCATTACTTTTGGGAGATATTGTGTTTGCGCGCTGACAACACCTCATTTGAATCCAAGTACAGTTCTGGGCCATGTACTCATGAGTGTTGTGGCCACTTCCTTTTACTATTCTCTTTACAAAAGTGATTGTTCTCTGGACGTCGATCCTTCTTTTAGCTTTACCCTTGGTCACATGTCCGTATTAGTTCGATCACCCTGGTAATCGGGTTAAGGAAATAAAACTATTAGACTGGATTTCAAAATACAGCAGTAAAGCATTTAAATACTGGCTCTATGACGTCACTGAACCACAAATCTATCAAACATCCGTGAAGGCCGGTAATGCTGCTAATCGGCTTAACTAGCAAAACTTAGTCATGGCTGGTGCAACAAACGGCAAAATATTTTGCATACAATCCAATTATTAACCTCACAAAATACGTTATTCCACATCAGTAACAGTTTAAAATCGGGCAGCAGGCGAGCTCCTGCAAAAAATGGGCATGTGTCAGCTATTTCCATACTTTGTACCCTTTTACTGCCGTCAAACCATTGATTTTTCCTGCCTTATTGGCGTCTTCTATGCCACACCCCTTTTACTAGCAAATCCATATTGTCGCCAGAACGATATACATAAATGTACAGGTCACTTGACCAGTTGTAAGGACAATTACCCACATCGCGTTTTTACGCTTTAATCAAGTAAATAATTTTTGTTACATGCATTTCTACACAGACACGCTGAACTCTGAATTTCGTCTTGATAATCATTATATGTAAGGAAAACCTGGTGAATTATTCTAACCACGTATTACTTCATAATTTCAGTGTAACACCATTCCAGAAATAAAAATCGTTTGGCTTCAAAACACTATGTTTTGTGTGTATCAAGTATCATCTCCCATCTGTAGCATGATAAGTGAGATGACACTATTAGAGTATCTTTGAAAATATACATCATTAGAGAAAAATATAGATATATTCTGTACATGATGAAACAGAATTTGCATTCGGTTTTGTTCATTGTGAACACAAAAATATCTGTAGCATAGATTTTTGAAACTAGATTATTTCTATCTATTCGAATGGTGTTATACTGAAATTATGAAATAAGACATGGTTATTATAATCCTCTAGACTACCTTGATATGGTTGCAAAGTCCACAAAAGAAGTTGATAATATTACTTGACACAGAGTGGCTTTAAAAGTTTATTTCCGTGGGATATATATACTCTTCGCAAAGGTGAAATTAAACCAAAGCAAACATGCCTCAGTGATCAATGTGATGGCATTTGATGCGTATCTAACATTTTAATGAGAATTCCATTACATGTTATTACTTCTACTAGGCAAACACCAGATATATTTATTGCCTCTGTAAGTGATATAAAATGCCAGCATATTTATCGAAATTGAGACATCTTGTTTTACATTGGAATCAATATTATTTTGCGATCCTTATATGCTATTAGAATTTAACAGAATGGGGTGTGATAAAAACGGGTGTCTACTTGTGGACAAAGAACCTTTGATATTGCTTTCATTATGTGTACAATTTAAGTCCTTGTATCATGAACGTTTCAGTTTCATTTTGCGATTGTACTGTAAGGCTGGATATCGGAACTGGTGTATGATACCAGCACGTTTTCTTCAATTAAATGAAAATATTTGAAATTCAACGTTGTAGTCCTTGTTTGAAAAATGTATGTCGATTCCAACCAAATGCAATTGTGGACTAAATTCAGATCACACGTCTGACATTAAAGTATCATATAGTAACTTAAGCCCACCAATGGAATCATTAATACACTTTAGCTACACATGTGACCGACAGGTTGACATCCCAAATTTATCATCTTTATCAATTGTAAACACACCCTCTTTCACAATTTCCAAAAGAACATGAGGTTTAATTGGAAAATTGATATTTGGGTGGGGACCACTCTGACCATTTTTCCCGCATGATCGGACTCATTTGAATATTATACTGTTATTTAGGATTGTATGTATGGCCAGTCATTCCTACCGAAACAAATATAACTTCAGCGTATAATATCCGGATATCAGTATGAACTGAGCTTTTTTTAGCAACTTCCATTAGAATACTGTAAGTGGTAAGTCTTTGTGTCTTTATACTTTTGATGGACGTTTTATATGCATCTTTTAAAAAGCAAAGTGTGCTGTTACATTATGATATTTCTCGCAGAAAATTATTTGCTTTATGCAGCAACTCTGTGAAGTATTTTATCACTTTCAACAAAAATAAGAGATTAGCTGAAAATTTAGCCAATTTACGGCGTGTGACCCTCATGAAAGTTGAGTACTTGCTGCTACTTTATGTTAATTATTTTGTGGCCCTGACGGTCTTGACCACTTGTCCCTCCAATGACACTTTGAATGTCGGATATCCCTGCAAAAGTCGATGTGTCCTGAATTGACATAAAAATACCGGACTTGTATTCTGTGCAAACCGACCTTCAAATCAAGTACCAGCATACTATAGTTCCTTTAACTCATTCCGTACCAGTCCCTGATATTTACGTATATTTACACAGATTTAAGACGAGAACTGCATATTTAAATTCTTCATGAAAAGAGCTTTCGTTCAAGTACCAACATGCCTATCGTCTTGAGTCAGTGGTTCTGGCACTGCATGACAAGTCATGCTGCAGCTTCCGCAAGGGCAGCTGCAGTATGACTTGCCAGGCAGTGCCAGAGCCACTGACCAAGGCCTGTGACCATAGTATGGAATGAGTTAAGTGAGCAGAACTATAAGAATGATCAGATCAAAGATTTCAAGTGGACCCAAACCGCACCAAGGAAAGCTGTTGATTCAGTCAAAACTTGTTGCTGAAAGAGTGCATTGAATCGCAGAGTGTAAAGCAGATGTTCCTTGAATCGCACAGTGTCAAGAAAATATTTCTTGGTCATAGTTGAGAGGTCTAATTACAATACATTAAAATCTATTTTAAATCACTTTCGTAAGCCATAATCATTTTCTCAGAAAAGGTATATCCACATGCATATTTAAATCAAAGCATATTCAAAGCATTCAACTTGTTACGTTTCCCTGACAAGCAGAATAAAAAGTGTGTATTTATTGACTGAACGGACGGGTTTTATAAAAATACATAATTACAAGTTTTTATAATAACTGACATCAACCGAAGTGTTTTATGAGCTAAACTCCTTCTCAGAAAAGTGTTTTTTACAAAATTTTTAAATTTTTTTTTGGGAGTTTGAACGTTTAGAAGGAATCATCATTGATAAAAAGTGTGGTTTTCCTGTTACCAAAGATAAATCATGCATATAAGCATAAACTGCGCTTAGATTTGCATAAACTAGTTTCAAGTAAAGGCTTTGTATAAAATAGTATGACGTGAATACTAGCCATGCCCCAATTTTACAGCAGGGACTTACAAGCGTCTGCTTGTACATTGCATGCAACATTAACTAGTTCTAATTTTGTGCCATCGTAATTTGTACGTTCATTCTTGTATTACTAGCAACGTATAGAAACAAAGTACGTACAAACTTCAAATGCAACCATTATCAGAAACATTCACTTGTTGAAGAAAGGGAATGAATTGGTCAGATCTCGGTAAGTTTTTACTCGAACGATTGATTCAATGTGCTCAGGTGATGTACTTTCAATAGGTTTTCTGTGTCCCTATGTTTTATTGAATGGCTTCATATTTTTTTTTTCAGTTTGGCTCGGTCCACTGAGCTTTGGTCTGGCATTGATCCTAAGTCCTTTGGTTACAGCTATATGTCGACGAAAGAGTCCAAGACTTTACGCCGTGGTTGGTGGACTCATCGCTTCGTTGGGGTGTTTGTTTATGTCTTTTTCAACACAGTTACATCAGCTCTTCATTAGTCAGTCTCTTATCATTGGCTTAGGAAGTGGCATCACCATGGCGACATCAAGTATTATGATCTCGCGATACTTCCAGCGTCGTCGAGAATGTGCTGAGATGTTGGTATTATCCGGCAGTGGTGCAGGCATGGCAGTTTTGTCTGTCTTTGTGAAGCAAGTAATGGGGTAAGTATTTTATTGTCATAAAAGTTCCACAAAGTAGCTAGCCTAGGAAGTAATTGTTGTAACTAGTATACAATGTGTTAGGTATACTTCTAAGTAACAATGAGTGTTCAGTCTACTTGTAAGTAATATTGAGTATTCAGCACAAAAACTGTAGATGCAAAACATACGGTAACGTAAACCACCAAGTGAAATATGCCAGCATTTTGTGTATGTTATGTTTTGCGCATTATGCTCTACAATTGCAAAGCTCTAGTCCTAACACAGGTTAAGGAAATTATTTAAAACCTTGTCTTCCCTACGCTTATGTGATAAAACCCTGACACAATATCTGTTGGCATAATCATGTTTTCTAGATTCCTTCAGTCTTGTTGGTACACAGGTTTATTACATTTATGACTGATCCTGGAGAGATATATGGTGTCTGGTTCCGTTAAGATACTGAAAAGGGTTTTAGCGCATTGAAACATTTTCCATCAATAAATAAAAAAAAAACCTGTGCGAAATAGTTATTTGCAATGGTTTACTTTCCGTTGGTATTGTTTAAAAATGACAAGTAGTAAGTGTTCATCGTGGGGAGATATGTAGTGCATGGTTCTGATAAGATATTCTTCTCAAGCTAACAAAGCTGTAAAGTTGGCATTGTATGTGCATTTTAAGATTCATTTTGATCACAAGAATTTGCCAGTTGTCTATTTTTCTGAAGACATTTGGAGTTAAAAAGGGTTTTAGGGCATCAAATAGTACAGAAAAACATGATCCATATTCATTAATTCCAAACCCAACAATGACAGCAAAGAGATTCCAACTTGCCAAAGCATCAACATTTCTCTTCCAATACCAAGGTTAAGAAACAAATTTCACTCCTGACTTGAGACAGGCAGTCATCCATAAAAGGCAACAGGTAGTTTTAAACCAGTCCTCTCAACTTTAGAAATATTCATCATTAACTGCAGATACTAGTTCTTTTCCAAAATGTATAGGCCTAACCACCCAAAACACAAATTTCATTACTTCTGCCAAAAATAAAAAGAGACCTGTTAGGCCTATCACCATTTAGTTCTCCCGACTTGTCAGTCAGTTAAGTTTACAGCAAAAGAGTAAAGTAGGCCTACATCGTTTTTGTGATATTTATTAATCTGGAACATTATAAACACACTTTACCTCCACTATAACTATGAGTCGGATAACAAAACCCACAGCACAACACAGCCAATGAAGTAATTTTCAAATAGTACAGAAAAACATGACCCATATTCATTAATTCCAAACCCAACAATGACAGCAAAGAGATTCCAACTTGCCAAAGCATCAACATTTCTCTTCCAATACCAAGGTTAAGAAACAAATTTCACTCAAAATATTTTCATTTTAATATACAAAATTGCACCAAATAGTTACTTGCAATGGCTTACTTCCCGTGGTATTGTTTGATAATGATAAGTAGCAAGTGTTCATCCTTAAAATGATATGTATATTCTCTTAATTCACTGCTGAGTCTTCCTGCATATCCTGCCTCTTCTCATGATAATGTGGCTGGAGAGGTAAATTTGCCATTAATGATAATGAAACAATGAACAATCACTATCGAGCCAACCATAACAGTGTTAGAAGTATTTTATATATTATACAAGTACTTCCAGCTGTGCCCAGGTAACAAATTAAAATGGTGTCAACTGAGGCAATGTGTAAAAGGGGAAAGAACATTCATTTTAAACATGTTTCAACAAATGCCCAAGTTATTTAAGGCCTCACAAAAATATATATGTGGTTCCGGTAACCTGACACACCCTACTAAAAAGGCCCAACACCAAAAATCAATGGAAGAAAGAAAAAAAGTACTTTCAAGCCGCCCTTCCTCAATAAAAATTAATCGACCCAAGCTGAAAATTTTATTTAAAAAAAAATGTCATTGTGTGCCGTAATTTTGCAGTAGAGTCACCTCAAACACAGTTTTTCATTTCATCTTGTCTGGAGGGTTACCTTTTGGTCCGGGGAAACTGCATAGCAACACAAAGTCCAATAAGGCATAGACACGATGGCTTGAGCCACCTCGTGGTAAGCATCATATTGAACTTGCGCGTCTCATGCGTTGACTGCGGGACAGTCTCACAAAACTACATTTGATTTGGACATCAAAGCGAATCGCGGCCACAGCATATATCAAATTTTTATTGATGCTCTGAAACATTTGCAAAATGTATACTTTTGTTTTCATATATTATGCCTTCCTTCCGCCCCCCCCCTCCCCAGTTCATCTCAATTCTCATTTACAAACCATTGGGTGCAGAATCCCCAATTTTCAAAATGGCAGCCAAGTCGATGGGACATTTTGAAGCGGCAATATCCAAAATATGTGTGTCACTTGTGTTAAGTGAAAGTTAATTTGTCAAATGAATGTAATGTAAATTATATATTGGAACTTTTCCAGAGTAAGCATTACCTGAAAATACAACGCCACACAGTTGCCAGTTGTAGGACCCAGAATAGGGATTTTGTATCAGACACTGAAGTCGCCCCCCAGGCTTTGAATTGAGAAGCAATACAGGCCACACGAGGCGGGACCGCCCGTTGCGTCAGAGACAGAGCTTAGTGGAGAAGGTTGCTCCGATAGTGAATAAAAGTCCCAAAATACCGGCCGATTTTTACATAAGTTGTAATTAATTCCTGGGGCTCCCTTTGCTGTGAAGACCATTGTATATGGTTCAATCAAATGATCTTTGTATGTGACTACACATTTAAATATGCATTTATTTACATCTTATTTGCTATGCACGGAATAGAGAGCACCCCTTTGTCTCATTGGTCTCTGTACTTATTATAATTTGTAAGCATGGGATTTGTATGCAGCATTGTTTTGTGTTTAACCATGTTCGTCGCACATCTTCATGTACAGTTGTATTTCCAGTTGACGCATCTTCGAATCACATGACGGCGCGCTTGCATGTACGTGATCTGTTATATGTAAAAAGTACTGAATTCCGTCTGTTACATGTTAAAGCACCAAGCTGATACTTTTCTTTACTTTTTTTAACCTGAGTTTCAACCGGTATCTGTAAGTCATGATAGGGAAGTGAAGGGATAAGTAATTTCTGGTGAAACTCAGTTTGCGGTCGTGATCCCATTCAGAGTAGTGGTACATGTTCAATAATGCAGCCTCAGATTTACATGTGCTGCTGTTGTGCACATGAAAGTAAAATCATTGATAACTGTAGAACTCCCTTGTGCATAGCAACGACATTCTTATCAAGAAATGTCTTTACTGGTTCAA
Source organism: Hermodice carunculata (assembly GCA_964020975.1). NCBI lineage: Eukaryota > Metazoa > Annelida > Polychaeta > Eunicida > Amphinomidae > Hermodice > Hermodice carunculata. Next base: position 22,258,102 of record OZ026614.1, read on the forward strand.
ACAACACCGCCATCCATACGTCCAAGGACATCCTTACTTCTCATCACTGATGCCTTTGCGAGACAAAGTGGGCGGTACTTCCGCCCTCAATTCCGATTGATTCCATCAGCAGCAAATATGCCAAAAGAAACTGCGGTAATATTATATAAATAAGCATTATAAACCTTGAACCAGGAAAATGATTGTTACATATATTAACCTCCAAGATGATCATTCGAGCAAATACATGGGTTGTTTTTTTTTTTTTTGTTTTTTTTTTTGTTTTTTTTTTAATCAGACTTTTAAATCTTTCAGTGCCAGATTTTTGACTGAGTCAACAGCTTTCCTCGGCGCGCTTTTGTTAATGTTACAACCGTGCTGGTGCTTAATGGAAAGATATTTCACAAAGAATACAAATCTAGCACCCTTATTTTAATCGAGAACAGTTTGTCTTCTCTAGTTCGACTCAAGTCGCAGTTAGCTTGAAAGAGTAATTGAATGGAGAAGCCGTCGGCCGACGCTATCATCGCGTGAACTTTTTACAGTTAATTTTACTTTTCATCTGTTTTGTTCAAACTCGGATGCTCACATTCAAATTACTATCCAAACGTTTGTATTTCATTTGAATTCTTTGCAGTTCATCATACTTGTCATCTGTTTTATTCAAACTTAGATGATCTTTTTACAATTACCACACATGTTGCTTTGTAGCACTCTACATATCTGTGTATAAATATCATCTGGACATATAATGGACGCTTTCTAAGTTAAGCTAAGCTCTCCAAGGACCACCCAGAGTAGAGATAGGTTTAAATAAATAAATAACATAAGTCACAAGCGTCACTCTGTGCACCCAGAGTACGTTGGAACAGGGACACTGTGCTTGTTACATTTTTAAAACAATGAAAAGTGTTTATATCATCCACTACTTATTCCGCAGCTTCTCCAGACTTGTCAGAAGTACAGGAAAATAATGTTTTCTAATCACAAAAATACTTTTTAAACTAAATTCTTGTACAAATCTGGTAAAGAGATGACGCGGGTGAACGTGTACATGCAGGATGTTCCCTTGACTGACAACATGTCTGCTGCTAGTAATACATGTGCCACCTCTCGCTGCTTGAGTGCATTTACAGCAGGAAAAACGTTTATGGAATCAGCACCTTGGATTGTTGCTCTCGAAAGCCTGATTTGCTTTACACGTGACCCTGGGGGCATGTTTGTGACTTTAATTCAAATTTGCACAAATATATAAAACCCTTAACCCTCAATATTCAGGCAGTGTATTTGACTTGTGGTGTTGATACATCAATAAGGCGAAACGTTTAGGCTTGAAGACAAACCGCATCATGAGTTCCCCAACATAAATAAAATAAAATAACATAACATAAAAATGAAAAAAAATACAAAATGATAAATGAATAAATAAATATATTTTTTCGACGTTTCTATATTGCAAATTAACTGAAAAACGATTTCTTCTAGAACAGGGCACTGTTTCCTGAGGATTTTGTCTGACAAAGTGTTGTGTCTAAAGAGAAGAACCGCTGCAAAGAGGAACGCTGCATTGGAACGGTACTAAAACTGTCTCAATTTTACCATATTAAAGTAGTGATCAAATTTCAAATCCGATCAAAGGCCCCACCTGTAGCCTTATAGACAATCATTAAGGAGAACTTGAAAACATAAACCAGCTTCTGAAAACTCCTCGGACAATCCACCGGCAACATTTTGAATACCTACATAAAAATAAAAATAGATTTATCAAAGAAAACTGCAAGGATGACAATTAAAATCTTGCTCTAACACACCTATTCCGATCAACGTTTGAAACTCGCATATTTGTGCCTTTTGCAAACGATCAAACCATGCGCCGGACTTCTAATTGACTGTTCTGGACAAAATGCCTTGCTAGGGAAAGCTACTGCGACCCAACAGTTATCATCATACCTGACACTAAGGCCCAATGCTTCCCTTGATGCATGCATTTATCGGAAAATGTACTGTAAAACATAATAATGTAAAAACGCGCCTTATGGGAATTGACAAAAAAAAAATATTGCAATTGCAGGAGATCGTTCGGATCCCGCCAATACGTTCCATAATAATTTTATCTTAAAAAAATTAATAATCGCCTTACTGTCTAAAGTCTGATTGATTTCCTGCAGTAATAAAATCTCACTAACGTATCATGTATCAGAGCATAAGCTACCCTTGTGTTTGAAGTTGTATGCATTGCTTCTTATTCGAGTATATTCATTTCAAAGTACTCTGATGACTAAATTTCATCTTCTGCTACTTCGTTCGCCGGATTACATTTTTATTTACCATAAGGGTTGTGTTGTGGAAAACGGGTATACATATATAGTTTACATTTTCCAAAGGTATGACTTCTTTCAAACTACTAACTATGTTGCCTCACTGTAGGTCCAGATAACATCAAACGCAAAATATCATGGCGCCACTGCGACTCCTTTGTCTCGGTCTTGGGATTAGACACGTTTCATGTCGTGGGTAATTTATGGTTTCTTGAGTTGGTCGCCTTTACACATCTTATGAAAATGGAAGGATGCATCACAGAAATGCTAGCGTCCCACAGTATTGATCGGCGTGCATAGCTTGTAAGATTAGACCAGTTGAACGATCAAATGTTACCAAGAAAACACACGCCCTAATGTGTTTGTACTGCAAGGTACGTCTGTAGGCGCATGCACATACTCTTTACTCATGAAAAGACAAAAGCCATTTTATGGAAGCATATTTTTTCAATGATGGTTGGAATATTTTGGTGGCAAATAGATTTATAAGAGTTGTAGTACATCAATTACCTCACATAAAGGACAACAGCATTTGAACTAATATCAGCTTATATGAACTTCAGATTCGGAAGCAGCACACGTGTGTTTTGTGTTGTATGGTCTACTTTCTGTACGAACATAAATTGAATAAAATCTACAAATATTCATATTCTATAAAATAGGTTATACTAAAAGTGCTATGCACATACGTTTCCACTTCAGATATCCATTAGCCACAATTTTATCGATGTTGTATATAAACAACACAAGACTTAACAAAACATTAATTAACGTTCATCACTCCGCTGCTAGGAAAAAGGGCGTGACAAAAGTGCTGTCCCTAAAGGCATTGCAAAGTAGCTTGTCGCACTTCACAGAGCATACGTAGCTTAAGTTATTGTGCTCCATAATAGAACAATTCCTCCTTTATTAACAAGGGTATCGTGATGTTTCAACGACACCGACCTATCTCATAACAAATATAAGTTTATTAAACTGTTAAAAGCTACAACTCTATGTGATGAGTTCGAAGTTATGGTGGATTATTTAAAATAGTTTAAAGTCAAATTAGTAGTAAAGAACCACTCGAAAATCGTGTCATTTACTGACATTTTTCTAGACCCACACACAGTTACTGGGATGTTTTAATTGGACCTAAGGTAATCAATTACTCGATGGACTTTCGAATGTTGTAAAATATCAGGACGCACAATAAGTATCGAGGAACTTTGACTTCTATGCAGTAATTTCGAGATTGTTGTCAATAACGTATTGTTAGTAGACCTATAGATCAATGTTCAGCGTTTTTTTTTTAATTGTAGTTATTTTTGACATAGCTATACTGTAAAACATGGATAAACCAATATTGTATCAGCCCTAACTTTATAACTGTCAACAAATGGCAGGCATGGTGTTTTTCTACTTCACTAGCGGAAGTCGTTCCACTTTTGGAACTACTGTTACCGTAATTGAGCTTATAAAATTGAATGTATATATATATATATATATATATATATATATATATATATATATATATATATATGTAAATTGCTTTTAGTGAATCTAGTATGTCTTGATATTACAAAAATTAAAATAAGATGCGCATTTTGATATATCACGGTTACACGTTTATATGTTGGTCAGCATGAGAACATAATAGCCAGTTCTTGTTGAGGGCTACGAACGTTAATATACATTTGTAACACTGAAGCTACACACACCGTCACTGATCCATTCACAGTAAATTTTTGAAAAGGTTGACACCTTTACTTCATGTTTTCATATGAGGAATAATTTCCTTTTTCAAATATTTTACTCCTATGTCTGAAGATTTTGCAGTGGATAGTAAAACGTTTACAAATATTAAAAAAAAAAGAAGTAATTTGGGTTTGTTTCATTTGCTTGAGCAAGAATGAAATTGCTCAAAAATAGGCCCATTTTTAATAAGATGTGGGATCCAGACATAATGAAAAAGGATTGCAATTATTCATCTATTACACTCAGGGGCAAATTTTGCATCATACCGCCATTAACGTTGAAACATTAAATAAATAAATACATGTTCAATGATCATAATAGTACGAATGGACTGTACAATTATAAAAGCAATTACTACATCAAAACTGATTGAACTTTAAGAATCAATGTCAATCCATCCTAAGGGTAGACGGAACATTTTGCATTGAAGTCCCAACATGAACCTTTTCAGGGTGAATGTACCTATAGGGTGCAGCAAGTTCATCTCCACATGTATAGTAGCACAAATTACGTGGAAAATAAAGCTACAAAACAAGCCTACAACTCAAAGCAACCACATCCCGTGACTTCAATTTACGAAATTCTAAAAGTCCATGAGACACGCCTTCGACTTAAAGCCGCCACGCCTCATGTCTTCAATATGCAAAAGTTTATTACAGCGGCAAGCGCTCTTTTTTTAAGCAATTTTTGATGGGCAGTCACGACCATGACACAACTAAAACTATTCATTTACAGTTCCCATGAAGCAATGTAATCACTACTCCAGAAGATATGACCAATGGGTGTGACAGGCGCATGTCAGAGATTGAAGCACACTGGAAACAAGCACACACCGAATTGACTATGAAAATGTATTTCACGAATACATGCAACAAATTTTTGCCAATGTATTTGATGCACACATAAAACAAATATCAGCCAATATATTGTATGCTACATGAAACAAATATGAGCCAATGTATTGTCTTATATAAAACAAGTATGACTCTTTGTCTTGCATGAACACACTAAACAAATATTTTCCAATGTATTATATACATACACAAAAAATAGTGGCCAATGTATTGTATGTATTCATGCACCAAACAGTAATTGCCTAAAATTGTCAGCCAAGAATAGAAATGGTTCGAATCAGCTGTAACTGATCAATTTATGACGGAATCATCACATGTAGCACTTTTGCTGCAATTTCCTTATATTCATTAAGCAAATTTAAATTGAGTTAATACCAAACATGAATGAATGCAATAAATTGAATGAATCTCAGCTGTCATAACATATAAATATATTGATATGAGCTCAGCAGCATGTTATGTTCATAAGATACCTGGACCCTATTGGTACTACGACGCCAGCAATATCTCTGCTGCAATGACAGCTCACGTACCATCCTCATACCTACACTTTCTTATTTTGTATTCCCCGTACAGGACTTTGACCATCAAATCAAATTGTCAGTTTTCACGGTCTTGGTGTGATATAATTAGGACACGGTGGTTTGATTGTTTCATGTCCGATTGAGCCAATCTGGGAGTACCATCATTCTTGGGTTTAGCTCATTACTACAGGCAGATAATGAAGCTGCCTTAATGTCAAGAATCTAGGGGATCGACATCGTGATCACGTTAATGCCCCTTGACTATTTTCAGGTTGTTGAACTGGATGCGTGCGATGCAGACAATGGCGGGGCTGATGGCACTAACAGTGGTTGGAGGAAGCTTGTACAGGTCGGCAAGTCTTTATCACCCACGGAGAAGGGCCATTTTACACATAAAAAACCAAAAGAAGACCAAAAAGCAACGCAAAGACGAGAAGCCACCCTACTTCGATTTCAGTCCTATGCGCATGCGTGCAATTCAAATGCTGATGGTGATCGCTGGGACAGCATCGCTAGGATCATACACCCCATTTGTGCTCCTGGTGAGGCCCTATTTCTTACATGTAAATGCTGGTGTACCTATCCCACCGAGTTCAAGCGGTAGTAAAGGATTGATGGATAAAATTAAAGGTCACTTAAGTTGGGTTTAGCGTCAAGATCACTCCAAAATGGGGATAGTCTGATTTTCAACAACCACGTGCCATTGTAAAAGCATCTCTAACAAATCAAGTTTCTGTTTTGAATGTTTCTGCCATAAAATCGCACAATGCTAAGTGCAGTAAAGTATCTTTGACTTTTTTTGTTCCACTTTAGCTCGGTGACGTAACCGAAAGAGTCAAACAGCGAAGGCATTTATTTTTACCATGGCAACCACTTAAACTAGCATCGCACAATTAATTAAAATAATTATTATTACACACAACGCTAATATCCATCTGCCACGCGTCGAAGTGCTGTTACATACAAATGAGATCTAAATCGTGTCTCATGATGATCATATTAAGGAAGATTTTTTATAACATCTGATTGGAAGTTTAAAAACTCCTGGGAAAGGAATTCTACAAAAGCGAGTAGCCCTTATCAAACGAAGTCTAAACAGGGCCACAATCTCGTCTGCGGTGCAACCGAAACGCCATTTTACTGGACATCAAAGAATGTAATTCTGCCAATTTACTGGACCTAATCTGTAAATTGGCTACCAGCTCATGTGCTATGGCATTGCAATAGTCCAGATGCAATGTACATGTAATGATTGCAGGTACTAAGATCGAAGCAGAATTCAAATTTTACCGTTTCCGCACCCTGGACATTTTATGCTGATTTACAAATGCATACAGTGGGACAAACATTACAATGACGCCACTTCCGGCACCATACGCAACAGTAAAGCGTCTAGTTCCCACATTCGGTGTATGTAAACAGCAATTCATGTGATTTTCATGTTTAGGCAGCTTGGTCCGAGAGTCATAAGCATTAACTTTCCTTTTTTTCTTATAAAGCATGGACAGTGGAGTATCATTCATACAGTTTTTCATCTTGACTTTTGCTGTACCGGCAGCGACAGGTCCTAATAGCTTGAACGTGACAACATAGCTGAGTTTTGTCATCATAAATATGGAAGCACAAGCCATATTTGCGGACTGTCTCACCTGCAGGCATGGTACAAACATGATATATGTTGAAATACAGCGCTTTGAGCACAGAGGTATACGGAAGTTCAGCTTGCAAATTGCTAATATAGCTTCCGTTATATTTCCTAATGTGTTGTTTTTAGGCTGAGGCCGTGTTTTATTGTTACTTTTATTGTGATTTTCTGAGGAGGACATGTTTAGATAGTATACATAGTTCAAATGCATAATTATGATTAATTACACAGACAATTTACACTTTCCTGAATTCGGTTTGCAACCAACATCCATTGTCGAACATGTAATTAACAGGGTTGCTATGTTCTCTACTTTATAATTCTTTTAGACCTATAAAGACGGTTTAAGGCTTGTCTGTGCTATTCGCGTTATTGACAGGCTTCTGGTACTGTTTAGTAACTGGGATAGGAACGTAAGTTCATGGGATCATTGGGAGCTTCTATCTGGGCTAATGTGTACACAAACAGCTTTAAGCATGTCCTTATCTAACATCCTATTGACGTTTGTAGAAAGTACAGCATAATGCTTGTTTTCGTAATTCCTAGTTGCCATGGTTTCAGCTTTCTAATTTAGTTTATTTTAATCATGTACAACTGATTTGGGCGGGTACCTTTGTTTTTCAGTGATGGTTATTTTTCGTGCACAAGTCTGCTCAAATATCTACTCTGCAGACCCACCAGAGTACTACAGCTTTGATGCCTTAAGAGTTGCTGAATTCTAAACAAACCTATATTTTAAATTTCTTCACACATTAAGTATAAAAAAGTCTCGAAACTACCTACATAACTCCCAATCTGCAGCACCAGGCTATAGAACTGAGCTAGTAAAGCAACATGGATGCTGAGAGTTTACTGTCAGAACATGGTGATGCTGACCTAAGTAAATCAAATTTACCCACTCTGAGTGTAAATGGTAATCCTTCATGTCATCCAGGATGAGTGCACATTCGCATATGACAAGTCCTCAAGTATATTATGTTGGTGTTGGTTTACCTTCTAAATTGTTTCTCCTAAGTGAATTCTGCTCAGCAAAACGAATATACGCATGTTGGAATATTGTCATTCCAGCGTGGTTCCCTGTTGTAGAACAAGAGGGCTGGATGTCAGAGCTTAATTGTGAAACATTAAAAGAACCAGTCTACAGCGCCCAGGGTAATGGTGTTTACGAGTTTGCCAATCTCAACAGTGCAAGATTCTTCTGACCATTTTAAAAAAGATGTAACCACGTTAAGTTGCCATGGAGAGAGAGAGAGAGAGAGAGAGAGAGAGAGAGAGAGAAAGAGAACGAGAGAGAGAGAGAGAGAGAGAGAGAGAGAGAGAGAGAGAGAGAGAGAGAGAGAGAGAGAGAGAGAGAGAGAGAGATCCGTTATAGTTCATGGACAGTGGCGACAGATTGAGCTAGCGGTGCAATTATCGGTATTCCTGCACATTGTGGCATTGTGAAGTGCATGCTTGCCGTAGCAACGTTAGCATTAAGTACTTCCTAGTGTTTTCTTCCTGCTATATAAACTCGGTGGGTTGAGTTTACACAAGCCCTTTTCAATTCCATACAATTATTGGTATTCCTGAACATTGTGGCATTGTAGAGTGCATGCTTACCGTAGCAACGTTAGCATTAAGTACTTCCTAGTGTCTTCTTCCTACTACATGAACTCGGTGGGTTGAGTTTACACAAGCTTTTTACAATTTATGTTCGTGATAGGCCTGCGGTTAAACTGAGAAAAAATACACAGATTTTCGAGCGTTTTGTGTCCAAAGCTGTCGTGTAGAGACAACTTATTCTATGGGAAGTAGCACAACATTCCTTACCTTATTGTCACATGGTATTTGTGCAAGACTCTTTGAAATGGTTATGACATGGCGAGATACCTTTCATGGTAAAGGTAAACTTTATAATACCTGTAATACCCCTGTGCGTCTGAGTTGTACCAGACACTTTTATTTTGTAGTAAAGGCGTTCGGATATATCAAACCTATCAGATCCTAGTATCAGCAGTTTTTATAAATTTTTACTTCTAAAAATTAGTATTTTTCACTACAAATGGACAAAGGTGATACGGTTCAGTGACTATTTAACTTTGATTGTTTGCTTTCCTCAAGTGGCCACATTGTATAACACTGTATTTATCAACCAAATTTTGACGATCACATCTCAAACACGGTCAGAGATAATCACAGGAAAATGATTGGCAATTAAGTCATTTTGCTGAAACTCTAAAGAGTTTTAATGATTTTGACTGGGCTGGCTAGTTAGCACATTTTAGTCAAGTTAAATTAAATAACTTGCCTTTTTTAAATTTCCAATGACACATGTACACTGTTGACCGTCTCATAATCACATTATAATCTGCAGGCTGACTGTTATCAGTTCAGCAAATTTTCTCATACTGTTTGTTCCAGTGGTGCGCTAAACCCTCCTGCTTTTTACTTGATACCTTTTAATGTTGTCTTTGTTTCCTGTCAGTGAAAAAAGTCAAAGTTGAAGAACATAGCTTTATTTATATATATGTTCTTTGAATTTGGCTTTTTTCAAAGACAGAAAACAAAGACAACTTTTAAAAGGAAATACACACACACACACACACACACACACACACACATATATATATATATATATATATATATATATATATATATATATATATATATATATATATATATATATATATATATATACATATATAAGAGCCTGACCGAGCATGCATTTTGAAACCGAACCGGGTACTCGGTACTCGGTATACACTACCGATACCGAACCGGGCACCGTTCGGGTTCGGTATATGCAATTCAAACATGAAAACGTTTGACAGGGGTTAATAGCTGTTACCCTTATGCACAGGGGTATTACTATTGCTATGTAATTAAGGCGATTAATGCAACCCATGTGACACACGTAATAGCAAAGTATCGTTCGTTGCATTGTTTCAAGTGTATACAAGTACGAAAAGTAACCTCAATGACATTTTTATTTAACCTCATTGCCAACATTGACAGTGATAACCGAACCCGAACGTTTAGTGACTGTAAAAGCCGAACCCGAGCCGGGCTTCAATCCTGAAACCCGGTAAGCTCGGGTTCGGTTATTCGGGTTCGGTCAGGCTCTAATATATATATATACAACTTGAAAGTGGCGTATATTAATATAACGTGTTCGTATTACTGACATAAATGTATTCAGATCATGTCTCTAAAATAGAAAGTGACTACAGTCGCTGAGCACTGGGTCTATGCTTGGTGCATGGCCACACTCATACGATGCTCTATATATGGGTATCGCTGAAGCTTTAGCAAGTCTTACAGTATTGATTTGTAGAATCTCGGTCAAAATGTATGTTAATTCTAGGTTATGAAATTATATGCGGCACAGGTTTTACGTTGAGAAATTATTCAGCAGCTGTATGTTTTGTTCTTTCACTGAGAATTTCCATTTAGAGTTTTTGACAATCAGGCGGGGCAATAAGGAAAATTGAACTTCGGCGATTATCTGTCCTTTTCTGAAAGCCAGTGTTGAAGTGATACTTATAGTGTTACTCTGGAGTAGAGATAGGTAAGACTCAAATAAAATATTTGCAAAAGGAATTAACCCTTGCTATTGACGGGCCAATGCAGGGAACAAACTCAACATGATAAAGATGGTTGTGATTCTCTTGAACAAAATAAAAAATGGAAATGTATACATTGATGCAGTTGATGATACCCTGTCACTGGGGTGGGTGGGGGGGATATTGCGGGAATTGAATTTGAATGAATGCGCAGACTTACCTTGGCTTAGGTAGCGGGTTACGTTGTACGTCAGGTTTCGGACAAATACATGGGATGAGGAGAGAACAATGGGGATGTTCGCAATAAAAGGTAGAATTAAAGCTGAAAAGTGTGATACTTTTTCCTTTTATAAAAAATTGGGACAAGGGTCATGTTCGACTTGTTGTCCTGGCTACGGTCGTTTTCTATGGCTTCACCATTCATCGTGCCAATCACGCATGATATTCGAAACAAGACCGGTTGCAAACCTTGCTAAAAGAATGAGAGCAAATTAGAGTTGCATGTAAATAACGGTTCCCCAGCGGCAAATTCTAAGCTTGATAATGTAATAAACTGGCATGTGTTAATGGTTCTCCCAGCTATGTATGCCCCACATAATTGCATTGTAATCCTTTTTGTAAGAATTACAAAATACTAAGTTGCATCACAACAAATCTAAAATTTACCCTGTTGCCATGTTACATTAAAGTATACTCGTCTCTTCCATATCGAGATTTGCAAGCAATATAAGAGTAAAATATACTAATTAACTGAAACTTCATTCTTGATGTAAAGCCTGTGAATTTTAATCTAAGATAATGTATATCATCAGCAATCAAAAACTATTCGAAAAGCTTCAAAACCAATTTACATGTATTTAATGTTGTTACTTAAACATCTAGTGATCCTGATCTTCTTGCATCATGAAAATGAACGTCTCAGTATGACTTGTTCACAAAGATAGCTTGGGGTGAAGCCATTGATATATTTGAAGATTTTGCCGGCTACATGCAACCTCCGACGCTGCTGTGGTGTTTGTCAAGTACATTTGCTTCACTAAATCTATTCTTCAAACTTTAACCAGTAAATTTTAAAAGTCTTTACATATGATTCTTGCAGCATAATTATGTAACCTCTATATTGAGAAGCTGCAGGTTGATCCACAGGTGTCCGAAAATGCCAGCATAATCCAAGTAAGACTGAATGCAGGTCACCAACAATATAATGGCATTAGTCAAGAGACAAGGGGTAGAGGGCAGCAGTGGTGAAAATAAAGGTCATCTGACCTATTTTGACCAATACTATGGTGACAGTAGGTCATATGATACCTCTTGACTAGTGCTATCGTCTGCTACTTCTTGCTACTTCCTGTCCGTGGACATATGCCATAATGCACGTGGTAGTATAGCACTGAATCGGCGAAGTGTTGCTAATCTAAAAAACAAATTTTTGAATTTTTATTAGCTGCTTACGCCAAGCTAAGATGTTTATTGTGTCGACACATTTTGCAGGTCTAAAACATATTGCAATGCATAAGTATGACATATGGTCTGTATTACACGCGCCATGTCGTTGTCCGGATCCCTTGCATATCGCTGTGATGCTAGCCATTGTCAGTCGGTCGTGACGACCATCATTAAGTTACTTTTAATACGTGAGTGAGAGACGCCGTGTTTCTCTGCGATACTAATCCCAACGGCCTGTTGTCCACACAAAGATACCAAAGACTAGTCTTAGGGAAACTGTTAGGATATATAATAACAAACTTGCTTGTAAGTATGTAATGGACCTTCCCATGGCATGTCGTGGTTTGATTCACGCTTAGTGCAACTCATGACCAATACAGCTCTCTCTCTCTCTCTCTCTCTCTCTCTCTCTCTCTCTCGCCTATACGGTTCATATCCTGGCATATAAATTTCATGGTTCCCGACATTTGAATTTGACCATGTTTTACAAAAGCAAAAATATCGATGTAGTTTTGGTCGATGACCAACAGTATCCAAACTACTTTGCAAATACATACAATATAAATAGTAATCCCGCATGATTAACGATTGCGAAGTACACACATTAGTGTCCGAGTTACGTTGCTGATTGCAATTCGCTAACTTATGTGGTGAACCGTGGTCCAAATATTACAAACGGGTGGGAGGGGGAGGGCTTCACTGCCAACAGAACGCGCACCTTGGACAACCCCACAGCTGCAGGGGAACTGTCTTGACAACGGAGTAAACGGCTTTGGTTAGTGCCGATTGAGGACCAAAAGAAGCTATTCACTTAGGACATGTTGTCTTGAAAGGTCTTTTTGGTAGTTGACATTCAAAAATTCCCGCTAAGGAGATATTTTACAAAAGAACAATGAAACTAATGATACTTCGTGTTGGGGTGTTTTAAGACGGTTTGAGTTGGAAAGTGATAAATATATATCAAAGTATGACATATGAACATATGAAGCGATAAATGATATGAAAAAGAATCTGATATAAAGAACTCTGAGTAAAAATAAAGATGGCAGATATGTTCCTTCATATTGATAATAGTCACGACTGTAGCCAACACACTACTCTTACCAGTAATAATTGTATGCCAAAAATCCAAATTCGTGTCAGTAGGAGTCGATGTAGCTAGTAACACAATAAACTGCAACCGTTCTCTTTGACAAACAGATACAAGAATTCATGCAGTAAATGTTTCTGAAATATTTTTTTTTCTTTTAGTTATGATTGTACGTAGGAGTTCAGTTGCCGTTATGTTATTATCAGATGACATACCGCAAAAACAAGACAAGCAGGATGGAAGAACTGTCAAATTGGACATAAAAAATTCCAAAATTAGGCATCTCCATGAAAGTGAAATTGTATTTTCTTTACTTCAGTCCTGCAAGATATATTGCACATCTTAAAACATAAAATCTGCCGTATTATTTATGAAATTTAAGGATGCTTCTGTAATTCTTTTACAAATCAATAGCAAAAATGCCGAAGGATAGTGTACTATCAACTGAACAGGCGACTTTGACAAAGAGGGATATGTACAAGGATTCTGGAAACCAGGTACATGCCGCGTCTTCGTAGCATCCGTAGATAGGCTTTTATCTTATATTAGGTCCATCCGACATCATCAGAAAAAGAAATAGCTGCCTGGGAGACTGCTTTGGAGGCAAATGACAGTCTCTTTTTTATCATATGATTGATCCCGAGATAAACACTCTTCTATCAGCTGGAATGTTATAGGTCCTTCGAAGAATAGGCCCACGCATTATTTTTTTAAAGTGACGAATATACTTACCTAAAGACAACTTCTACCACAATGTCAGTGACAATGATGTATACACACACCCACACCCACACCACACACCCACACCCACACACCGACACACACACACACACACACACACACACATACACACACACACACACACACACACACACACACAGATATCTATATGAGGGGGGATTATATACAATATATATATGAGGGGAAATATTATAATTATAGGTCTCTATTTCCTGTATGGCTACATCGCATTTTGACTTGTGTCTGTTTCCGCGCGTTGTTTACCGTTACTAGCCCCAAGTGGAGTCGTAGATAGCATTCCCATATTATTACAAGTCAGTTTCCTCTGGATAATCAACTTCCGAGAACATTAACAGCTTTCATATTCCAGGAGACTGTCTGATAACGTGGAAGAATTTCATAACCTTGCTGGAGATTGATTTCGTGGATATGGAAGATTTAAACTTTATTAGAGAAATAAACTTGCTGGGGACCAATTTTGTCTATTTCGATGATTTTATTTTATATTTTATTTATTCAATTTTTATTTTTTTTGTTTCAGAAATAAATTAATATGCAAGGTCACTTCCTGTATTACAAAACTATTCAGCTCAATGCGTACACATGCGACTCGGAGGGAAATTGTTAATGTCCGCATGTGATGATGAAAAAGAATCCAAGCTTTGATAGTAGGAAGGCCATTATGTCATAGCTTTCTCTTAAGTCAGAGAAAGGACTTGCATCAGCAGATTCGTTAGTAAAAACGTACTCGCTCTGTCGGGCTCGCACCTTCTTACGAATCTGCTGATACGTGTCATGTCTCTGACGGAATCTGCACTTTCACAGGTCACTATACATGTGTTACAATCGAATTTAAATCAATAAAAATCAGAATATCTGCCCTGTCTGAAGACAGTTTGTCCTTCACCCATGACCTGAACAACATGCATTCGAATTGCACTTTACGATTCATTGCGCTAGAACAGAACCGTATGTCCTTACGCGGATCGCCTGATCTGTGTACGTGGCTACTGATCTGAACTTGAAATCTTGGTTCATGCGAGCAATTTTAGTGACGATGAACAGCGGGGCTTATTTTTTTCTGAAGCAGACGAACTGTATCATAAGCTCTGAATCATATGACAGCGATTCCGCATTTGACAGTGCATACTCTTTCGATCACATTGGGAATACAACTTTACAGGCTGTTTCAAATCTTGACAAAGTGTGTGAAAGCAAAAACTACGACACTTCTTATGTATACGAAGCAGTCGTATCGGATATATCAGACGAAGAACAACCTTGCCAACAGACAGAAAAATTAAAAGTTTAGTGTGAGCATCCAACCAGAAAAAGAAGCAGATTTTTTGCGCCCTCAAGCGACGACAAAGTGAAGCAAATGAGAATGAAAAGGTAAATATAGATCAATTTAACTTTTACACGCTTCGCATTAAATTAATCACTTTTAAATCACCATCATTTAGTTATACGTAATTTATCATGATTTGAAATTTTATTTGTTTCAGTTACCCGGAAACTACAATTCGGAAGTGCAAATGGGTAATAAACCTGTTTAATGAAAGGCATGCGATCAGAAATGAACAAGCAGTCAATGACTCAACTATTAAGTCTTATCTGCGTTGAACTTCTCGAAATGACGGGCCACGAACTTTGTTTTTGTTTGACGAGATTTGTGCTGGAAGTTTGAGAAGAAAATGAAAACAACTATCCATCAGAAACGTTTTATGAATTAATAAACGCCATTCAATTGTATCGATGCTGCCATGGCTGACAGGTCAACCTATTAGACGGCAAACAGTTCAGTCCATTAAAAACACCTTAGACAACAGAATGAAAGAATTCTCAGCTGAAGGAAAAGTTGCTCCACGAAAATAAACGGAAATCATTACGAAAGGTGAGAAAAAGTTGTTGTGGATGAGCGGCGCTGTGGGACAGCTCACCGCGGCAGCTACTGGATACTGTTATTTACCTTTTTAACCTAAATTTCGCCCTTAGGGCGGGAAAAGTGCAGAGAAATTTAAGATATACAAAGTCTCAGGTAACTGTGCTGGCAGATTCTTACGGAACACGCCATCTTCTGTATACTAACGACGTGTCACAGACGGGGCAAGGGGGACTAAAGGACACACAACTGAGACCAACATTTGTGCGCTCTTACGAGAACAGGACGAACAGTACTTGATGTCTTGTCAGGATTTACGAGGAATACATGTCAAAACGATCTAGAATCCCAAATGCTCTGCAGCATTGTAGCTGAGGCCACTGCAAAAAACAGAAAGCGATGTGTGGTATTCATGCCAGCCCTTCAGAATACACCAAATTACCAAGACAGTGGTACGACCTTGACAGGATGCTGGTATCCAGGGTAAGAAAACTGTAACTGTATTCCTCCTCGTGAACACATGTGCTCTAAGAAAAGCAAATTCTGCTTATTGGAGTGACAAATATAAACTGTTAGGGAAAAATGCCCTCCCCCCCCCCCTTTCACATTATGCACAAGTTATGGGATATGTCTTAGGAGTTTTCTTACTTTGCTATACCATTGCTTTTCACATTTCTTTTGAGAGGAAATGACGGTCCTTAAAAGGACCTTTTTGGTCGTTGTTGTTGTTGTTGTTGTTGTTGTTGTTGTTGTTGTTGTTAGTCCCCCGCTCACTTGGTGGGGGACTATAGGTTTGCACCTCGTCCGTCCGTCCGTCCGTCCTTCCGTCCGTCCGTCCGAAGCTTCTCCGGGCCATATTTCCAACACCATAACACCCACAGCTACCAAATTTAATGTGTTTGTACTTCCTACAATAGAGGTGTATGGTGTGCCAAAAGTAGGTCACTAGGTCAAATATCTGGGTCACAGAATACATATGTATGAAAAATCTTGTCCGGGCCATAACTTTTTTGTCCTTTTACTTAGAGTCATGAAATGTTACACCAATGTGAAGCTTAGTCTAAAAAAGTGTCATAAAGCAAAACTAGGTCACTAGGTCAAATATTTGGGTCACCGATCGATATGTAAGTATACAGAAACAAATTTTGTCTGGCACATATCTTCCCTATATTAATGCTACCTCTTCAATTTTTTTATGGTGGGTAGACCTTAGGTAGTAGCTGTGCATAGGCATTGTTTTGTGTGGCTAATTACTTGCATTAATTAATTATTTAGCAAAGTTCGTTAAGCAAGACAAATTTTGTCCGGGCCATATCTTCTAAACTATTAATGCTAGCCCTTTGAATTTTTTGTGGTGGATAGACCATAGGTAGTAGGTGTGCATAGGCATTGTTTTGTGTGGCTAATTACTTGCATTAATTAATTATTTAACAAAGTTCGTTAAGCAAGACAAATTTTGTCCGGGCCATATCTTCTAAACAATTAATGCTAGCCCTTTGAATTTTTTATGGTGTGTAGACCTTAGGTAGTAGGTGTGCATACGCATTGTTTTCTGTGGCTAATTACTTCCATTAATTAATTAATTAACGAAGTTCATTAAGCAAGCTCAAGATACAATACAAATTTTGTCCGGGCCATATCTTCTAAATTATTGATGCCAGCCCTTTGATTTATTTTTATGGTGGGTAGACCTTAGAGGGGATATGGTAATGGGCACCGTCCGTGTGTCCGTCCGTCCGTCAAATATTTGGGTCACAGTAATACATAAATGTACAGTATTTTCATGTCCTTGCTGTAATTCTTAAAAAATGTTGACTTCTTGTTATAAAAGTTTACTGATAATGTATTGTGACCTAAAAGTGTGTCACGACGCAAAACTAGGTCACTAGGTCACATATCTAGGTCACAGTGTAAACTCCATGTAAAACCTTGTCCATGCCATATTTCCCTTACTATAATACCTACAGCTACCAAATTTATTATTTTAATACTACCTGGGGAGTTGTTGTGTCACATGGCAAAAGTAGGTCACTAGGTCAAATATCTAGGTCACTGTGAAATCCATTCAAAATCTTGTCCGGGCCATAACTTTTTTGTCCTTTTACTTAGATTAATGAAATTTTACACACATGTGAAGCTTAATCTAAGAATGTGCCATACTTTTAATTTTTTTTTTTCATCTAGGTCACACCCCTATATAGTAGTCCATTCAACCTCGTGGGCGACGAGCGGGGGACTATGTATTGCTCTGCAATACTCATTAACTTGTTGTTGTTGTTTTTGTTGCTGTTGTTTGGGAGGCTGTATGCATCAAGATCCACCGTGACACGCTGCTTGTCATCTTGGTGGTCTGAGCCTGGGGAATTCAGTTCCACTGGTCTGTGAGCCTCTGTGCCGGTTGGTCCAGGCTGGCTGTGGGATCTTCATACTCATCCCTGATTAGACGGTCAAGCACATCCCACAACTGCTCTGTGGGGTACAGGTCATGAGAACGGGCAGGCCATGGTGACAATGGGATATTGTGTTGTTGTAGATAATGCATGCTGACTCGGGCAGCATGCAGTATATGGTCGTGCGTTAAGCTTTTGAAACAGCAGTACTGGATATTGAATTTGCTAACTTTTATAAAAGTGTCATGTCAGATTCCGTAACTTTGCTAAAACAAATACTCTGTTTAAGCAAAATAAGATGTCAGCCTTCTGGAATGAACTCAGAGAACAGCAACGATCTAATGTCGATTCTATTTTGGCTCCACACGAATTTGCTAACTTTTATAAAAGTGTCATGTCAGATTCTAATGAAATTGACGGACATCACTCTCATGTTTGTGAATTTGTTCATTCTGAGGCAACTCTTGCAGCGAGCGACTTGACTAGTGAAGTTGTTGATCCCGATGTGATACCGCAGTTAGTTAGATCTCTGAATTTTTGTAGCTCTCCTGGTATCGATAGTATATCTGCAGAGCATCTCTGGCACGGTTTGTCATCTGTGTTATGTAACATTTTAGCTAATTTATATTCTGTGATTCTCTCTACTTGTATTGTGCCAGAATTGTTTAAAACCGGTATAATTATTCATATTCTTAAGAAACCATCTTTAGATCCTAACAAGCCTGAAAGCTTCAGGCCCATTACTTTAACTACCTCTCACGCAAAAATGATCGAAAGTTTAATTAAGTCTGATTATGAGGCTTATAGCAATCAGTATGGATTTCGTATAGGACAGAGCACATCTTTTGTAATCTCTATGATAAATGATACTGCAGCTGAGTTTAACGCCAGGGGCTCTCCAATGTATCTCTGTACGCTAGACGCGGAGAGATGTTTTGACTCTATTTGGCACGATGGCCTATTCTTTAAACTATGGGGAAATGTTCCTCCGAACCATTGGTTATTTTTATATAATTGGTATAGATCCTCCAACGCCACAGTGCGATGGAAGGGTGGCCTAGGCAACGTGTTCAACATCACTAGAGGCATGAAGCAGGGTAGTATTTTATCCCCTACTTTATTTAATATTTTTATTGATGACTTACTTAATGAACTTCAAAAGGCACCCCATGGCGTTCGGTTATTCGATTTGAAAATTAATTCTTGTGCATATGCTGACGATGTAACCCTTATGAGCTCGACCATTACTGGTCTTCAGTGTTTGATAGACACATGTACTCGTTATGCTGACTATTAGCGCATGAAATTTGGGATTAAAAAATCCGAGTGTATTATTCTTGGTAAATCTATGTTTAAGGATACTCCTACCTGGTATTTGGGAAATCAGGCTTGCAGACGAAGTATATATAGCCTGACATCTATCTATAGGTATGTCTTATCCAGGACTGTCGTCCGACGTGAAATCTTATTTGTGGAATTCCATAGGAGCTCCAACACTCATGTATGGTATGGAACGTATCCATTTAAAGAAGTCAGATATTGATCATTGTAAATCTATTCAAGGTTCTATTATTAAGAAAATTACAGGATTTGTTAAGCGATCTCATCATTCCTATCTCCTTCAGGCTTTAAATATTTTCCCTTTCAATGAGCTTCTATGTAAGAACATAATAAGTCTCTGTAAAAGACTTGACGTTATCAACTGCTATGCCAGGGACCTGTGCAGTAGAATTCTAGCATCCTATATACTCACTGGTAAATGTGCTAAAGGCACGTTGGTAGACCGAGTCGTTACGACAGGTCATTCTCCAGTGAGTGTTTTGTTTAACGGTACATTTGATTACAAGGCTAGCTTTTACTCGCATAATAATGGGGTGGTTGACTCTCTCAGATATCTAGTTCACCACGAAAACGTTCTCAAGCCATGGCGTAGTGAATATATACTGGCTAATCTTCTTACACGCGCCTTTTAGATTGATATTCTTTTAATAATTCTGGTCTCTCATTCGGTGGGGGGGGGGGGGGGTTGCTCGAGGGCTTAATACTTCTAAGCTCTCGGGCAGGCCCAGCCCACCAGGGAAGACCCTGCTGATACATTTACTTGTAGTTCCTATGTGGTGCAATGTGACTTGAATCCCTTTTATTTTATTTTATTTTGTTCTATTGTACTCCAACTTGGTTTATTTAATGTGCTCTGTATACTTTATTTTTTAATTACCATAATGTCTTATCTTGATGTATTTGAGTATTGGGGGTTCAAATAAACTATTATTATTGTTGGATCCATTCGTCAACTGTGAGCATTGTGGATTTACATTGATCCAACCGAAGGCATGCTCCCCTCCCCACCCCCGCAAAGCCCGTAGGCATCCCAATACCAGACAAACTTGCCGCATTTCTCTGGCTGTTGTCTTGTTTTCAGGACATTTTGAGCGCGCGAGCGTGGTGTGTGTGTGTGTGTGTGTGTGTGTGTGTGTGTGACTGCTCAGGCATACCATAAGCTAACCTGTTGCAGTTACATAATATTACACGCGACACCCATATTTTCCATATAAAGGCATATTTAGAGCGGCCAATGTTAAACCAATAGGGGTGGCATCTTTTTCCCCCAGAAGTATATACAGTTTATCCTATTTTTTCAGGGTATTATATGTAATGTGTCTCAAATGCAGACTGAAATAATTGTGTGATTTTAGTTTAATTTTTTAAACATCATGGACTTCCATTGGGAGGAATGCTGTAACCGAAACAAGCTCGCATTATCAACGTCAGTCAATAGTTTTCGTGGGCGCGCTGTGGGTGCTGAGCGCCCAGAGGGCACAAAGGAAAGCTGTTGACTACTCTCATCTAAGAACGTTAACCCTTCCTTGAAATTTTCATTCAAAATATTTGGAGAAAGCAGAGTGTTAAAATAAACGAAGCGGATATTCAAAATTACCGGTCGTTGTCGATCGGTTTGACCGGGAAATGTAAAAATGAACATTATCTGAACTGTTTTTATTCATAATTATGTAAATAGCTTTTATGCTTTCGATGCAGGACGAAATACAAATCATTCTCTCCGGACGACGGCTGCATCCTATTGTACGATACGCATTTCGACGAGCAGCTTATTTGTGAAACAAAGACCATCGCTCAAATGTTGATCGGGGGTAGATGGGTACAAACTCCGGCCAACAGAGCGCCGTGAGCAACGCCATTTCCCGCAGAACTTTCCCTGAACGTGACGAAGTCACTGAGGCCCCACCCACTGGGACCGGTCTGCAGTTCACGTTCAACTTTAAATTCGCAAAGTAATTTGTGTGCACATGAACACGGGTACATGTACGTTAATATCAATATTCTTGATAGACTTTTGCAAGGCTTGTTATTATTTTTAATAAAGACACGTCTTGACGTATATTTGTTTGTCTTATTCATCATAGTTAAATCTGTAGATTCTTATGAAAGAAAAGTGCAGATACG
This sequence comes from Hermodice carunculata, assembly GCA_964020975.1. Taxonomy (NCBI): domain Eukaryota; kingdom Metazoa; phylum Annelida; class Polychaeta; order Eunicida; family Amphinomidae; genus Hermodice; species Hermodice carunculata. Next base: position 22,279,715 of record OZ026614.1, read on the forward strand.
TGAAAAAGAATCTACTTTCAAAACAATTGATTATGTCATGGTTTTCTGTTAAGATATCAAGAAAAAATGACGACACTGCAATGTGCAAACCGACTGACTCCAAAATTGTTTTGCGATCACTGTCAAATGTAGGAATGTCAGAAACAAAACTTGACATTAGTGGTTAGCTAAATCTCACGAGAAACAAACAATCCAACAAATCGTGCGACAAACAATGTTTGCAATCGCCCGCCGATTCTACATTGTCTATGTCTTAAAACCAGCCTGGACGACTGTAATTTTAAAAGTTCAACCTCAGATGTTCCATCGAGATGACAAATAAATAAAGAGGACATGATTCCATTTTTACAGGTTACGTGAATGCAACGCTGTCCCTCAATGAACAGAATTGTTGGAAAATTAAGGTGACTGTTAACTAGATAAAGCGTCAGTCAGATAGCCACGTGCAAATAACAAACCAAAACATAATATTTGTAGGCTTCATAAATGTAGATAATGAGTAATAGAGTGTAAATTGAAGACGGTTGAAAGAACATCTCGAGCCATTCTTTACCATAGATCTCTTCCTTTGTTGATCGGAACTTGTTCACGTCCACGCGAGTGTGAAATATGTATGTCCAGAGGCTGATGGACTTTCCGTGAATATTCCGAAGCAAGGAGATAATCTTTGGCCCTGTTCAACTTAAGTATTAATTTTGTTTGGAATCAGCGTAATTTCAATTCACTGTTTGTGGAGGAAAACAAACATTCTGAGGAAAGTACCGACCTGAAGGTCAAGGAATATAAATAATACAATTGCACTGATTATCAAAACCTATCTCTGCACATATCATGTTGGCAATGTAAATGACAGTGGTCCCTCTCTCTCTCCGCACCAAGCTGAGACAGCACGTGGGTGACCTTGACTTGATGCTGAATGGAATAGGATAACTTTGACATGTGCATGCGAGGTAAGACGAGCACAGGGTTGTCACAATCATATTGTCTATATGATCTGCTGCACAACACTGTACATGAAACGATTTCAGCATTCTCTTCCTTAGTACAATATGTTAATTTTACAGGGTTTTTACTCGTCTACTAGCGCAACTTGCGCAATAGGGAATGCTGACAAAAGATGGCGGCACTGCTACAATTAAATGCCCTGGTTGTCCTTGCTAGTGGCGACTCCTAGATGATAAACAAGACTAGCTCCTCTCAATGCCCAGTTGTCAGAAACTGCCAGCAGGAAGTGGCATGTCGCGAAAAATTAGGTATCGCTAGCATGAAAATTAGTTACCCCTGTTGTTGCGCTTCTTCCACTTGTTAGGGTGATTTCCCACTGGATCCGATCCGATCTGTCCCATCCGTTGCGGTAATGGTTGCACTTCGCTGTCCTTGTTCGTACCCAACTGAAAAAAGGTAAAACTCAGAAGATCCGTTTTTCACTGCGTTTTTCTATTTGCGAAGCGAGTCAGGTTTAATTACGTACATATTAGACTACTTTAGTGGCAATGCTCTTTCTTATGACTGTTTATTGATGAAAATGATAGAAAATATGTAACATTCAACGGTTATTATGACGACTTATGCAAATTCGGATCCCAAGCGTTGAAGATCAAATTAACGGATCCCACCTCATCCGAAAATACAAGCAGAAACGGAGACAAAAACGCAATGAGTTTTGATGGTTGGATTTCTACTGTTTCATTATTAACGCAAACGCAACCGTTGGCGCAACGGATCAGATCGGATACCAAGGAAAACCACCCTCACACATGAGCGCAGCATGCAGCGCTATCTCACTGTGCGGGTAAAGGTGAACGCTTTTTCGAATGGCGTCGACAATTAATAATAATTCGCTGTACCTTAGAAACTCCAATGTTGTAAAACATTTAAAACCTGGAATACTTTATTTTTTACAGACAAAGCGGTTCACAAGCAATAATGTGGAAGATACATCAGTGTGCCTGCTGATGGTATTTCTCGGTATTGGTTTCGCATTTGGTGTACTGGGTTTTGGCATGGTAGTAATACACAGCAGTCTGCGCTGCATGGTGGCCCGTCAGTACCTGTGTCAGATGAGTGTATTTGGAGCCGGCTTTGTCACTTTGCTGTTCACAATGGCGGAGGGATTCGATGCATTTGCCCTTTACGTCTGGGCATATGGACTAATGTGTGGGGCTTTCCACTACAGCATCAAAGTGTATGTGTACGAAATCGTCACAACAAAACTGTCAGAGCGTGCTTGGGGATTTGTTGTATTCTCTCAGTCTTTCTCCACTCTTATGGGAACGCCAATAGCAGGTGTGCTTTACTTTTGTTATTTGTCACCTCTTAATGCTTGAGTTAGTAATGCCATGTGATCTGTGAGTATTTCATTTCCTCGTCCCAATTTGAGCTGCTGATATTCTCAAACAAAAAGGGCTGACACAAAGTGTAGTTTATCACTTTACGACAGTGGAGATAAATAATGACTGTTCAAAACATGTATATCATTGCTTTGTTTAATTTTCCTAAGTAATAACATGGGAAAGTTATCTTATAGCTTCATATTTTGATTTTCCCTGCTGCTGTTGCCACATACAGTCACAGTCATTCGTCAGGGACTCATCACACAATCATGCGCAGGCTCCTTTGACGAGATTGTTTTGCCGAAAAACGCTTTTAATGGATAATTCAACATTATAGAAATAGGCGCTATTGGTCTTAGATGTAGTTATTCTTACATGAAACTTACAAGAACACAGGCAAAACTGTAAATATGTAAAATTACGTCATATGGTTTGAGTTCAGGAATCAGCTGTGCATTTTTAATTATGCACTACTTTATTTCGAGTAATTAGCAGATCTAAACTGGTGAAATGTTACAGACTGTCTTACATGTAATACATGTAGTAAGACCTTATCCACTATTCTCTCCTCCTGCAGAGGGAAAAATATTACGTTTATTATAAGCCCATGATTTATTCCTTTTTGTGCCTTTACTTCTATTTATTTGGACGTTAAATCCACACAGTCGGTCTTAATTACTTATTGCCTGGGCTTTAGAGACCGGGATAGGATCAATAGGGGAGGATCTTTCTTTTTTTTAATGTTCAAACTGTTAATTAAGTCATCTGATTTCACACAGGATCGCAGCAGGTAAGCGGAGAGCCACATCATCATCATAATCATGTGGGTCAGTGATATCCATGTACTATCAGCTCAAACTTTAGTTGACTTCAGCTTTGCTCTGTTCAGGATGCAGCTGAAACTCAAAGTCAACTTAGCTCAATTTAGATTTATTTTGTGTTGACTCTTTCTGGGTCATTTGATCACAGGCTGTTCACACAGCTCGCTTGGCTTGTTTCCCGATCACCCCATACTTTCAAGACAAATCTTTTGACTAAAATGCGTTTTTATCATGACCTAAAAGATCACATATGCCATAGACTTCAGTCTCTCCTGAACATAATGGTACTTATAATTTCCGTACGTTCCTGCACGAAATTGACACTCGCTTTTTGGCAATTTGATGCAAGTTATATTGACTTCACAAATCATCATATTGCTGAAAAAAACGGTAATACGATCAGAAAGGTCTTAAGATGACATCGTATTAACCACAGTTGTTTCTTGCAACTTTGTGCCAGGCATGGCTACCAAATGGTTTATGTATGCAAGCTTGGTGTCTCTTTTTGTTAGTAATTCATCTCTAAAGTTGTTTTTTCTTTGCAGTTTACCTAGATAACTCCTTTCCTGATGCCAAGCCTGGATTTCTCTTTGCTGGAGCAGCCATGGTCATGGCTAGTGCCATGTTATTCCTCATGCCTTGGGCAACGAGACATACGTCAAATTACGAAGTGATACAAAATGCTCACTTAAAGACGAAGACATTTGATTCATCGGATTTCTATGGAATGGAAATATCGGACGACATGTCCAATAAGCCACTCAATAATTTTCATTACGTCTTTAGATCACCATCTCAACTTCGCAAACCTCTCACCGAATGGAAAAAATCACCAAATTATAGAGCCATATTGGGAACTTTAGGACATATTTCTGAAGAAGAACATAGACAGGATATAGAAGCATTGAGTCCAATGTCCTCTGCAGACAAAGTAAAGGACTTTCTCGTAAAAAGTCAAACTCTTCTTCAAAACTATAACCAGTTGTCAGGAATTAATGTTCCGGATGTAAAATTAGAAATAACCAACGACTTTACGTCATCTGACGGTGATGAGACTTCGCATTATACTAGTTTGCGAGAAATTACTGATTTGAGATTAGAAGGTCGCATTTTAAGTGATGCAGCAAAATGCTATGAAACAAAGCGCAGGTGGTCAACTGGATGTAAGGAGCTAGCAGGGCCTTCCTCAAGCTCCAGAAATGTCAGAAATCCACATTCTCCGCCCAAAACATTTGTGAGAGATTTGATTGGACAAGAGACAGATAAATCATATGTGGTGGATACTACGGCGGTCTGACATGAATATATATTATCATAAAATAAAATAAAAATTTTAAATGCTGCTTAACACAGCATCAAAGCGAGACAGGATGCTAATGGGCCTGCTGAAGTTGCACAAGTGTAAACACGTTTGTTGTCTACAGAAGAATGGGCCATTTTGTAAATGCGCGGATGAGTTCTCACAAACTTTCTGTATTGATACTCTTTTTACATAATGTACAGTTTAGTTTAATTTTATAAATGTCGGAACAAATGGAGATACTTGTGTTAAACTGGTTGCGCTAGTGGAAATTTCGAAATGTCAGGCTAGTGAACAGAACCTTAAGTTTTTTAAGCGCTTGGAACACAACTATAACATGTGCACTCCACTGATGCCACGTGATCTATCCATCATCGAGTTGTTGTACTAACAAGCCTGTCACATAGAGGCAGGACTGTAATTGCACTTCGATGGGGGTGGGGACGGGGATGATGCTATTTAACACCAATACAGTTTATGTAAATTATTCATAAGATTGTTTATATGGTAAGTTAATTCGCGTCAAATGCAGCTCAGAATGTAAGAGTGGCTCTGTATGTAAAGTGAAATCTCAGGATAATGATGATCTCAGATATAAGCTCTCTATATTTAATTAGCAGCTCCCCGTATTGATTAATGAAACACTGTATACTAATCAAATATTAAAAGGTGGTAATTGTGCTGTCGAATATCTTATAGAATCTATCTTATAGACAGATTTTTTGTTTTATACCCTCGGCATATGTAATGCAGGAGGGTATTATCGTCCCCTGCGTCGTCCGTTTGTCCACCCTTGTGACGTTACCGCGATATCTGACATATATTACCTGTATCTTGACCATTTTTATTTCAGAGAAGACATTAAAGGGTATAATATATCCATTAAAAACCAGTAAGCAACATTTGATGATTATATATAATCATCAAATATTTTATATATATATATATATATATATATATATATATATATATATATATATATATATATATATATATATATATATATATACAAACGTTTAAAAAGCATTGTAGTTCCTTTTTATACTTATTTAAATAAGTGATACGAGCATGTCCTCAAAAAAATATGTGTTAGGGCGGTAGTTACTATAAAAGATGAATAGCCAATAGCATGGTGCTGCCTTTTTTAGCCTTCAGAGCCCATTGAAAGGTCAACGTAAATTCACATGCCACTGGAATTCTTTGTGAATGGGAACGGTGCATTTCGGGATCATATTTATTATTAAACATAAATAGGAAGTGAAACATATGCTTTCACATGGCACTGCTCTTTTTTACCTTGAGTCACCTCGAAAGGTAAAAGCAAGGTCGCCTGCCACTTACATTTGTGTACGTGAAACACGGTGCTTTTCGTGACAATGGTTTTTATTTAACATGAGTTTATTATCATTTTCTATCAGCTCAAATTCGATGTGATCTAAAGCTTGCCCGTTATTACACTGGAAAAACTAGTTCTTTTTCTAAACTGTGGGTCTATCATTTGTTGATTTTATTTGCAAATACAAACACGGATGGGGTGATGGCACCGAACCAAAATAAAGGTTTACATAGGCTCCGAAACATGTTCTAAGTAGTTACCCGCTGAAGACCCTTTAATTTATTTCGGCTTATACAGGCTATGTCAAAATTCTACAAAAAACATGTGCAATATGGTCAATACCGGTACTACTTGTATTCCTAACTAGGTTTGACACTGACAGGTTAGCTTATGGAGTGTGAAGAGTTCGGACTGCGAAATAGGCTAATGACTACCGTGACGTGGTTCTGGACAAAAAGACACAAATGAAATAGATACAGAAATCTTATGATCTCTAATATTTACAAGATTGATAAATATTGAATTTGGAGCTCTTGGAACATACTTTTCATGTCACAAATGCATCTGGAATAATGTTAATCCACATCGGATATTGGATATGGAGTTTCATTTCATCGACTTTTTTTTTTAATTCCGCGGCCGAGGGTAATCCGTTCTGTGAACGCTATTTTTATTGTCATGATTTGGTAAGGTTTTTATTTTGGCTTCATGGATAATTCCCTTTTTAAGTAGCACAAGGCTGATTTGGCAATATTTAACTCAGTTTTGGATGATGCGCGACGAAAATTGTAGAAAACAGGCGTGCTAAGAGTATGGTGTTGTGTAACCATAACGCAGCGGACACAACATACAGTTGCGTTTTCTGATGAAAATTGTACAAAACAGGCGTGCTTAGAGCAGGGTGTTGTGTAACCATAACGCAGCGGATGCAACCTACATTTGCGTTTTCTGATGAATATGCAAACTTTTTTTCATTTATAAACATATTCATTTAAACTGGATCACCTAATATTTTTACAAAATTTATCTGGAGGCTTTCCAGACATACAAAGACACACTTAATATTTACAATAGACACTGAGCAATTCAATTGATCAAGATGAATAATGAGAGGTAAAATCATTTAATCATTTTACTCAGTGTATCTGTATCATTTTACTTAGTGTATCTGTGAAACAGATACACTAAGTAAAATGATACAGGTACGAGCAAAAGGCTAAGGGGCAATAAATGAAACATCGGCTTGCCACAATGTAGTTATGCACTGCTGTAAAAAATTTATGTTTGATTTATTGTCCAAGTCTGGACTTCCCCTTTGCAGAATGCTAATCGTGTAGTTTCGATCTAAATGAACCGGCAGATGTGGGCGGACTCCTGGTGCCAAGATGCAAGCTACCTTTTTTAAAGGGTATTTGTTCTACCAAGACAGAAGGGACAATATAAAAAGAAGTGTGCTATATTTTCAGCGGGACATCCGGAAGAGCATATGTGGGGAACATTCGCAATATTCACTTTGTACAAATGGCATTGTAGAGCAGACTGGCCAAGTCCTAATCTAGTCTGGCATATGTTAGGAAAACGCTTACTGTAAACAAAGTATACAGGGTGTTGGTTGTCCAATAATAGTTGTTTTACTTTTGCCTTGAAAGGAGATAGGGAGAGGGTGTAGGCGCATATACCAAGATCATTCCATTATTTAATAGCAGATGGAAGGGAGGACGTGCCGAAGGGTTGTGTTATATGCTGAACTTGTCTAATACTATGACAGTATCTAAGTGGACGACCATTTGATGCTTTTAATGTGGTTGGCATCAACTCAGAAAAGCATGGAGAGATGAGTTTATTATGCATTTTGTAAAAAAAAAAAAAAAAATATGCAAGTTTAAAATATCTTCGTAGGAAAGCCAGCGTTTAACACCCAAGAGTTGCGAGGAAGCGAACACAACTGGTCTGTTGCAGGCCACCAGTACATACTCTTGCAGCTTGGTACTGAAATAGATTCCAATATGTCATATGAAGTTTTGCCACAGTTGTCATAGAATACACACCCATAGTTGTCATACAATACACACCCATACTCAAGAATAAGTAATGTACAATTTGCAGAGCTCCATGTAAAAGTTTCAATTTGAACTGTTTCAGGAGAGCTTTCCGCCTGGTGACTTTGTCTGTCCCCCGTGTGTATGCTGTCTCCCCCCCCCCCCAAAAAAAAATGTATATGGCTGGTGCTCTCTGGAGTTTCGTTACCATACAAATAAGGGGCCGTGACGAGGTTTGGTGGGGTTTTTTTACGGCAGATAAAACAAAAAAAGGATGTTAGAGCATTGATTGTTACTTAGTAAATTCTCCCCCATACTCCGATTGCCTCAAAATTTGGATTCATAAATACTTTTGAATGAGCTGGATTTCTAACGACTTCAAGTGCACTAGTGTCATCAGCATACAGTCTGATGACCAATGTAATCAACTATCAAAACAATGGAGGACCCGGCATTGAGTCGGGAAGGGGGGGGGGTACCCCTGCTTCAATACGTGGGATTCAGGTTGGGTGTCGTGTGCAATAAAACTTGCAAGCCAAGAGATGGCGCAGTAAGCGCTGTGGGCAGCTACTAGTTTCCTGGCTCATCTACTGAGGGCGCAAATCGATTAAGATTGACTCTGTGTTAACAGCTGTCAACCATCTCTGACTTCTTTCTCTCATCGATGGTGACACCTTTGTCTTTCGGATACTTTTTAAGCCAACAAACTTTCAGTTTTTTGAAGTTATCTTTATTCATTTCCTACACGGAATTTCAAATACAGTAAAAAATGGCCTCTTCGGCAATACACATTCAAGCTCTCACATATCCTACCAACAATGCCATGCTCGCTGCACCTTCCTCTGAGGATTTCTGCAGACGGCACACAACCTGAAAACCCTGTATTGGTTTGAAGATTGGCCTTGCAAAACAACCCTTTCAAAGTGATTTGAATCCACCCAGGCCATCAAATTTTGAGTGATACCTGGAGTGTGTAATTTAAATTGAAGTTCGTTGTGCCAAACTTTGTCGGACGCCTTCGACACATCAAGAAAAAAAACATTCGTATTTCATAGCCGTACTCAACACCAGCCTATACTTTGTGCAAAACACTTAAGAGTTCAGTAATGATGGAATCATTTTTTGTGAAGCCCAAATTTCTCTCCGTGAACAAATTGTTTTTCACTAGGTACTCTTAAATCTTGTGGTTAACTGATCTTTCCATTGCTTTTTAGAAATGGAACAGGGGCAAAATGGGTCTACAGTTAAATTTCCTCTGTTGCTTTTTGTTTTATAGATAGGACACATATTAGCTCCTTTCCATTTTACAGGAAATTTGCTAATTTCCAACAATGTATCAAACAATTTGCAGAAACTGCTAGTGATGCCGGCTTGATCTGCTTTAAAAAGTGTTTCCTCCTCTCTTAGGACCTGTAGGACTGGAGCATTTTAGGGAGATTAAGACTTTACGAACATCGTTCTCATTAAAAACAAAATATTCGAGTCTAGTACTAGTAGTATACCGGACCTCTGGTATGGGGGCTTCAGATGGATTGACAGGAAGGTTGCATTGCAAAGCAAAATATTTGTCAAATAGACAGCCTTTTCAGCTTCGTTAGAAATTAGCTTGCCATATTCTATGAGTGGGGGTAAAGAATGATGTACCTTATAAGCCGAAAAGATTTAGTAAGCGAGCACCATATTTTAGGATTAAAGCATTTGTTGTCAATCTCCTCGCGCAATTTTTAAAGCAATCACTAACAGCCGTCCCGTTTGGCTAAACAGAAGTTTTCGTGAATCGCTTGTACAACTGAAAATGATGCGGATTTTTAGATCTGTTGAATCGCTTCCAGGCTGTTTACATATTGCGTTTTCTCTTAAAAAAAGTGCACTTTATCCATGGCTTGTCTTAAGGTCGAACAAATATATCCGAAGAACGAATGAACTGATGAAGAGCTGTCGTGCACCAATCAGCCAAGTATGACTCAATATTATCGATGCTATCAAAAGTTGCGGAAGACTAAACTGGGTGATCAACGAAATGTAACAAAGTTCAGTGACTTCATTAATCCGTGTGGCCTCTTCAATAATTTGAAATACATAATTATTTGAAATAACACTGAACAAATTTGTGGCTAGCTCACTATTGGCATGAGCAGAAGTCCACCTAATACGGCGACCATTGAAGTGGCCAGTAATTACAAGGATTTCAGGGTTATTCAAGAGTTCCTGTTTGTGAGAATTCATCCAGATGGGTATTTCGCATAGGTGGGCGGTAGTAGGCAGACACCACGGCATTTCCACACCTTGACTTAATCTCAACCCACAAACACTCCCCGTTGGGGCCTTCTAGATCAGATCTATTACTAATATATATATATATATATATATATATATATATATATATATATATATATATATATAAACTCCTCCACCATTACCCGCCGCTTTATCCTTACGCAAAGTCGGGTGAAGGCCATTGATTGTATTTAACTCATTTGGGTAAGACTTGTGTAACCATGTTTCAGACAGGGTCCCCTTGGTTTTATACGGTCATTCAACTCGCCGCACATTCGCATGAGCAATAGAGATTTGCTTGATTAACTCGCGTGGGCCTGACTTCGAGTAAACGTCTGGAGCAGCTTTGATTTCAATACGTGTTATATCTAGAACATGTCTCGCCCTCAAGTAAAGTCTGTATATCATACACAGAATAAGGAGTAATGCAAACATCAAAGAAACAAATATATCGTCTTCGAAAACATAACATATGTGCATTTTTATTTGTATCTTACGCAGATTGAAGACACCTCCAGCAACTCTATGTTGTTCCAAAGAGACCCATTTTGACATGACAGAACGATAAAGGCTGCACAGGCAAGCGTACATATACCCATATGTATATGAGTTTTGTAATATTGTTAACACATGAATAATGAGCAAGTGTTTTGTCCAATCATATCTGGTGTATTTTCGAAGCTTCGCGACATCAAAGTAAGCGGTGTACCTAATTTGGACAGAAATACTATGGGTGCAAGGACCAACATACTCCACAGGTAAAATGGGAACGAAGACAATGTGAAAAATATACCCATACTTTGTATGTTTGCTCCCCAGCATACGAAGTATGAGTAAAACAAAAAATGAAGCCTAAAACAAACCGTTAAGCACAAAGATGATGCCAGAATGTTTGAATGGCAAGATTATCTGGACAAAAGAAATATATTTAACATTAATCGACTATGGTCTGGTGGCTGACAGTACACAAAACTTATTCCCCTGCGTACAGAGAAACGAAATCCTTGGGAACAGAAGGATGAGGATGTTAATGCAGTGTAGAACTTTGATGGCGGACGGACAGTGAAATGAAAGGTCCCTTATATGTCCATTCAAGACGTATTTTGTGTGATACAGAAATTTTGGCATGCAATAGTACAAACAGGTTTTCAAAAGCTGACGGCACAATTACCATATGGTTCTCAATACGAAAAGAAGAGCCATGGTTATATGTGTTCACAAAGTTTTTTTTCCTTTGCTTCTACGCCAGTCCGCGTACAGGTAAACCTTTGGATCGTTACACATTGCATCGATAACAGTTATGTTTGCCAAAGGATACAATGACGCATTCCTTTACATGATAAGAGTGTCTAGATCTTCCACTCACGTCCAATTCATTAATATACCATTCATGGAGTAAAATTATACTGACATATTATAACACATGGGTCAACAAACCAGTATGGTTATTTTACCTCAGAAGAGGTACTACCGCAAATATAATAATAGCATTAATTGTTGGACCACTGCAAATAGAATGTGCTCGTCTGGGTTCATGCTGCTGACATGGCGGCGTTGAAGCACACAGGGGATTTTGGGTATATATATATATATATATATATATATATATATATATATATATATATATATATATATATATATATATATATATATATATATATATATATTAATGTATTGTGCTATACTGTGTTTGTAAATTATTCTATTGTAACCTTAGCCCGAAAGAAGAACAGTTTTTAACTAAATCGGACACCCAGTTTAAATATAAATAGATAAAAAAATAAATAAAGAATTGTGTATATATATATATATATATATATATATATATATATATGGTCACACTTTATTATAATTATTATTATCATTATTGTTTTTATTATTATTATTATTATTATTATTATTATTATTATTATTAGAAGTAGTAGTAGTAGTAGTAGTAGTAGTAATATTTTTATTTCACAGATTTTCAAGATAATCTTTCTACACACATAATTTGGAACAACATAAATGACATCGTATTGGACAAAAACATTTCAAACATGATATAAAGGGCCCAGGAAGCTAATCGTACGTTTGGATTCTCACATAACTAAGCCAGTTACTTAACTTCAGCAGACCTTTATACACATTAAAAGATGAGAGATACACCGAAAACAGCTTGGCGCCAGAGAAAAACTAACAAAGCTCACATATTAATAAAATACCAACACTAAAATAGTATAGTTTTGAAATGGATGACTGAAATCTCATCTGACTGAAATCTCCACCGTCTAGGCTCATTTAAAAAAAAAATAAATGTGGCATTCAAGTGAATATTTACCTACATGCTGTGTCGAAATATGCAAGTGATTTTCAAGTTTAATCAGCTTCCAAAATGTTACATTCACGTCTATCTATGTCGCAGTGATATGCTCTAAGAATTTGGCCTGTCTGTGTTTTTTTCTTTGAATTGTAAGAAGCTTAAACTTTTTTTGCACATGTTTCGTGGTTTGAGGTTTATAAGGCCCCACATCAAATAGATCTGAATATTTACAAGAACATTTCAGCGCAGCTGACTTGTCAGTCAGCTGAGCACACATGAACACTCTTAGGGACTCCTAGCTTCTTAATTTATTCACCAGGTCACGCTTCACTTTTTTAAATTTTTGTTTTTTGTTTTTTTTTGTTGCTAATTTCGACTTATTCTGTACAACCGTCTCTCAGATTGAGCTAATACATGGTGGATGTATAAATTAGTTGTTTACTAAGTGGCACTGCTGTGAATTCCTGATGTTTAACGATTTTTCAATTCGGGTACTCATATCGGTAAATGCACCTCTACTGTTGATTACCATGCAAATCAATGGGCATTCTAATGCTAATGCACATTTTTTACTTCTCCTCTGAAACCATCAGCCAGATTCACTTCAAACTTGTTGCAAGGTTCCTTGGATGGGTCTCTACTAAGTTTTTTCAAATAGTCACGTTCCAGTGATTTTTATTTTTCTATGAATTGTTTTGTCCTTTTTTTGCCAATCTTAAAAAATCTTCTCCATAACCGCTCACCCAATTGCTTTGAGATAACACAGGAACTCTCCTTGGGACTTCCAGTTCTTAATTGTTCACTAGGTGGCGCTGCAATTTTTTTCTTTATGGGTTTTTGTGTGTTTTTTCTTCTATTTCGACTTCTCCTACAAAACTGTCAGTCAGGTTGAGCAGAAACTTGGTGGATATGTTCCTTGTGAAAAGGTCAAACAAAGTTGACCACTGTGCGGCACTGCTGTGACTTTCTGATTTTTAACTATTTTTTCAGTTCGGGTACTTATCGATAAATGCACCTTTCCTGTTGATTACTGTGTAAGTGAATGGGCATGCTAATGCCAATTCACATTTCGACTTCCTCTCTGATACTCTCGGCCAGACTCATTTCAACCTTGTTCGCAATGTACTTGGGATTGGTCTCTACCAAGTTTGTTCAAATGATCACGCTCCAGTGCTTTTAATTTTTTTTTTCATATATATATATATATGTATATTTTTTCGGCGGGGGGGGGGCTTTTTCGGGGCAAATCATAAAAAATCTTCATCTCCGAAACCGCTCACCCAATTACTTTGATATCACACATGAATACTCTGAGGGACTCCTAGTTCCTAATTTGTTCACCACATAGTCGGTATCAAGCCCCACTTGGAATAGAAAGTGGAATGTATCCGCTGTGCTCTTTTTACTTTGAAGACAATTAACAGATGAAACGCGGCATCACATTAAGCCTGAACTACCATTATGTAAAGGTGACTTCTGACACGCAACATTCAGTCATTGGTACTTATTAAATGTAAACAAATTATAAGCGTTATTACATCAGCGTGCTTACTGTAAGTACTGATTTGCTTGGTTGGTGGGTTGGTTGGTTGAATCCGCATCCACGTAAGTATGTTGGGAACATGACCGCTAACCGTTCCTTTCTTAGATCAAAATGCACACATAATGGAAGTACTTTTCATCTGAACTGAACATGATAGGGCACGTTAAAAAGGTGCACGTACAAGAAAATATCAGTTGTCATAATGTGCTGTATAACTACAAAATGTACAGGTACTGAGGCGGGTGATCAAAACAAATTCTAGTTATATATATATATATATATATTGAAACTACGTACTCTTGCGTATTAAATGATTAGGCCATAGCTTCCAATGTCAAGGTTCAAGTCGATACTCTAGCGGAATCAGGTATAATGAATTGTGCACGGCATTCAGCAAACCTGGATAACCTGTCTTGACCTTTCCGTGGTTACCCACATTTATTATCAATAAAACCACTAATTTTCTATCAAGGACCTCAGCGTTCCATGCCTGATAATCACCACCGGGTATTCTGGCCAAGCAACTGTCGTCAGTAGGCGAAGCGTTCCATAATCTATCCTCAATTCTTCATTCTTACTGGATGCTGCGCATTTATTGCGCAGTAAATCAACCATTGTCTTCTAAAGTCATTTATTATCTGCAATCTGTGTGTGACGGTCGTTAGAAAATGACGTAAATTATTTAAAACAGATTTGTCGAGAAGGCATGAAAACCAACAAACCACTCAAACAGTATTTAAACATGGACATTTTAGACTCAATTTTGCCTGGATTGTGCAATATGGAGGATAATGTAGTTATGAAATATTTTAAGCATATTCTGTTTTAAAAGAATAAGGCACAAACAGTTAGAGATATTTATCTCGGTAACCCCGATTCAACCATTTATAAGCACTTACATTAAATAGGTACAAACCATGTGTCTATTTCTTTCTCTGTCTGTGCCACTAACACGTTATCCTTGTCAGGTATAATATAATTTAGATCGTTGGACGATTCAACCACATAGACTGGTGCCGCTGACAAATTACAAAACATGGACATCAACACCGGAAGACCAATGTGTCTTGGTTGCAGGAGAAGCGACATTGCCTGCGAAAGGTTAATTCTTATCGATGTTTTACCAGGCTTCTGCCTGCATAGCACCTTTACCCACACATAATCACCGTCAGCGCTGGCTCAACGGTTCTCCAGCATCTCCATAAATTTTGTCACTTTTCATCGCCAATCAAAGAAAAGGAAATTGGCTTTATCCGGTCCTGCGGAATCGTTGTCCGTAAATCCTGGAGAACACGGGCTAATGGGCATTTGTTCTACTCCATGTTAACCCCTTGTGTTCAAAATCGAAGGAATCATTTTGTTTCATCAGGTTGGAAAATCTGGTGAAATGCAGTGGTCACATAGACATTAATACAGTGGGTGCAAAACAGTTGGTTTAAATATATAGTTTCAATATAAAGGAAATACTGAAAGCAATCAGAGAGAAGTCCAAGCCTATATCGACTCCTCTTGTTGAGACACACACACACATACACACATACACACACACACGGACTGACGGAACATCACGTGACAAAGGGCAAAGAAAGAGAACGTCAATGACGTTCATAGATACAGTGGACTGAGGAAATTAAGCTACAGACGATTGACCATGTTTTGTATTTCTGAAGAGAAGTGGCATTCCCTTTAATTTTTAGAGTTTCAATTTGTGTTTACAAAACCAGAGGTGTTTCTGCTAAAATTATGAAGTGCTTGGAAAATACGCAGTTCTGCCCATAGCTACAGGTAGGTGAATCACACAAAATAGCTTCAAGGGTAAACGGAGCCAGGTGTGACAGTTATGAATGTAGCATTTTGAGCAGAATCGCAGGAAAAACAAAGAAACGAAAGGCCACATATCTTCAGTTTGTATGTAGACATCACGCAACCAGATCCCTTGTTACCCCCATAAGAACAGTCTCTAAGAATCGGTTCCCCTGAAGAGGGTTAGGAAAACCAGCTTCAATGTGTAAAATTTGAATAATGTTCAGATGCTTGTATCTCTGAGGGACCTTGCTATAATTACCACATATCTTGGTAACTCAATTTTATCCACTGGCACTAGTCTGAAACCACATAAATTAAACAAAATCCTAAGTATGCATCCCGGTGGGTTTGGCATACCAGTTTAGTGGACTCATGGGAGGGAGGCCTGGGCCCTGTACTGGGTGATTTGGTGGTCCATTACAGATGGAAAGAAAGGATGGGTAAGACATATGCCACATCAAATTGCCAGGTGTAAAGTAATTTTGGTACACACATTGGTCCAACAAGGCAAGGTTACACCAGCTGTTCAGGCGCGTGACCCAGTCGGATCCTACAATGAGCCTACCTGGTAGGAAAAATGCCCTCATATGAAAGTTAGATGTGGCTAAGAGCCAGAGCAATTCACGAAGTGGCTGCATCCCTATGGGCTCTTTACAGGTATCCTGATATATCATCCCTTTGGCAGCCATACTATCAGCATTAGCCTTCACTAGCTGCTTAGCCCAATATGGAGTCCAGTTACGAGCTGCCTACAGCAGCGATATACCTCTTTGTGGGTAATGTGGAGCCGGCCTGTCATAAGCCAGTCAGCCTCCCACTTTAGGTAACAACGGTCCCACATAGGAGTGGCCCTGGCTCCTGTGTTGCAGGTGTCCATGGCCATAAACTATACAAGTATGCTTTCTAATAACAATGGTTTCCCATTTGAAAGTGTAAACGAAATCTGCCCACCACTGTTTGTCTACCTGCACAGACTCGGTGATAGGTATTTTGTGGTGGGCAAACTTCAGGCAATTTTGGACATCAATGATGCGGCGTAAGAATGTCCTTCCCTCGCAAACAACCCCAGAGACCCAATTTATTGCCCCAGAAAGCTGCTCTAGTTGGCGTTTGCTGGCCTTGCTCATAGCTCAGAAATAAACAACTTATTATTTCAAGTCTGCTAGCTTTTCCTGAGGTAAAGATACACATCTCTTCTTCCCAGTAAAATTAGTTTTCTGGTGGGACCCACTTCTTTTTCATAACTGATACAAAACCCATGTTTAAATAATAGAGCCATCAGGGCGTTCAGAGTCTCTAAACATTCTGAAAAGTACAGGCCTGCTACATAGAAATCATTACTCATCCAGGTAGTCTTTTGCATTCATATAACCTTTGTTGTGTATCATTTCACAAACTGCTTGTGAATTTTTTTCAAAGATGAACGGAATGGTGCTAGACCCAAAAACTAGCTTCTGATCATCGGGGTAGGTGGGTCTCTTTTGTCCAGTTAAAGACCACTTTATCCCTGAGGCTCTTTGGCTACCTTTTATTATGGGGATGGATCTATAAGCCACTTATTAATCGAGCTCAGCTTAGTTACAACTTGTGGTTACCATGTGAGTGGCCTCATCAAAGTTCAACATAAAGCTGTGTTCAGTGGTGATGTAATCATTAACGGCACTGCCTTCTACTAGACTACAGTCATGAATGAGTCTTATATTACTGCTATCTTTACCCAAGGCACTGATAACAGGTGGCTACTCCTGTACAATGTTATTGTTACTGCATTGAATTTCCTACAGGAGTGCCTGTTCCACTTTGACTAGGTTTTGAAGGGTTGACTATGATTTGGCTGCTCACATGGTATAAGGACTATATTTGGTTCAATGATATCAAAACCACGTGCAAAACCTGACACAATTAAAGCCTTATCAGTGTCATGTTTAAACTCTTGAGCACACACATGTGAGTCAGGATGCCTTCATGGCTTCGCCAAGGGCCAGGTTGGGTAATGTTGATGGCGAGTGTAAGGCTTCATGCAATTGGGTTCCCTGTAGACCTGAACATATCTACACCCCTGTTCAATATTACACCCCCTCAGACCTTTAAAATTCAGGCAGATCTCTTTTCCATCTGTGATGTACGATTTGTTGGGTCTTTTGCCCTGCCCTTGACTCTGACTCTGAGTGGCCTTGCCACTAGCCATTAAAAACATACAGAGATGACTTTGTGTCATTGTCCAGGGGAAGCTATCATGTGCCTACATGTACCTGCAAGCACTATTGTACTGTAATACCTTGACCAAAGGATTAACCTCTGTCAGTTGCATAATTTTATCTGCATTTGCTAGATATTCGTTTATGGTGTTGGCATGCAGAAACCCTTCATTGATCATCACGTGCATAATGCAAGTGTTAGCTACACCCCAATGGGCAAATATCAGTGATTCCAGCTTTGGTGTGCACTGGCACACCAGCAATGTTGATTACCTCCTCGTCTGTATATTATGGGCATAGTAAACAAAGCCTGGGATATCAGCTTAATCTTACCTTTGTTACTGTCAGGTGCACATAGGCAAGCTCTGTTATTGGCATAGAGCCTGTCTGTAGCTATGTGCTGGTTGTGAGTTCCATATCGGGTTGCCGATGCTTGAATGCCACTATCATGCTATTGCGATTGCCCTCATGATGTCCCAAGCAGCAAACAATCACTATTTTCCAGTTGATGGAGGGCAGTTTGGACAAACGGATCATCCTGTAACTGTGACAGAATCAGCTTGAATTGACCAGGTGGTCTGTTAGCCTGGGACGAAGTTGAAACTGATAGGTGCTGGCTATGATCGTCAGCAACAGAAGCTGTCAAGGTGGTGACGAAGGTGGCTGAAGGTGTCACTGGAGCTGACCGAAGATTATCCAGTGCAAATTTAGAACCATTTTTTGTCCAATGCACAATTGGGGGCAAATTGCCTCTTCAGTAAGTCCTTTTATAACTTTGTCTGGAGACGAACAGATAAAGTACGTGTACATGCAAGGTCCTGGTTTTTTGGTGGCTCGATTGTGAGGATATTGAGGCCTGCTGCCTGAGCACAAACTGTAAAATCAGGTGGGGACACACCGCCATTTTTTCACCTGTCACCAGTACCACTGGCACCATTGACCTCTCCAAAGTTTGCCATTGTTTGATTTGGTTAGAACAAGCACAAACTAATCCGTTGATAAATTCAGCTTCAGTTCGTAGTACATGTAAGCAGACAAATCAGTCCATCTGGGAGGGTGTGGGAATGGTTTGGCACTTTTGTTACTCTGCCACTCGCACTTGTTCTCTTGGCATGCAGATGGTTTCTTCCCCTGACCTGATCATAGTCCAGTTTGCCTGTTGTGGTCTGTATGCAAAGCCCAGCAGATAAGCATTACTTCTATCACTGACAAGCAAAATGGCCAGGCGTCTTGTAACAGTAAAAAAGACTGAAGTTGGAGAGAGACTTTCCAGCAATTGAAACCCTTAGGGATAAGCTTGAAGCACACACGTTTAGCCACCTTCTAAAGCTGAGAACGGATTATTCAAAAGGCGCAAAATGTTTAAGCTTGGCATGGCAGTGTGACCCTGGTGAGAGAGGCCAATCATCCTTAACCCCTGGGTCAGATGTCCAGCCAAGCCAACCTTGGACAGCCAGCGGCCCCTGCCATTTAACCTCATATTAATTGCATTGGTATCAATAGAATTACCCGCTTGCCTGGTGATCCATGGCAGGCTCAAAGGCAGTCGAGCAAGTTCATTTTAAGCACAGTTTCCCGTCGGGCAAGTTAGAATTTGGCACTTAAAAAAGCAGGAAAAAGAATTATTTTTATTCGGGATCTAAAATTGTGTGAAAGATCTTCTTTTCCACACACACACACACACTGTTGGCAAACAGTCCCCGTCGCCCAAATAGGACATTCATTGTGGAGCTATTTCAGCTATGATTTGTACACCTCATCTACCAACACTATAGATTTTTTTACCTCCATTTCTCGTTTCCCTTTACAAGTTCAGCACTTTTGAAGCCAGACGCTGATCAGAGCAGACATACCCTCAGCCAGCTTTCACTTAATATCTTAATTACCATACATTATGATACTCGACAAAGATATGATCTTCCTCATTTCAGAGCCTGCACTGATTTATTTAACAATTGATTTCTTTCCGTCGACTGTACGCCTCTGGAATGAATTACCTTTGGGAAATTCGAATTTGCCATCTTTACCTATACTTAAATTTAGATTACGTGATCACTTTGGGTGGTCGAATAAGCGTCTATAAGAGTATTAAAATTTTGGTGAGAGATATAGTTCTGTATCGCATACTCGCCTCCGCTTGAGTAGCAGTCAGCTGAATTCCCATATGTTCAAAATTGGTGTCAAAACACATGCCAGTTGTCAATGTGGTGCAAGTAATGAGGATACTTGGCATTTCTTTTTTTTCTTGTCCAAGGTATACTGTTATCCGATCCCAACTACACAATATCATTTTACTGTAAGTTCCTTTTACATTGCAACCTGTACTGTATGGTTCTCCTAGCTGCACCCTGACAGAAAACACCAAATTTTTCTCTGCAGTTCAAGATTTTATTGTGCTCTCTGACAGATTGAAACAAACAGGTATCGGCTGAGGAATTATTTGTTTTTCTTAATCAAAACTTTATCAGAATTATGCACCTAGTAAGCAAAATTATTAATTACTTCGAACGTATTGAGCCCCCCTATCTGTCCCTGTCCAACTGTGCTGTCTTCTCACTCTTGTATCGCGGCAATTTGGTGGGCCCTACCTTACTGTGCAGCAATTATGTGTCCTGTTGGTGTCTTGTTTAATTGTTTTCCATTGTTCCACGAGAGGGATCTATATAGCGCTAAGCCCCATATTCCCTAATTGCCGATGGGAATATTGTATTTGTACATTGTTGAAAAAAAATGAAATACATTTAAACCAAATTACTAGAAAAGCTGCCTATGTCCAGTTTTTTTCCTTCATGGTACAAATTAGATGCGAAAGTTTACTTTCAGTCAGCTAATGTTCGGATTAATGTGTCACTTCATATACCATTTTCTGAAAGATTAACATAATTACCAATTGTATAAACTTAAAAAAGTTACTGGATAAAGCTTATTAGAGCCCCTAATCTATTGCCTTAAGTGCTATGTCATTGTTTACATAACAGCAATTAGATTCAGTTATTGGGTGTTGTTCGAAGTCGGTTAAGTATCACCTCTGCACCCAAGGCTTGCAAGGAGAAAGGGGTGAAAACCACCCTGCAAAATGGCTTTTTGCTGGGTATCTTTAGCTGAAGTGTAGACAGCATGATGATTCTGACTGGTTCAAATGAATCACATGACTAGCTTTATTGTCTAGGACACATGAATCCCCATGTACCCGGGGGGTCTTCCTCTTCCTCTTTCTCTCTCTCTCTCTCTCTCTCCCTCTCCCTCTCCCTCTCCCTCTACCTCTTCCTAATACATAGATGTAAAGGAGATGGAGATAACTCCCAAAGACTTTGAGGGGGGGTTACTTCCATCACTTAGCATGACGGCTGGGCTCCGTGGGAAAGACCCCAGTTTTTACCATTTGTCGCCCTCGAAGACCCCTCTTTTTCAAACCATCGGTCCTAAAGGCCCCATGTTTGTTGCCGCTCCCAAAGACTCCCACAAATTGTACTCCAGATCAATAACGGCTCTTTTTCCCTATTGGGATGTGCACTTCTACCCCACGACTTTGTCAATACCAGCTCCCTAAGACCCCCTATTTTCTTATTGATTCAGCTGTCATTGGGTCTGGGTATTATACCCACAGTGGAGCCTACCCACCCCTATATGTGGGTAGTGCCATGCCACGGGTTTTGAGCTAGGGTTTTCATATTGCACAGGATTGTTGTTCTCCATAAGGTTATGGACTCAAGTCAAGTTTAAAGATGAGTGACCTTAACCCCGTTCCCAATGTTGCAGAGCTATGTCAGTGAATTTGATAACTTGAGAAGTTTGTCAGCTATGGCTTCTATGTTGCAGCGGATGATAGTTCTTAATACGGGCGTGGTCAAGTTCAAAGATGGGTGACCTTGACCCCATTCCCAGGGTCACAGAGCTACTTTAGTGAATTCTTGAACACATCGACGCGAACGAGATAATCCCCGAAGTTTTGGAGCTATAGTCCTGTACGAGGACTTGATAAAGTTCGAAGATGGGTGACCGTGACCCCATTCTAAAGGTCATAGAACCACATCCTTATTTGTGGGTCACTACCATAATTAGTACGAGAAATCTGTAAGTTTTGTAAGGGTGACAACTGGTAAGGACGCACGGGAAACATTTGATTTTCTCTTGGGAAAATGAGCCTGTTCTAGTTTTCTCGTGTTTTTTAAATACTGAGAACAGCTAATCTGGTCGTTCAATTTTTCATTGCAGTTTCGAGTGACTTATGTCAATATATCTAGAAGGTGTTGATGTCTTAGTACTTAACACTTCGGCTGATTTACAGAGAATTGTACCAATAAGTTTGGCCTTTGACAGAAATAAACTTTATAGCTCTATCATGTTTTAATTGCAGTTTGCTGACGTAAAGGATAGGGTAACCCCATCCCTCAGGGAAAGTTAGGTACACCCTTAAGGCAAGTTGAAAAAACTGTAATTCTACCAGTCCACATCACCTCTTATTTTCCTTAAGTCTCAAACGCACGTCATGCATGCACGATCAACCAACATTGGTTTTATTTCGGCTTACCTGTTTGACATCCGAGATGACTTTGGAGTCAATTGTCCGTCATCGCTCGTCTGTTCGCAGTTTACCTCTTGAAAGTCTCTAATTGAAATCGCAAAAAAATTGCATGAGTGTTAATGTGATGTTAGCTTCCGCCAGACAAAACTCAAGAATGATTTGCCTAAATAAAATAATCTTGGTGTGATTGTGGTTCTGGAATTCTCCATTATCCTGGCCTAGATTACATCCCTGCTCACCAAGGAACCACCATTGCTTATTTGAAATGATTAGACTGGAACACACTGCAGTCAATGGTCAAACTTTGTTCAAACTACTTCAGTTACTGTACCTTCACCTCATGCACCGTTTGAACAATTGGTATCATCAACCATTTTCAATCTATTTCCTAAAAAATATCTGATCTAATGTATACAAATTTAGAGATCATTTGAATAAGAGTGTAGCCATTTGAAATTTATTGATTCAAACGTACGCTTCACGGTTGTATCACCCAGATAGTACAGAAAAACCTGATCCATATTCATTAATTCCAAACCCAACAATGACAGCAAAGAAATTCCAGACTTGCCAAAGCATCAACATTTCTCTTCCAGTACCAATGTGAAGAAACAAATTTCCCTCCTGACTTGAGACAGGCATTCACCCATAAAAGGCAACTGGTGGTTTTAAACCGGTTCTCTCAACCTTAGAAATATTCATCATTAACTGTAGACATTAGTTCATTTCCAAAATGTATAGGCCTAACCACCAAAAACACAAATTTCATTACTTCTGCCAAAAATAAAAAGAGACCTGTTAGGCCTATAACCTTTTAGTTCTCCCGACTTGTCAGTCACCTAAGTTTACAGCAAAAGACTAAAGTAGGCCTACATCGTTTTTGTGATATTTATGAATCTGGAACATTATAAACACACTCTACCTCCACTATAACTATGAGTCGGAGAACAAAGCCCA
The DNA here is from genome assembly GCA_964020975.1 of Hermodice carunculata. NCBI lineage: Eukaryota > Metazoa > Annelida > Polychaeta > Eunicida > Amphinomidae > Hermodice > Hermodice carunculata. The sequence continues at coordinate 22,303,152 of OZ026614.1, forward strand.
CAGCACAACATAGCCAATGAAGTAATTTTCAAATAGTACAGAAAAACCTGATCCATATTCATTAATTCCAAACCCAACAATGACAGCAAAGAAATTCCAGACTTGCCAAAGCATCAACATTTCTCTTCCAGTACCAATGTGAAGAAACAAATTTCCCTCCTGACTCGAGACAGGCATTCACCCATAAAAGGCAACTGGTGGTTTTAAACCGGTTCTCTCAACCTTAGAAATATTCATCATTAACTGTAGACATTAGTTCATTTCCAAAATGTATAGGCCTAACCACCAAAAACACAAATTTCATTACTTCTGCCAAAAATAAAAAGAGACCTGTTAGGCCTATCACCTTTTAGTTCTCCCGACTTGTCAGTCACCTAAGTTTACAGCAAAAGACTAAAGTAGGCCTACATCGTTTTTGTGATATTTATGAATCTGGAACATTATAAACACACTCTACCACCACTATAACTATGAGTCGGAGAACAAAGCCCACAGCACAACATAGCCAATGAAGTAATTTTCAAATAGTACAGAAAAACCTGATCCATATTCATTAATTCCAAACCCAACAATGACAGCAAAGAAATTCCAGACTTGCCAAAGCATCAACATTTCTCTTCCAATACCAATGTGAAGAAACAAATTTCCCTCCTGACTTGAGACAGGCATTCACCCATAAAAGGCAACTAGTGGTTTTAAACCAATCCTCTCAACCTTAGAAATATTCATCATTAACTGTAGACATTAGTTCATTTCCAAAATGTATAGGCCTAACCACCAAAAACACAAATTTCATTACTTCTGCCAAAAATAAAAAGAGACCTGTTAGGCCTATCACCTTTTTAAGACCTTAATTTTACCAACGTGAGGCCAAATGTTTGTCAAACAGTTGTTACTAGGTTGCAATGGGACCGTTGTGTGTTGGTGCGCATCAACTTCCATGCCGTGGAACAATACTCGTCAAAAAATAAGTTATTTTTGGCGTGAAAGGCAGCCCTATGTCTCTCCTGGAGACCCAGATAAAAGTCGAGTATACTAGATTTATCTCGAATATTCAACTGTCACCTGGCAGAAGATTGAAAATGTTGCATATTCAATATAAATGTCGAAAAAAGGATTTATTTTGAATTTAAAAAAAAAAAGTCTCTTGGGGTGTTTTTTGTTTTCTTTTGTTTTCTTTTGTTTTCTTTTTTGTTATTTGGCTTTGTTTTGATGTCCCCTATAGTGCTTCTGTCAGCTTGAAACTATTCTTTTTTCATGTTTCACAAAATCATTTAAAGTCGGGATTCGGGTCTTCTCAGTGGGGCCGGTCGAGTTATTGGAAACATATATATATATATGTGTGTGTGTGTGTGTGTGTTAGGCCTTAGGCAACTTGGCCTTTAACACGAACGAGTGCCAACCAGTTGCACTGTCTAGGACGATAAACAGTTCATCGTTCACCAACAAAGCTCTCACATGCTGTTGTACATGTGAATGTGCGCCTGGATGGCCCAGTGTCTGTATGGCTTGATGACCGGTCCTCTTGATGCAAAGGTATGCCATCCGCATCTGTATTCCTTATCAAATCGATGTAGATTGTGTGAAATGGAGAATGGAATATACATGTATACTATGGCCAGGACCCTGGTAAAGAAATCACTCTTTCAGTTCCAACTGCGACTTCATTCGAAGTACTTAAAATAAACTGCCCTGAATTATTATAGAAGTGATAGATTCATGTTTCATATGAAAAGACCGTTCAGTTAAGTCCCGGCATCCTGTAGTTATATCGAATATAATGGACAAGGTCAAAAGCCAGTGGACCAGACAACATCAGTCCTCGCCTTCTAAAATCATGTGCTGCATCAATTGCAAAGCTACTCAGTATTATTTTTGATAAATCTTTACAGTCATCTGTTTACCCTGATCAGTGAAAAGGCCCAAACATAAACCATTTGCATGAGAAGGACTCAAAACAAATAGTAAAGAATTTTCGACCAATTTTATCACTAGATACTGCTGGGAAGTTATTCGAAAAACGCATGATTAAGTCTTCATTTAATCACTGTGCAAATAACAATAATAATATACTGACTAGATTTCAATCGGCGTACCAACAAGGCGACTCACCTATTTTACAATAATTAGAAACTTACCACATTGTTTTAGAAGCCATGCATGCGAGTAAAAACATGAACTTGTTTTCCTTGATGTAGCAAAAGCTTTGGACTGAGTTTGGCGTAAAGGCCTTTTGCGCAATTTCCAGGCTATTTCTTTAAGAGGTCCTATACTGAAGTGGTTGGACAGTTATTCGTCTGAGAGACGATATAAGGTTGTCATAAACGGCCAGTCACCAACTTAGAGATATGTAAATGCTGGTGTCCCACAAGGCTCTAGTGCCCTTTAATGTTTCTGATACATATTAATGATTTAGCATACATTGCAGAATCCAATATTCGTATTTTTGCCGACGACACATTCATATACTTTTCATTCCAAAGAGAGATTTCCCAGAAATAAGTCAGGTAACTCTCAATGGCGATTTGTCAGCGATCTCTACGTGGGCAAAGCAATGGTTCTTTGACTTCAATGAGTCAAGAACCATTTCAATGCTATGTTATCCCTGGCATGTAACGAGATCTTACCCACTCTATCTTAATGGTCACCAAATTTCCGAAGTCAAATATCACAAACATCTAGGTATTACCTTATTCAAGGTCTGGTCATGGAATCCACGTGGACAATCTATATATTAAAGCCATGGAAAGGGTAGACTGTCTGAGGGGCATGAATATAAATTTGATAGAAAACAACTAGAAAAAAAAGTATTTTACTTTAATTAGACACGTCCTTGAAAACGGTGACATCCTGTGGGAAAACTGCAAAATAGCCTGCTGCGATAAGGTAGAACTTGTGCAATACACGGCAGCCCGTATTGTTGTTGATGCACCCCAAAATGCTAGCATCCAGTCACTTTACAATGAAATTAAATGGCAACCCTTACATATTCGATGTTATCGTCCTTGAAAACGGTGACATCCTGTGGGAAAACTGCAAAATAGCCTGCTGCCATATGTCAGAACGTGTGCAATACACGGCAGCCCGTATTGTTCTTGATGGACCCCAAAATGCTAGCATCCAGTCACTTTACAATAAAATTGAATTGCTACCCTTATGTATTCGACGTGAGCGCCACAAACTTATTCACATGTACAAAAATTCTAAATGTTTTTGCGCCAAACTATTTGCTAGAGAGAGTCCTTCCTGTTCCGGACCAAATTTATGCTACAAGACATTCAAATATACCCTGCAGATATTCGCCTCGTCTGAATTATGCCAACATTCAATTTACCGGAGTGTTATTCATATTTGGAATAGTATAGATCCTACAGTAAAAAATTCCCATTCGCTGTCCTTTTTCAAGAATAAGCTACAGAGAGAATTTTCATTTCTCCCAGCTTACTATTGTGGCGGAACAAAAAAATCCAAATTCATCCTGTTAGACTAAGAATTAAATGCGGTTTATTGAATTGAGATCTTTATGAATGCACTTTAGTAGTAAGCAATTTTTGCCCTTTTAGAGAATCTCCAGAAACTGTTTCTCATTATTTCATGCAATTGTATTTGTGTCTTTTTGCCCAGAACCACTTCCTAGTGGTCAATATCCTATTCCGCAGTCCGAACTCTTTACTCTCCATAAGCTAACCTGTCCCTGTCTAACCTATATACATATGGAATTACTATTGTCCATATTGCACACGTTCCTCTGTAAAATTTTGACATAGACTGTATCAGCCCAAATAAATTAAAGGGTCTTCAGCGGGTAACTACTCAACATGTTTTGGAGCCTTTTACCCGTATGTAATGAACCAGTATTCTAAAACACAGGGCAAAGCTCTTTGAGTCACTAAGTACGTTTGTAAAAAGAGAAGTTATAGTACCACTTTTACTATATGGGGGCAACAGTAACAATATCAACTGAAACAAGTCCTTATTTACTAACGTCGAAAGGTTCATTCTGAGTTCCAAACTTTTCTTAATGTTTTGATTCGTAAAGGCTATTTTTAGCATTGCGTTTGCTTTACACCTACTTTTACTTTGACTTTCCTGTATTTTATATTTGTGCGCTCATGGAACAAAATGTGTTATTTCGTCGAATACATGAAGGCACGTGTTGTTAATGCAGTTGGTGTCCCGACAGCTTCTCATTTAAAGTAGTCATAATCACATAGTCTTAGTACCGTTGTATTTTCAAGATTTGCTTTTCTTGTGTTGTCAAGCATTACTGTGATCATCGACTGTAAATCCATGTACGGGAGCGGAATTAACATAAAATTTGACTTGCTTTCCTATCCCATTCATTGTTTGTGTTGATTATTGACAGCGAAGATTAAATTTCTGAATAATAGTTTAGTATGTTAAGACAGGTGTCTACGTCATATGAATATATTAATTGTGTGAGGTGGGGTACACTTTCATATCATATACTGGCACGTCTTCTAATTTCACATGAAAGGTTGTCATATTTTATCCTGTTGAAGCACCGGAGAAGGTGACTGATGCGTACATATTATAGTATATTTTGAGTAATAACTGAGGAAAAGCAGTATGTGAGATACAGGTTAAGCTTTAGCTCAACAATTCAGCTGGGGAATAAAATGGCTTGTTCATTATATAAAACACGCTATCACATTTATTCCTTTGGTGAAAGGGATATTATGCGATAATAAGCATGTTTAGGAGGAGTTTATTAGGAACCTTGGTCATGTGCTGCACACTATCTTGCCACAAGAATGGTGACAGGAAGGAGCGTACATTCGTGTTTTTAACAGGACAAAATGTGTTTTTGTAATAAATTTAACAATCTGAGAAAGCAAAAGTCCTTCCCATGGTTCAAAACATAAAAGGTGTTTAAAATATTCAAATGTTTCATTTGTTTAGCAGAAAATATGTAATTTTCAGATTTTTCAGTAACAAAATTGCAGCAAGTGCCCTCATCACAATGGAGACTGCTGCCTAGCGGCATAATTAGCAAGAACAGGTCCGCAGTGAATTATGATTCCCAACATCATACTTTAACCTCTCTATTGATAAATGAAGAGTTCCCAATTCACGGTGAATTATGATTCCCAACATCATACTTTAACCTCTCTATTGATAAATGAAGAGTTCCCAATTCACGGTGGGCCTCAATACTTTTCAGCGATGCATATCGCTTTGTGTTAGAACGTCTGTAATAAAATGATAACCATAGAATTGGATGCATGATGAAAGAGTAACCGCTACATGCATCTTAAAAGTAATTCACATTCTTCAGAACTATACAATGTCCCATGATTTGAAAATAATGTTTGTTGTTTATTTATTTTTTATTTTTTGACATGCAAATGATATAATGGCTAAGGTCAAATCGGTGTATGGACCCTTTATCTTGTATTCAGAACAGAGTAAAAACCTCCAATTGGGCACGGAAGCACATTGGCAAGACCATCTGGAACATACTGAGAAAGAGTTAAGTAATTTGAAAATTGGTTCCAATTCATGTATCTTAAAAATTGTGTTATCACTATGCTTCGAGTTATGATATGTCCAAACGCCTGAAGTGTCCAAACATCAAATTCGGTAATTGTGGATGCTATGGTGCAGGACATATGAACCCGACCAGGTTTGTCGGAAAGGAGGGCCGAAGGGGCAAGGTGTAAACCTGGTTCCCCCCTCGCGAACTTATAAGCCCTCATAAAATTAAGCTCCTTTAGAGCTTATTTTTGCTGCAGGAGGCCATACTTTGTAACCGATAAAGCACGTGCAAAAAATGCACAATACAGTTCCTCTCTTTCAAATACTTTCAGGATCATAGGAGATGGAAAAGGTACAACCAGGTGTGTTTGTTGGCTTATTAATTTTTTTTTTTCTTTTTTTTTTTTTTTGTTTTGTTTTTGTTTTTGTTTTTTTGTTTTTTTTTTTTTTTGTTTTGTTTTTTTGTTTTTGTTTTTTTTCTTCTTTTTCTTTTTTGTTTGTTTTTTGTTTTTGTTTGTTTTTTGTTTTTGTTTTTTGTTGTTTTTTTTCTTTTTTTTTTCTTTTTTTGGGTGGGGGTGTTTTGGGTTTTTTTTGAGGGGGGGCATGTGTGTGTTGTTTTTGTTTTGTTTTTTATGAGTCTCACGTTAAAAATAACCATTTTTCAGTCAACCTATCACTGACGACGGGTTTCAACTAGAAAATGTTATTTGAACGGCCAGTGAGACATAGAAGAGATAATAATACACAATCAGATCAGCCACCGCAGGCGTGCACAGACTGTGACTCACTTAAAGGCTGGAAGAGTGCCACCATAATTGCACAACCCACTTAAGACATCTTGAGCAACAAATATGTGTCACTGGAGGCGTGTGGATACTTGACCTACACGTGGGGTACAACATTGCCAACACAATTAGCCAATCTACGTCATTCAAGACTTATGGATTGGCATATATGTGTCTTCGATAGGTCTCACACTTCAAAGTAACATGTGCAGACATCAGTCAATGACGGATTTACGATTAAGGAAACGGCTTCAGACTCACAACCTGATATAACATTTTCACCGAGCCAGCCTGAATTTATTTTGTCAGCGCAAACTAAGACTTGTGAGTGGGAGCAACTGCTTTTAATCATTGATCATCGAAAAAAAATCTACACATGATTTTTTTTACAAAGAAGTCATCGTCACTCAGAGTGTTGACTTTCAAGCGACTTGACGTGTCTGCTTTGAAAGGTAGATGTAGGTGTAACCACACAATTAACCTCCAGTGATGTGCTTCCCCCTTCCCACGGCTTAGGCCCTTGCTTTGAATACTCCAATATGCCCTTTTATGCTTTCTCATGATGGTGTACAGCAACGGAATATTCTCCTAGTAATCTTATCAACAGTTGGAATATTTTAATGTAAAATTATGTACATCTATGCTGTAAAAATGGACTGGCATGGAGGCTGCTATTTTTGCCGCAGTGATAAAACATGTCAAGACTGATTTTAGATTTTTTTATGAAGAGGGTGCGATTTCAAACCTTCCTAAAACTACAAATGGCAGTTAAGTGGACTACTCTACTGGGGGGGGGGGGGTATATCATACAGAATAGTGGCTTTTTTTAGAACGACAGGTGATGTATGCTGTTGGAGTTATAAATTATCACACACGAATTTCCCGCTATTATGGGGGAGGGGGGGGGGATTGTTTGTGCAGTATATTATTCCAATGTCAATTGGATGTAAACATTTACAACGTGGATTAAATTAAATATTCTATCAGTTTTTTCAAATTTTTCTTTGCTTGCAGGGTACCGGCATTCGGATTAGGTGACAGAAACTTTAATGTCTACAAGTCCTGTTTCTGGTTATTGCTGGAAATATGTCATGTATGCCAAACCATGTGGAATGTTCCTGACTAGGAAATTTAGTATTGGAATAACTGCTCTTCAGATATGCAACTGTGGTCATCGTTCTCAATGGGACTACCAGCCTTCTACCCCTGCAAAGAACAGCTGGATGCCCATGAGCATTATTAGCCTTGCCTGTAATTTTTTTACAGGGGCCAGTCCTACTAAACTACTGAATGCACTTACCAATGCAGCTACAGTGTGGATCTCACTGAATTTTTTTTCCAGAGTCTTTCCAGCCATTACACGTGTGGAAATCAAGTCAAGTAGCAGTATTTGAAGTTCTAAGACACCAAGGAGCGTCTCTAGGGAGAGATGCTCGCTGTTGTTCCCCTGGACACACAGCAATGTATGGCAGCTACTCTGTCATGGTCATGAGGACAAAGTCTTTGACCTTCAACTTATTTATGTAAAAATGAACAATGGATTGAATGTTATGTGATGAATTGCCACGTAATTGTAGAATATAGGATCAAAATCAATGTGAATTCATTTTTTAAAAAATTAAATTGCTAAATTGGAGCATTATAAGCTGAATGAGAATTTAGTTCACTACTTTCAACTATATGATGTGAAGTGTAAACATGTCGTGAGAAGTAACTGACAATTTGGAATGCTCTTTGTATACAGTCAAATTTCTGGCAGTCAGGTTTTAGTAATGATAAAATATACAAGAATTGAACCTGTGTCAAGATTGATTTGTTCAAATTATTTTCATAACAGTGGCCTATATTCCTATATCAAACAACCCATAATTTGTGTGTGCTCTATTTAAGAAAATGCGTTTCCTCCCCATTAAAAAAAAATGATTGCAATTTCCTCCTTTTTCATATTCAGGTAATAAGGAGCTAGCCATTTCGGGGGTGTTGGTGTGAAAATGTTAATTTCAGATAAAGTGCACCATACAAATTTAATCACTTGTAGATTCCCACCATTTTAAAAAAATATAAAAAAACGTAGAGTGGTTCAGTTTTATTATTAGGGGTGTACAAGAAACTGGATGCTCTTTCAAAGAAGCAAGTCTGCTGGGACTTGGCTGATTGGGTACAGCCGGTGTCAAATCAGATGTATTCGTGTGCTAAAAGCAGGAGAGGCAATGGTGAGCTTGTGGAAGCAAATTGGCTGTCAGTGCTAAGCCACATAGTAGATGAGCGAACAGGACATGGTGAATTGGAGAACAGACAGTGACTCAGAAAAGGTTAGTTTCTACAAGTACCTATTTCCCATCTGGTGTCCTTTACAGGCTTAAAATGTCAACTTTGATGTAATTAGGGGTATCTCCTCCAAACGTTATCAATAAAATTTGACTGTAACAATTGTCATCGCATCATCTTACTTTTCCCCGAAAATGAGACATTTGTCACAGAATATTCTATACTTTATAGCTTTACCATACAAGCCACTCATGTGGTAAAGACCGTGGACACTTTTTACATGGTAATCTTCAGTAAAACTTCGCTAGAAAGAATGAAACCTGTACCTTAGTTTGTTCACCTATTTTTTCAGTGTATTCTATTTTACCTCTCTTAGTAAGTTTGTTCACCTATTTTTTCAGTGTATTCTATTTTACCTCTCTTAGTAAGTTTGTTCACCTATTTTTTCAGTGTATTCTATTTTACCTCTCTTAGTAAGTTTGTTCACCTATTTTTTCAGTGTATTCTATTTTACCTCTCTTAGTATTTTATTTTAGTTTCAATGGTACACAAGGAGCTTCAGGCAGTTATCAGTTACAAGTTCTAATACAGGGACCTCAAACAGCTTTTCCCTGCTCATCAGGCATCTGCTCTGGAGTCATTTCACCACATTGTATGTTTCTTTGCACCAAAGTCTCACCAGTTCTTCTATCTTTCAATGAAGCAAGTTGAGTTCCTTCCTGACATTTACTTTTTTCTTTCAAATAATGTTTTAAACAAAATGGATGTTCACTTGGAAATTCTTGATCTGCTTTCTCTTAACATGCGTTTGTATTCATCTGCAAGACGAAACTTGTATTTGACAGTCACATTTTATTGAAGGATGACACTCCATTCTTGCTTAAATAATTTACCTCTTTTGTATTTTCATTTCTGGAATAAGGGCTCGAAAGGGCAGGGTATGTGAAACAATTGCATTGCAATGAAGTGGACCCTTTTTCATTCATCTATGTATGTATTTATCTTTACAAAATGGGTTACTAAAAGCTTACCTTCCAGGTTTTAGCTGACTTGCTAGTCAGGCTGAACTTTTAGGAAGCTCAGTCATCAGTCGGCCCTTTTCCATCGTCTGCTCATAATTCATCTTTTCAACTTCTCCAAAACCGTCATCCAGATTTACGTAAACCTTTTTAAAATATCTTTATTGGCTTTTTTAAATGTCATCTGCAACATTGCCAGTAGGTAAGGCAGATTACCAACGGTAATTAAAGATATCTTCTTCCACTTGTGAATACATAATTCTCTTCTGTTTTTCTTTTTTCTTTTAAATTTCATGAAATGCATAAAATCATCAACTTGTACCTGTTTCATGTTAGACAGTTCTCTGTGAAAAAAGTATTTGCCTTGCCATATTACATTATTCAAAATACAATAGTGGTTTTTATCAACATTGTGACAAAAACAAAAATGACCTGTTCATAGCACAACCTTGTTTTATCATTTATCACTTGCGGATTCCACCATTCGTGTAGCCATTTCCAAAACACTTGGACATAGTTGCATTCCCAATCTATGAGCAATTGAATCTGGTGTTCCACAGAAATCATATATAGTCGATTGGACTGTGCTCATTTTATGAAGTCTGTCTTTGGTTACTAAAAAGTGGTGCTATATTGAAATTTGGACTGCCTGTAAATTGCTTCCTGTTGTGCATTGAAAGGGAATAAGAGAATTTTTTACCATACATCTTCTATTACAGCTGCAAAAAATGTACGCCACCTTATTACACTTGTTGGTAATTCTTGTTTTCTCTTTTCTACAAAAGAAGTCTTAACATCTCATTTCACATATGTTTTTGGTTTAAACTGATATCTTGAAACTAGGTACATTTATTGCATCATAATATGTGGCTTTACTAGTTTTCAGGTGTTGTTTCCATTATCCTGGAATTGACAGTCTTATGGATAAGTAATATCTGTCTTTCAGTTGTTCTTCAGAACATAATGTTCCATCTGCATGTATAATATATTGCATAAACCTGATGCCTTTTCCATACCGCTGTTTATAAAATACAGAATTTTTTTGTCCATGGTAATGTGGTCATTAAACCAAATAACTTCTTTTCCAACCTCTTTGATATTTTTTGATACAAAGACAGATTTGAATTATCTCTACACTTGTTAAAGCTGCTTGTAGAATAATGGTATCTGTTGGTGTCCTAAGTCACAGCAACATGTACTCAAGAATACATATTCAAATTAATGTTGGAAAAGTAAGCTTGGAAGATAATCTTCCACTTGGCTTATGGTCGACTACAGACTTGTTATATGCAATTTACTTGCATTGCTTTTTGTTGAAATTCAAAATGAAGTTTCGTCAAAACTCCATCATCTATCTTTCTATGCATAGTGTTATTTTTAACCTTTGCAATCCCCCTCTCCCAAATAAAATTGTGAATAAGTGATTGCACAATCTGCATAAAAACCGCCTTTACATACAGCATTACAACATAGTACAATGATTTATAAGCAGCTAGGGACTTGATCACAATGTTTCTACCAATTATAGACAGATTTTTTTGTTTTCCATATTTTTAAGATGTCTCCAAATGATTGCAACCTGGTTGTACTGTTTCTATCGTTCATCCAGTTCTCATCTTTATGTAAATATATCCCCAAACCATAATTTCTTCATTAAAACACTTCACTTGTAAATTTCCATATATTTTTTGCCCCCATCCATACTTTTGCGCTTTTCGCAATGTTTGCTTTTAACCATATTTTTTTTACAAGTCTTTTTACACTTGCAGTAATAATTTGCTGATTGTGGGTCTTGCATACAGAATGCTGTATCATCAGCAAATTGCAAAATTTGAACTTCGATATGACCAATCTTGATACCTTTAATGTCATCATTTCTCCCTACTTAAATAGCTAACAATTCCACTGCTAAAATGAAGACAAAAGGGACACCTTGCCTGACACCTCTAGATAATGAGAAGAACTCGCAGGTATATCCTTTAATGATTGCACAGCTTGAGATATCATAATACAAAATTTTGACTTATATTTGAAATTTTGTTCTAAAGTTAAAAATGTCTAGGACTTTGTTGAGGTATCCCCACTCGATGGTATCATATGCCTTCTCAAAAGTCAATCAAGAGGAGTAGTCCTGGCATGTACTTAATTATCTTTCTTCAATATAAAGACCTTTCACATGGGCAGATTGATTTTCACAGATTAATGCTGGCAACAGATTTTGTATTCGCTTTGCTAGGACTTTCGCAATTATTTTATAATCAATGTTTACAAGGGGTATGGATTATCATTTTTTCAAATTTGTTCGATACTTATCTTTCTATGGTATAAATGTTATAATGCCTCTTCTTTGATCGATTAATTGTGGATATGTTCCATAAGCATGATTTAAACTTTGTTGGGTATCTTAATGAAGGTCAGAAGCTTTTTTCCATTTTTGAAATCCTTAATAGCCTCCCAACATTCATCGCAGTTATCATCTGTGATTACTTTGCTTTTGTAAAACATTTAATTCAGGTGTGCTATGTAGGTCCAGGAAATTGCTGCTGTTGAATTATCCTTGCTTTTACTATAACAATCTGGTAAAAGTATTTTTTCCTCATTCAGGATTGCCTCTGGGTTTGTTATTTGTTGATCTCTGTGATCTATTAATTTGCTTATGTGTTTCTTTTTGAAATTCCTCTTTTCTACGCCAAGAAGTATTTGGTATTTTCTTTACCCAACTCCGTCTATCTGGCTTTGGATCGTATCATTATACCACGATTTTGTCTGTCATTGATTTCTATTGATTTTGTATTAATTTCTTCTATTCTCTCTTTGCCTTTAGATGTAGGATTTCCAATTGACATCTTTTCCTCTGGCTCTGCTACCAGGCGCTTTTCTTTTTGCTAATTTTTTGTTTTCCATTTTGAATATTTTGTGGTTTTTCCTCTATTTTCAGCTTTTATCACATCTCACACTAGGCCTTTGGTTTCTTCATCTGCAAATCTTCGTTTGCATTCATTTAAAATCACTCTGATTCTCTGCATGTACTCAGCACCTATTATTAGATTAGAGTCAACTTGTCAAAAACCTGGCTCCTATCCCTATAGAAATTACTTTGAAGTTCCTGAGATATAAAGCTGTGGCCGGTTTTAATTGATTGCTTTATCTAATCATTTTTAACCAACAAATATAAAAAATGCAATGAGAACTTAATCAAATCTACATTGAATGGGTGGGTTTCTAGATTGCCAGGTATACATAAATGTGTTTTAGGTTACTTTGACGCCAGATGTTAATTAAGTCTAATTCACCAAGCAGCGATTGTTTTAAAACTTGTATATATTTTTTTACTGTGCTTGGATTCCTTCCTGTTTTATCCAGCTTCGGATGCATAATTTGTATAAAATCATCCCCTACAACAATACTTTCACCTGTAAAATCTCAAAGCTTTTCATACATTTCATTTACAAGCTCACATGGCTCCCGTTTATAATTTTGGTGGGTGCATACACATTTACAAAGATGAATCTTGTATCATCATATATAAACTTCTAAAATAATGTATCTACCCTCATTGTCTGTAATTACCTGATGTATATTATAACTAGGGATACGAATAGCGACACTTACAAATATTATAGGTCTCATGTGAGAATATTATATTTGCTCCCCATTCATTCCTATATACTTTCTGTTTTCTCTGTGTTATGTGTTTCTTGTTATAAACATATACCTTTATGGAATTTCCGTATCCAGTGGAATATGCATCACCCTTTAATTGTATCTGCAATGCCTCTTACACGAAGGAAAAAAAGCCCCAGTAAAAAGTTGCTATCCATTTTATTGAATAGTATTTACCTTTGTCCTAGTAGCAACAACTACACTCTATATGGGTCCAATCAGGTTGGGTAGGGAAATATATGTGCCACACTACTTTGATACATATGTTATAAGCAAGTGTACTTTGGTCATCGATCGACCTCGATGAATAGCTGAATAAAGCTATCGTAGAAATTAAAAGTTGCTATCCATTTTATTGAATAGTATTTACCTTTGTCCTTGTAGCAACAACTACACTCTATATGGGTCCAATCAGGTTGGGTAGGGAAATATATGTGCCACACTACTTTGATACATATGTTATAAGCAAGTGTACTTTGGTCATCGATCGACCTCGATGAAAAGCTGAATAAAGCTATCGTAGAAATTAAGTGTCAGAAAACTGAATGGGTATTCAATGCGCCATAGATATGAAGCTTACAGATCTTATTTTCGAATATGTATACTATTTTGTCTTAAAAGAGCTTTTCTGTCCCCCAGTAGAAGTCTGTGACCCCGCTGGTAGGTAATAGGGTTAGGTCTTGAATACCCAGCCATTATGACGATCTGAGCAGATCATCGAGTTGTTGCATTTTATTGTCCTTTGTGTTCACTTTCACTTTTCCATCCCATGTCCAGCACTCTGTCACTCTTTGATCAGCCTCAATCATGTTAAATAATATCTGTATATCACGACACAGGTCATGCACAATCAGAATTTTTGTACCCTTCAGTTATTTCCTTTCCCTAATAATCTGACCTTGGTTTTTTTTGTTCAAAAACTTCACAATGATTGCTTCCCTTGTCCTCAGGCTGCAACACTATGTTCAATTTCTCTCTCATAATCTCCAGAGCAGTCATTTAGGGCTTTTGCCAAACTGTGATTGTAATCCATTTAACCTTATCTTAGACTTCCGCGTGTTCTGATCATTTTGCACAGCTCTGAACACGAGGAAGTTTTGTCAGCAGTTGCGAGGAGGCCAGTGCTTCTTGCCGTTGCGGGGGGGGGGAGGGTTTAGCGGTCTGATTAGTCAAACCGTTCCAGGGAAGTTTCCCTCCACACTGCTTTCCACAGCACTTAAATTAACATATCTAATTTAATCTTCTGAAAAACAGACTATCTCAGGGATCCATCTTTTATGGGTGTATGTTATCAGTAAAGGTGGAAACACGTCACTTAGACTATCCTCACCTGTATGCGGTTTGTTCTACTGTTCCATTCCATGTCAACCAAGAGTTTTGGTTGTTTGAGATTAAATTTTTGTTGTCTTTGTTTCTAATGTTAGTGAACAAAGGTTTTATTTCTTTTTTTAAGGTTTCTCTATATTTCATTTGTGTGCATTCTGTTACATTGTTCGTAAGAAGGTATCGATTGAAAGATTTATGTACATATTATCTCAAATTACACGGTGTGCAACATTACACGTCAGTCTATGCTTCCATGTTATGAGTTAGGTGGTAATGGAGATAAAGTTGCAACCATTTTGTTATAGGAACATATGGGTCTTGCAATATTTATGTAATTATATATATATATATATATATATATATATATATATATATATATATTTATATATATGTATGTATGTATGTATATATACATACCGGACACGTATTTCTACTATCTCTGTCATTCAACTCACTGCTTCACTGTAATGGCGAAATAAAAGAAATTACATTTTAACTTTCTTATTGATTGTGATCCATAGAACGCATGGCATTTAATATGCATCTATCCTCACAGAATGTGAGGGGTCTAGGGGCTACTTTCAAAAGAAGGTCTATTTTTCACTGGTTGCGCAAATTTCATGCAGGTATAAGCTTTTTACAGGAAGCTCATAGTAACAGAGAGAGAGAAAAAGTATGGAGAAGTCAGTGGGGAGCAAATATCATTTTTTCACATGCAACAGGTGAGGATATTAACAGATGTTCTGACTGCCGAATTCTATATTTTTTTTGGTCAAATATACAGGAATTAGTCATTGATAGTTTAAATTATGCATTTCAATTTGGTGAGTTGTCAGTAGATCAACGCAGAGATGTAATCTCATAAATACTAAAGAAACATAGTTCTAGACTATTAAAAAAAATGGCGACCCCTATCACTGCTGAATATCGACTTTAAAATTTTAGCCAAAGCTCTTGCCATGAGAATACAGAAGTTTTTGCCTATTTTGATTATTGAGGATGATATCGGATATGTAAAAGTACGATATATAGGGGGAAACATTAGATTAATTTCAGATATAATTAAGTACTATAAGGATCGAAACTTTATTAGGCCTGTCTCTTTTAATTGATTTCGAAAGAGCTTTTGATACTATATAGTGGATTTTCATAGATAGAGTATTATTATCATTTAGCTTTGGTGCACTCTTTTGGAAAAGGCTCCAAATATTTATTGCAATGTTAACAGTTGGGTTATCAACAATGGTTATACATCATAATTTTTTCTTCTATCTCGTGGTGTCCGCCAAGGATGCCCCCTTGCTCCTTTTTTATTATGCCCCCCTTCGTAGAAGGCAGGGCATATAGCGTTGCACATGTCGGTGGGTCGGTCGGTCGGTCTGTCAATCAGTAGACTGTGGTTTCCGCACAGTAACTCAAGAAAGTTTTTAGCCAGGACTTTGATATTGTACAGGTATATTATTCTAGTCAAAAGCTAGGCAAATTTGAAGATGGGTGATCTTGACCTAATTTTCAAGGTGACAGTGGTACCCTAAGTCAACTTTGGTTTCTGCACAATAACTGAAGAGGTTTTCAAGCTAGGACTTTTATGTTGCACAGGATTATAGTCCATATTTGGGGCTAGGCGAAGTTTGAAGATGGGTGACCTTGACCTCATTTTGGAGGTCACAGAGCCACTTTCCTGAATATGGTTTCATGCATTCTGCATAATAACATACCTTGGAGCTAGAACTTTTATATTGCATAGCTTTATGGTTCTTTGTAAGGGCTAGGTTGAGTTTGAAGATGAATGACCTTGACCTAGTTTTCAGGGTCACAGAGAGATTGTAGAATTACGGTGGTTTCCGCACAATAACTCAAGAAGTTTTTAAGCTAGGACTTGGATACTGTGCAGGTGCATCATTCTAGTCAAAAGCTAGGCAAAGTTTAAAGATGAGTGACCTTGGCTTAGTTTCCAAGGTCGCAGTGGTACCTGAGTCAACGTAGTTTCCGCACAATAACTGAATATGAAGATGGGTGACCTTGACCCAGTTTTCAGGGTCACAGAGAGATTGTAGTATTTCTGTGGTTCCTGCACAATAACTGAAGAAGTTTTTAAGCTGGGACTTGGATACTGTGCAGGTGCATCATTCTAGTCAAACGCTAGACAAAGTTAAAAGATGAGTGACCTTGACCTAGTTTCCAAGGTCACAGTGGTACTTCAGTAAACTTTGGTTTCCGCACAATAACTGAAGAGGTTTTTAAGCTAAGACTTTTATATTGCACAGGATTATAGTCCATTTTAGGGGCTAAATGAAGTTCGAAGATGGGTGACCTTGACCTCATTTTAAAGGTCACAGAGCCACTTTACTGAATATGGTTTCATGCTTTCTGCATGATAACTGATACCTTGGAGCTAGAACTTTTATATTGCACAGCTTTATGGTTCTCTATAAAGGCTAGGATGAGTTTGAAGATGGGTGACCTTGACCCAGTTTTCAGGATCACAGAGAGATTGTAAAATTCTGGTGGTTTCTGCACATTAACTCAAGAAGTTTTTAAGTTAGGACTGGGATATTATACAGGTCTATATTTCTTGCTAAGGGCTAGAAGAAGTTTAAAGTGACCCTGATTTAATTTCCAAGGTCATGTTGGTACCTGAGTTAATTTTGGTTTCCACATGATAACTGAAGAGATTTTTAAACTAGGACTTTTATATTGCACTGGATAATTGTCCGTATTCGAGGCTAGGTCAAGTTTGAAGATGGGTGACCTGGACCTAATTTCAAAGGTCACAAAGCCATTTGGTTTAATACTGTTTCTGCATGATAACTTGCATTTTAGAGGTAGCACTTTTATATTGCACAGCTTTATGGTTGCCTATCAGGGCTAGTTTGAGTTTGTAGATGGTTGACCTTGACCCAGTTTTGAGGGTCACACACAGACAGTAGACTTCCTGTGGTTTTTCACAACTGAAGAAGGTCAAGTGAAAATGAGTGACCTTGCCCTAATTTCCAAGGTCGTAAAGCCACTTTGCTGAATATGGTTTCTGAATGATGACTAATTTTTCGCCTATAATTTTTTTATTGTCCAGGTTTTTAGTCGTTTTTTGAAAGGCTAGGTTAAAGTTTAAAGATATGTGACATTGATGTATGATCAACCTTCACTAATTTCGTAAGGTCACGAGTGCCCCATCTACCACTATCAATAGGGTAGCGAGGGCAAGGGTAATGAGGGCGGGGGGCATCTATGTTTTACAAACATATCTTGTTTGTTTAAGCCTTTGAACTACTAGCAGCACTGATGGGATCGAATGAAAGTATTAGACGTTAAAAATTTGGTAAAACTGTCATAAAGATAAGTCAATTAGCACCTGCTTTGTTGTTGACAAAGAATAGAATTTGTTCTTGCTTAAAAGGGTAACATAGAAAAGACTGCACTGTATTGGCTTCGAGCAACAAAATTCTCGTAAGATTGGGATCTTCCAGTATTTTGGAAGGAAGAAAATTTTCATATATTGGGTATTACTTTTGCTGTAAATGTACCAGAAATGTGTAAATTAAATTTTGAAGGTACATTACAATCCTTTAGGGTATTAAAAATCTGATACATATCAGTGAACAATATTCTTAAAGATGTTCAATCTATGATATGAAATTTTGTATGGAGTCAATCTATTCCAAAAGTTAGAAATTCAATTATGTATCTAAACTTACATACAGGAACCTTAAACGTAATGCACGTTAAGACACATGTATATGCTTTGAAATTAAGCTGGATTAAACGATTGAACAGTTCTAATAAAGCAAAATGGAAATCAGTATTTCATGCATTTACATCATTCATTAAAAGACATTTTCATGAGTAGATGTGATTTTGATTTCATGAATTTAGATTTACTCTTATTTTATAAAGAATTGATACAAATTTGGAAAGGATTTTGTAAGTACTTTTATCCTGAGAATTTTTAACAAATCCGCAATGAATATTTATGATTTAATCCTTATATACAAATAGACAGGAAAACCGTTTTTATAAAGATTGGTATATAAAAGGTATTTAATATATAAATGACATTGTGAAAATGAAAATGAAGTGTTTTTAACTCAAGAAACTTTGGAAGGAAAATTGAATAAAAAGGTTAACATTAATGAATACCTATCTGTACGCTTGTTTATTCCAGGCCACTGGAAACAATCCTTACGTAGTAAAACAGTAAGATCTTTTGAATCATCACTAATACCTCACTTCAAGTTAAATGGTCATTTGAAATTTGTAACTCATATAACTACCTGGGAATTTATTGGTGTAGTATAGGTTTTGAAACGTGTAAGTCTCCTTCTTGTCTACAGACTTGGCCACCCATGTTCAATATATCTGAGAACGACTGGTCAAAAAATTAACTTTGTCCTTCAAATTTACTATAGAAAGTAAAATATAAGCGTTTCAGTTTGCAATGTTACATAAATTTGTGGTTCAGAAAGCACGATTCTTCAAAATGCAGCTAGTTGACTCAGAATTATGTGATGCTTGCCTGCAAAAATATACAATTTTACATAGATTTTGGGGGTGTCCTAATATTAGGTTATCCTGGAACAATTTTGACGAATGGTAGAATTCATCATATTGTGGTAACGGGATTATATTATCTGCTAAAATCATTCTTTTAGGACTTTATTTAACTCATTGTTAATATGCCTTTAATAATTGTGTCCTTCAAGTCAAGCACTTCTTACATAAACAACTGTGCAATAAACATCAAGTGTCATTAGAAGGTTTTTTTCCTCATCTCAAGTACAAAATATCAGCAGAGCAACGTGTTTTGTATTCTCAAAGAAAATATGATTTATGTGAGAAAAGGTGGTTTGTTTCTTTCAACAATATCACTCGACTCAGACTTGATATATATATAGACTTATGTTACCACAATTATGTACATAAGTATTTAAGATTGTCAGTTGCTTTTTTTTACTTTTGCCTGTCCCTAATATTTCTACTTCTTTGTACTGTACGAAAATGAAATAAAGAATTATTTAAAAAGCAAAAAACAAAAAGAAAAACATGCGGAAGTGTAATATAAAGTTGTAAGGATTACATGCTCAAATTCACTTAAAACATGGTGCCAATGTATCTTGGGTGAGTTTCTACCGAGTGGGTTCACATGGTCATGCTCCTGTGAGTTTGGATTTGTTATAAGTTTTTTTTTTTGGGGGGGGGGGCATATTTAAAAAATCTTTTCCGAAACTGCTCACCCAATCACTTTAATATTACACAGGAACACTTCAGAGGCTCTTAGTTTCTAATTAATTCCCCAGGTTGCGTGACAGGTGTTTGTGTGTGTGTGTGTGTGTTCGCTATTTTTTACTTCTTCGCCAGATCCATTTCTCAGATGAAACTGAAACTTGGTGGATATGTTCCTTGTCAGAAGTGAAACAGTTGTTTACTAGATGACACTGCTGTGGTTTCCTGATTTTTAACAGTTTTATTTTTCAATACGGGTAATTATCAGTAAGTGCAAATTTCCTATTTACTTTTATTTTCCCTTTACATTCATATCCCATGTTCCTCCCAATCTCTGGGAGGAATAATTATGGTAAATGTAAATAGTATCTCGAAATATAAATCACTAAATATGCTCTGCATAGGCAGCTGACTATTTCAGGAAAGCAGCAAAACAGACAAATTTGATCATTGGTAGATTTGTTTTATTGCATTCACTTGTGTATATTATATTTACAGGTTACTGTTTGCTTCCATACATATTTCATGAAAACTCTAGACGTGAGCAGGCAAGGACTAAGACTGGAGAGTTCAGATACTCGGTATCATTGCCAAAAGCAAAGAAAGAAGCACCAACAATGAAGGCAATGAAAAGGCAACGTACATATGGTAACTGTAAACATTCAGAACACAACCAAACATAAATTACCATGCTTTTACCACAAAATTTAAAAAAATAATAAGTCTTGTATATCACACAGAACTTCTTTATGCGTGTAGGATTTGTCCAGCAGCTCACTTAGGAGATTGTGCGATTGAGGTCTGCATATCCAAGTTACAGACAAGCACGCGAACATATTGATCAGCTGGAGCAACTGAAACCTGGCATTGCATCGACTGCAGCACAGTATGGTACGGTACCGTAAGTGACTGAACATTGGGCCCTCTTCAGTTCATGATAAGGACAATGGTCATGTCAAATAGAAACCTTTAGCGGTTTCACTCGCTTAGGAAAAGCTTCCGCGGATGGCAGACACTCCACATGCAGGGATAGGGATCCTGTTCCCCTTGCCTAACCTGCCCCATATCCACTTCGCGATTCAGCGATACGCCACATTCTGAAAATAAAAGACACGGTCTCAGAGCATTTCACGTGGATATTGGACTTGTACACTTAATACCCATTTCCATATTGGGTCCTTCTAAGTGACCCAACCTGTCAATAAATATTTGTTTGCAGTACTATTATCTACATTTCATTCGATGTATGACAAATGCGCTTGTGTTAAATCAAGTGTAAACACCTTTGTGCAGGTACTGATTAGATTCAGTGTCAGGATATTTTACGGACACTCATTTATTGCATGGACACTGTTACCTGTGAATTGGCTCTTCATTTCACACTTGTCCATAATCTTCAAGGTACTCCCAAAATGGCCCTTGGAGAACTTAAATATTTTGACAATTTGCGTGGAAACCAAGATGTGTGGTTATACAATTTAGTTTTAAGTTATCTATATGTGCTTTGACAGGAAAGAAGTTATGTCAGCACTTCCTTTCTTTCTTCAACATCATGGGCACATAGTGTGTGCACTTGCACCTGTAACATAAGAATAAGTACATTAATATATATGTGAAAACATGGTATTTGATGATCACAAATAAAAGGACTGATTTTTTTTTTAAAGTTGATTTTTGAAACTTGACACTCAATTACCATGTTTGAGGCAATCTTGGTCAAAATTAATGTCTTAAAATGTTAAATTTATGGGCGAACCCAGGTATCTTGGATCATTGCACACAATTATATATGTATATACACACACAAATGTATATTTGACCAAGAAAATAAAAAAGTGTGTGCCATGTCATACTTGTTGTCGATTGATTGATTATTCTTTTACCAGGGTCACTGGGTTCAATGAAACTTCACTGAAATTTAGCCAGGTCCTGAATTAATTACCAATTATGAAAAAAAACGCCATACTTTTTTGACATGTATCCACCTACTGTGCAACCTTCTCCACTAAGCTTCATCTTTGACCAGCGGGTGATGTAGGCGCCTTGGCCCAGTACTGCTACTTAATAATTACCAAGGAGGCGACTTCTGTGTCTGATATTATATTCCTATCCTGGGACCCACCGCCGCTCACAACTGGTAATTTCAAGGTGTTGTATTTACATTTTTAGGTAATGCTCACACTGGAAAAGGCCCATTATATATTGTACATTACATTCATTCCACAATTCAACCCTCCATTTACACTAACCACATATATATTTTGGATACTAAAACTTCAAAATATCTAACCGGGACTATCCACACGGACTTGGCTGCAATTTTAAAAATTGCGGATTCCGCACCCAAAAGATGATAAATGAGGATGGTAATGGGACGATCGGGGGGGGGGGGGAGGGAGGGTATTATATGAAACCAAAAGTATACATTTTGCAAATATCTTAGAGCATCAATAATGATATGAAATATGCTGTGGCCACGATTCACTTTGATATTCAAATCAAATGTATCTTTGAGGGACTGCCCCACAGTGGATTGCGCTATGTTCAAAATGGCGCTCACCAATACGTGCATGATCTGCCAGGGTATCTTGTCGCATTTGGATATGTGACTTACGATGATAACTGCTTCAGACACAACCTGGCGGACAGATTTAAGTTAAGATAGTAAGTCATATTTGAAAAGTGCTTTAACGACCGTTTGCCCTGCTAACTCGGAGAACAGACACCTGGAACCTAGGCCTAGCAAAATATTACGATAACACTCTTCGCACAACCAACACTATGCAGCTATGCTGTTTTGCCAAACCACCATGGCCATGCAGGTATGCTGTTTTCTTGCCTCAAGTTAACCCTCCAGATAATTTAAAATAAAAGCTGTGTTTTAGTTCGCATCACTGCAAAATAACGTCACACGACGGCCAATATATCGATCAAATCTTTCAGCCAGGTTTGATCAAATTTTTAGAGAATGGCTGCTTGAAACTTTTTTTTATGTGTAATAAAATTTATCGAGGGTCAGACCTTTTTAGTAGGGTCTGTCGCATTAACGGAACCACACATATATATTTTTCTTAGGCCTTGGGTAGCTTGGATATTTGTTGAAATACGTTTGAAATGGATGTTCTTTCCCCTTTTAAACATAACCTGTTTTGACGCCAGTTTAACTTGTTACCTGGGCACAGCAGGAGGTACTTGTACATGATAAAAACAAATGGAGGACTTGATAGCAAGTGACAAAACAAACAGAGCTAACAACTTATACTCGACACATTTGGCTGACAAACATAGGCTGACCAAACTTCCCTTGCTGTGAATACAGAGTCCGCGCAAGCTGCAGCATTGATAATTTAGCCCTTCTGCTTCGCTATTACTGCCATTATGACCGCACTATTTATCATCTAGGCATGCTATTTCCAGGTTAACTTTACTGCAGTTTTGCTTTGCTGAGAGGGAAAACTAACAACAATGTGACTTTTCTGTCTTCAAGAAGAAAACGCAAAAACAAATTTTGAACCACCAGGAACTATCGTCGGTAGGATCATCCGGTTCCTCTGCAGGATCACATTACTTGTCCATTGAGTTGATACTATCCGTGCCTCGTGATCATCAAAACGTTGCCTTTTTACTAAGGATTCAAATATATAGGATTTTACAACCGACCGAAATCGTACTTCGGGTCCAAACGCCGATTCCTCTTCCCCAAATAGAGGGTCAAAGATGAAGTCCGACATGATACAGTCAACTGAACTAGTATGACGTCACGTAGCGCGCCATCTGGCAATCTAACAATCTCATTCACAAGATAGTGTCATGGCATTCAAGAAGAATGATTAAAATCACAAAGAGTCTTTTGTTATCCCGTTTGAAAGTCAGAGAGTTAAGGGAACCAGCGTCAATGCAACTTACCCAAGATACAAGGTTCTTGATCACCTACTGTCAGAGGTAATTATGTTCCCTAGCCACTGCCTTGAGGACAGCTCATAACAAGATTCAGGATTTTAGATTAGTTAACAGGAAAGAAAATTTGCTTTACGTTTTGATGACAGCACTGCCATCCAGTCTGGTCCTTTTCATGTATGCAAGGCTGCTCATCGGCTGCTATATCTTCTCAATTCATATCGTATAAAAGCTCATGGATGTACGTTGTTTGTTTCGGTGTTTCTACTGAAATATTTCGTCAAGACAACACATTTTGAATAAAAAGTGTTTTTGATACCGGACAAGATAGCATGCCTGTGCAAAATGTCGAAATATGTACATTACACAAAGTCGTGGCCTGTTGTGCAGTTTCCTGTGTGTGGATTAATTTGCAATGTCAGGTTGACATGGACGGCATATATACAACATAGTGTCAATTTTAAAGCCGGGGTGAAAATATGAATAGTAGCAGGAGAGCAGATATACTGCATGGTCTCATATTGACTCGAATGTGAATGTATGGTGTCAAATGGGCAGCACGTATATATTACATGTAAAGATACTGCACAGTCTCATATTGAGGCGAAGGTGAATGTACAATGCCAGGTGGGAACCACATGAATATGCAGCGTTGTTTGATATTGAAGCCACAGTGAAAATACATTGTCAAGTGTGCAGCAAATAGATAAAGCGGTGGTTTCATATGGAAAGCAGCACATGCATTATAGTATAAACGTTATAGACTAAAATATATAGCACACTTTTTACGCACAAATGTTTTGCCATTACTGTGCCTCATTTGTTTTAGGAAAATCACATGTCATAATTCACAAATTTCTCTTCACAATACTGTTGTTTTTTTTTTTTGTCTTTTGATGATAGTTCATGGTGAGGAGCACCCCCATATTTTATGAAAAACGGTATGATAAAGCATGGATTGTATGTGTACATGTAATCCAAAAAGGAGAATAACTTACGACAGAAACGAATCTTAATTTTGACCTCGAACCGAGATTCCCGCGCAAAGGAAGGCTATTGACCTGAGGCATGCCACCATGATAGATGCTGTCTACAGATCTCAACATTTTGTTATAAACACAAAATCAGACGACAATTTACATCGGGTGCTATTGTTTTATTTGGACGAGAAAGTGTTCAACCTGCTCCCAACTCCCAACCCTACCCCACGTGATTTTTTGGTAATATTTTTTTTTTTACTTCACATAAAGTGAAACACTGAAACGTGACGATATTCATTTCCTATTCGAGATTTTTCATAATGCAGGGACCTGAATCTGATAAAATTATCTAGAATATATATAATACAAGCACTCACCCTGCACAATCCCGGAAAAAACATTGTTTGTCACAATGTGCATGGTGTGTTAGGTGTATCCTACACATATAAGTTCAAGCTACACATACAGATTCATCTGAATTGTGTCATTGTGCTATTTCTCCATTGTTTTGCAAAATGGACTTTCCAAGCATCTGCGCATCTTTACCTATGTCGTTGGCAGACATGACATATTATATTTGCAGAACTTGCGATCGCAATGTAATTAGCTTGTCAAGTAAAGCAGCCAGATCCGTTTTAAGTCATTGAAACATAGATATCAAAACACATAGATTCGTAAGCAAACATTATGTTCTATATAACTTATGCTAAAAATGCTATTGTTGGTATGGCATTTGGGAATAAAGTATAACATTAGTATGGGGATTATGTCGGCTCCGTGATATCATTAGTTCAACCACCCTGTTGGGATGACATCCAGTGGTCCACATGTCGGGCCCTGTTGGCTTAAAAGTGCATCGACATGTTGCCAGTGAGCTCATTTTACAGCCCCAGGAACTTCAATGCCAGACACAATGATCGACAAATTCTGCACTTTATCCTATTTGAAAGGCAATCTTTTGTATTGCACTCTATCAAGCACGAGCTATTCTTCTTGACCAGATTGCTCAAATTTAAAATTATTACACTGGTTCATCCAATTTCACATAAATCATCGTATTTAATAAAACCAATGGACTTTTTAACAGAACTATATTGTATGCTTACGCATCTGTGTATACATCTATAGTCTGAAAACGCGAATTTGTAAGAGCTGACGAAATTCACTGGGGGCTTCTCTTGTGTCTTCTTTCTGTAATAGACATCAACCGCACCTGAGAGCAGGAGTAATGATAGCAACGGAGGCGAAGCCGAAGTTGCTATCAATTTTAGTTCATAATTCTTTTTGTCTACAGCAACATTTCCACTTAAGAACAGTTGAATAGAAAGTTAATGAACCAGGTAGAACTTGTAATGTTGAGAGGGTAGGTGTATGGGGGTCCATGCTAATTTTGAATGGGAAATCAATTTACAATTTCACATTTTACTGCAAAATAGAATATTTTATATCACATGGTCTCCAATTATAGCAGTTAAAAATGTAAATTTACACATTTCATCTTATAACAGTTATGAGCAATAAAATTGTTATTTACATTTATATGTATATGACAAATTCTAGAACACTTTCACATTTCCCAAGAAAATAATTTGACCAATTTCAGGAATTTTCCCCAAGAACTATGAATGTCATTTGCAATGTATGAGGAAGGAATAGACCTGTTTATAAATATACCTATTCGCCTCTGCAGTGCTTTCAAGCGACGGTCGTCAATCTGTTTGCCCTGTGTAATAAGAACCAAGCCACAGAAGTAAAGACAGGGGTGAAGCACCTCATGAGTACCTGGCAACCTTGCATATTTCAATCAGGCTTTTGTTCCTTTCTGACCCAACAGTATGCTATCCACAGTGTGGGCAACGTCTAACCCAATATCCTTCAGTCATGTGGCTATCGTCATACATTATACATGTCCTTGGGGTATTTCTGCCACTACCACACAACATGGATTTGTCTAGCACAAAATTTACAGACCGTCTGAGGGAAACTACTGACTTCATTCTCAGCCAACCACTACAGACAGCTTAGAAGGAATTTGACTTTCTTGATGATCTGTCCACATTGGAAGAGTTGAAACTTTTACAAGTCTGTGCTGAGATTTAAAGTCGCGAGGAGATAAACAGCGGGGCGACAGATCTGGGTTCATCAGTTCAGGATGTACGGAATAAGCTAAAGTCAGCAATAGACGCAACAGCGAGACCTGGAGAAGCTATGCCCTGCCTATTAATGGGATACAACACAAGCAAACGTAAGTTGAATTGTGACAACATATTTATAATAAGTGCTCATATGAAATATGATTATGTCCCAGTAACTTTTTGAAATCAAATCGACCCATTGTCATTAAAACCCTAGCCACCACAATAGTAATACTGTTAGCGGAAACGACGCATGAAAATATACTCCTGTATTTAAAACAATGTCCAAAATGAAAATTCAGATCAATGATGTCAAACAAAATTTGAAAATTTGGAAGATAGCTCAGCAAGTGTCTGCATAGACTATATTGTTACCTTTGTTCTTGAGCTGCGCGTGGGCGAACCCAACATTGAAAAATGGAAAAATAAAAAACTTTTTTTAAAAAATTTTATTGCAGTATACGTCATCGGATGGAGAACTTTACACGGATTGAGGCAAACCGCTTTCATCAGAAATAATGGAAATATATTGACCACTTTTCCAGCATTTCGGAAGGCGTGTGCCTCGATTAAAGACGATCTGCTACCTACCATTCCACGACAAAACACCCCCCCCCCCCCAAAAAAAAAAATAAAAAATGATTAAATAAATAAATAAATAAATAAATAAATAAATAAATGAATAAATAAATAAATTAAATAAGGCCTGGTGTTAGCGTGAATGACAGGTAATCTTTTTCGTGGAGCTCTTAACGAATCATCGTCTGTATTTTCTTATAAATTGCCATTCGCCTTAAATAAATTTTCTCCCAATTTCTCATTCGATCATGTATAATTTCGACCAAGATGTTTTTCTCCTTCACTAATTAATCAACGAAGCTGATTTTGGTATCGAAATTTATTCCTAGATCCTGTATGGCTGGCCTCAAAGACAAATGGTGTGACAAATAGAAACGTACTATTATTACTCATGACTTAACCTTTCAATAAAATTGCAATTTTCCCCAACATTACATATATGTTCAAATTTGCCCATTAAAGTTCTTAATAAAAACAATATGTAAAATACAGCCAGCAGTCACATGAAACCAGAATGAAGCCTTGTTATTGATGTGACGACATAAAAACAAGTAGCTTGTGATCCCATGCATGTAGCGAGCTTTATTAGGAACCTCAGCTTTTGGTACTGTTTGTGCTCAATGGATGGCATTGACTTCTTAAATTCATGCACCCCAACATTAATAGCAGGTAAATGTGCCACGCCCCAGGTATTTGAATTTCATCCCTTCCTTTGCCATGTACCTCAGTCAATAGCTTACCTTGCCATGCGTTGGCATACTGAATATGATGTGTGGAAAGCTGTTGACATTTAGAGCATAAACAGCTAAATTATATAATTTAGAAATAGAAATTTGACGACACTCAAAACTCAAAATCCCACAGGAACATAGAATACTCTGTAAATGTGGGCTCGTATAGGATGAGCTATATTTTTTATTATTATATTCAAAATATAATACTAGCAGGCAGACACTCCTAGATATATTTGTTAGCTATTCACCTCACCTTCTTACGCTATCTTTAGAAGAGCAGTTTAGGGAAATCATGCACTGCAGTGAAACAACATGCCTGCTGCAGCTAGAAAAATTTATCCTTATCCATGAGGGTTTCAATGTAAACAATAATACTGCACCAGAAACCCAAGTTACATGCTGGAAATCATCTAGGCAGCATTTGGTATTATGTATATATGTGTGGATAGAAGTAGTCAAGAAACTAATTACGTAGTGTGTTTATTATCATACAGAAATCCTCAAACAGATAACATTGCTAAATGCAAATGTTGCATGAAACTGCAGGTTGTACTCTTAATTTTTGTGGTGCTCTAGATATTGTTTGATGCTCTTATATTGTCGTGCTCTAGATATTCTAGATATTGTGCAATGTGGTGCTGTAGATTACTGTGTATTTTCACCAGGAAATGATATGTAGGTCTGCATTGACCTGTTATTCTGTCAATAAAATTTTACTACTACTTACTACTACTACTACCACTACTACTACTACTACCACCACTACTACTACTACTACTACTACTACTACTACACTATTTCCAATATAAACCATTCATATTGAAAGAAGTTGAAAAGTTTAATTATGGACTGCACGGTCACCTGTGCGCGTGCCGGTCTCAACTAGTGCCAGTGCAGAGCATGTGCTGTGACATCTGTCCTCTGAGCTTGTCCTTTTCTACAAGAAGGATTAATATAGGGCTATGTCCTTCTTCCCAATTGAATTATATGAATAAAATTAATATGTTTAAAGCAAAAATGCATATTTATTTACAGACTGCGGGTGTTTTGCAGATGATGCCGAATAGAACCAATGGATGAAAGAGCAGTTGCCAAGCCCCAGTATCAGAGAGCACAAAGCATAAGGCATGTTGGGCTGTCTCTGCGTTTAATCAGTGGCTGAAAAACAGACCCAACCAGCCTAACAGTTTCACTAATATCACAGACGTTGCTGTCAGTAAAAATACATTGTTTCAACTGCTTATGCTCTCCGTATGTCAGGCTCGGATAATGGATGACACCAAATACCCCCCCCCTCCCCAGACCATTTATGGCATTTTCTGCTCTATTAAAAATATCTAAACCAAATCTAGAACAAGTATAATTTGTTTTCATATCGTAGCTTTGATATGGCAAGGAATGCTTTGCTGAATTGCAAACCCTCACAGTGGAGGGTTTGCAGTTAGAGCTAAAACAGGCTCAAATTATTTCACGTGAACAAGGAAAAAAACTATGGGATATGGCACTACTTGGAACAGCACTTAACAAAGTTCGTTTACAGCTACGTTCTGGCTTATTGGTATTCACGTTGGTTTGAGACGCGGACAAAAATGCAGGGACTTGACAGTGGACAACTTTACATTCCATACAGATAGTAAGGGCAAGCATTATGTACTGTACACAGAACGCATGAGCTACTCATATGCTGGAGGTCTAAAACACAAACAAATCAAACCACGCAGTACTCGCATATATGCACACTCGGTGGATTAAAAAAGATGCATTTTCCACATATGAAAAACGTTTATATCTTTATGTTCATATGATGCACTGAAACAACCTTTCTACCTCCTTCCGCTTCCCAAATCCAAAGACCTGTATGGTTTGGACACCAAGTGATTGGACATTACACAGTGGCTCATATGGTGTCATCTGTGATGGCGCAGGAAGGATTTATGGGCCACTTTTCCAACCACTCTCTACGAGCTACAGTTGCCACATGGTTGTTTCAATCAAACACAGCTGAATAACTCAAAATGGGAGTTAAAGGCCACAGAAGTACCTTGTGCGTGCATACAAGAGGCCGAGTGACAATCAACTGGCGGATTTGTCCAACACGATTAGTGGAACACCACCCAAGACAGGACGGACTAAGATTGTTACATCAACACGGACCATTGATACTGATGCAGGGGTGACAATCAGTGAAAATATCCCGGCAAAGATGCAAATTAATATATATGGAAGGAATGTTACCTTTCGCAAATATCATTTACATAACTCAGAAATCACCAACCTATCTACATATCACTACGTTAGTCATTTACATATGGCTTGAAGAGACTCATCTTGAAGAATTGAGGTAGCTTTTTCAATTATGTATCTGTTTATGTTACTTATATGCATATTATTGACACGTTTTCTCACATAACTGGATTTAGGTACTTTGTGTTTCAAAACTATTTCTCCTAATCTTCTTACTTATATGCATATTATTGATACATGATGCATTACATGTGGAATTTGACAGTATGATTGTACCATTCACAGGGTTCGAAGAAATATGTTTTTGATGCGTGTTTCTGTCATTTTCCCGCTTGTCACCTATCCAACCCTATGTGCTGAGGACAGATTGACCTCAGTGGACGGGATTCATTTTGCTCATGATCGCACAACCTCACAAGAAGCCAAACACTTATGTTTTCATTATCTAACCCAGGTTGCTCACAAATAATCTCAACCTCATTCGTACAATAAAAAATATGAACTAATCAGGCTTCCTTTCCTGTGTCATTTTGTACATCTATGCCTGAACAAAAACAGACTCAGGCAAATGAAAACACACTGATCCAGCGTCGGCGTAAAGTAGGCGTTTCATTGGAAATGAATGCCCGTACATGAATTGGTACTCCCAGCAAGAATATGCTTGATACGCCACAACACTACGCCAGCCTTAGTCTTAAGTCATGACCACTTCAAATAAGTGCACTCGTGAGTGCTTGTGCTGTTTGAAGGTCAGTATGCTGCGTCTGCTGTTATTGATATCATAACTATTAGAGAAATCACATCTCTGAGCTTTGTTTGCAATTCTGAATTAAAAGAAAAAAAAGAACTACATATAGAACTACTACGTATAACCTTGGAATGTCTTGTTGCAAATCTGGTACCAGAACATGCTTCTAGTTAAGAGAAAACAAGACTCTACATAGCAAATAAAGGTGATCTTATATTGTATAAAGCTTTTCATGTTCAGATGAAGATTTCATATAGCCGCTTATTTGCGATGGTTATTATATACGATAACATAGTGCAATGTTTTCAATCTCATATATACTTCATTCATCCCGAGGTATGTGCTACTGGTTGTGCACATGTTTTTGCTACGGTATTGTAAATGCAAGTATGAATATACTACACATGCATTAGTAAGACCATCTGTAATTATGAATACCAGAATACTGTCACCTAGGTCTCTAAGAAAATTATGCGCCGTGAAATAAGTCACCAAAGAAAAATGTTCTGTTGGTCATATATGATTATCGATTCCCCACTCCTCTCTCTCTCTCTCTCTCTCTCTCTCTCTCTCTCTCTCTCTCTCTCTCTCTCTCTCTCTCTCTCTCTCTCTCTCTCTCTCTCTCTCTCTCTTTCTCTCTGCGTGTGTGTGTATGTGATAAGCCCCAGATAGCAGACGGCACTTATATTCTATTGCTGTAGTTGAGGTAGAAAGAGATATATACATATGTGTATCACACTGCAAAATTTATCATAAGACTACATTGAGTATAGGTACGGGTATAAATTCCAAATGACAGACAACGTTTAGATATGGGTACAAGTGACAGGCGGTATTGAGATGTTATTGAGCTAAATGTGATCCGAAATGGCTCGTCGTGTTCAAGTGGTGTTGGGGTTAAGTGTTGCATGGAAGAAAACAAGATGAGTTTCTCTATGACTGAAAGTATAGTGTGGAACCATGTAGATATATCCATGAGAGGTACGTAAACAGCCAGGTACATTGAAGTGAGGAAACAGAGGAGACAGAAAGAGTGTCTGCATGACTGACTGACTGACTGACGACCCAACAAGTATGCTTGCGCCTATATGAAGACCCAAGAGGAAAAAGTCATCATCTCAGGAGTAAATAGTTGATAACCCATGGATGGGCCACCTCAGCCAGTAAAAACTGACTTGTGTTTTCACTGTGTTATTGTCAACTGTGACCAGTATAGTGTTCTTGTGGACTGTTTTCAGGCAGGACTTTACACAGTCCCTGTGGTAATTTCCGTTTAAATTTATGAAACACAGCTACGAGTACTTTATATCACAGTAATTTTGAAATCATGGTTGTTATAATCTATAGTGTTGTAGTTACGATAAAGGCTCTCTGTAATTCTTGACCTTAGATACAGCTGAGTGGCCGATGAGTCGAAAGGCTAAAAGTCCCAACGGTTTTGATGATTAGTTAATCTCATCATGGACGGTTATGAAGACTGCTCAGCCCTTATATTACTGTATGGAGTTACACTTCTTGTCAGGTAATTCACGCGCACCGTGCTAGCATTTGAAGCGTGTTTGGCCATGACTGTTTGCTTACATCGACATGATTTATATATATTTGAGACTTATAGGTCCGTTTCAAAATTTTGGATCCGAAATAGAGAAATCACGTCTTGGACATTAAGGTAAGTCATTGCAGATTGGAAACTGGTTCATCGCACTGATGCCTTGGACAGGAACTAAGACATGTAAGGATAACAATGTTTTGGCAATTTTACACAAATTTATATGTGGAAATTGCGCTTGCTTAATATGAGCAAGTGACCTTCAACAATGCTTTTTGCCTTGTGATGCTGGTTGAGTTCATCCGTAGATTCAAAGACTATCTAGAACATTCTATAGGCAAACATCGTGACTAGCTGGGTGTACGATATACCATTTTGCCAAAGACACGAAGCGATTTCTAGCGCCACACCGTTGTGCGATATTGCGCCAAATCGGTCCTTGTCGTAGCACATCGTATCATACAGAACCGTAGACGAGCTTCAAACTACATGGGGACGATTCTTTTCGTACGATTTGTTGCAATATGTTCAGTTGCACATGCGCCATATCAGCTGTAGACTTCTTGCTGGTCCCTGGTTCCTTACGTGGGAAAAGTCAATAATTTGTAGTCATAGTTTTCTGTTTCTAGGTCAAAAAAAAATAATTCAGTCTGTTGGACGGAGCAGACAGAAGAGGGACTACTTCAGCAATGGAGAGAAAATGAGTGTTTCTACCACACAGGAACATCCTCTTTCCTTACGTGGGCCATAACGGAAACCATAATGAAAGATCTATCGGCCAAACAGGACTGTGCGGGTAATTGTCATTTATTTTTTAGTGGGCCTACTTTTAATCATAGAAACGGCTTATAGATCCACTGGTTTGAATAGCAAGAAACAGAGCTCGGGTGAATGTGCCAATTATCGGCTTTACATGTCGTATATTGGAAAAATTGTCCCACATTTTTAATAATTCATACAATGAGCGATAAATGAATATTGCAGAACAAAAATAGCCTTTTGTATCCACTATTCAAGGCTTCAACAAATTATTCACGTGACTAAAATCCATTTAAATAATTTTTTCAACAACATGTCATTAGGTCAGTGATCCGCCGGGTTAAATCTTATTCCGGCCACTGTTGTGGCAATCTCCGGCCGTCATGGCCGATAACTCCATGGATAAAAATATAATATTAGCTGCTTAACCCTTTCTTCGTTTAGTCGAACAAATCTGCGCCTGCAGAGAAGGTATGCATATATCCTGAATTATTGCATGTTGTGGTATATGATCTACTGTGATCGCATCCTGCACTATTGGTAGATGTACAGTGGCTGCATCATGCATGGGTGGATCTACAGCAGGTCGACGTATAGTGCTTACATCGTGCATGGGTGTATCTAAAGCACATGGGCGTACAGCCGCTGTATTATGCATGGGTTAATCTGCAGCATGCGGATGTCCAGTGGCTGTATCATGCGTGGGTGGATCTACAGCCAGTGGATGTACAGTGGCTGCATTATGCGTTGGTGGATTTAGAGCGGGTAGAAGTACAGTGATTGCATCATGTGCACGTGTAGGTGAATCTACAGTGAGTGCATCAACAGTGGCTCCAGCATGTGCATGCGTAGAGGGATCCACATCGGATGCATCTACAGTGGCTGCACCGTGTACATGTGTATGTGGATCTATAGTGGCTGCATCATGTACATGTGTAGGTGGATCTATAGTGGCTGCATCATGTGTGGGTGGATCCGCAGCAGCTGCAGCATAGGCATGTGTAGGTGGATCTTCAGTGTTGATATCTGTGTCATCACGGCTTAAACACTTATGGAGAGTAAAGAGTTCGGACTGCGGAATAGGGTAATGACTACTAGGAAGTGGTTCTGGGCAAAAAGACACAAATACAATTAGTGTAGTCTACAGCATCAGCATAGAAAGAACAGACTCCATATGCACGCAATTCATTTGCAATGACAGCGTTCGTGACTGCCTTGATGGCCTTTTGAAACAATGGTGCGAACATTGTACTTGTTGCTGGTATTTCATCATTTTTTTTTTGCCAGTCCCTTACAGATTTTCGCCATTTCGTTTTAAGCGGCCTGGATCCTGAGACGTCAGCTGGCTGTAGTATATGTGTGGCAAATGGGTAGGACTGTATAGGATATTGCTGTTATCGCTACAGAAATCATTACGCTCGGCAGTCAAATGTGTGCTGTGACCATGTACGAGAAACAGCACTGGCCTTTGTACTTTGTTGTTATTCATCCACTGAGGAAAACATTTGCTACGTACTCAAAGAATGTTTTGGACTTCATACAGCCATTATCGGACAAACCTACACCCCGGTTGCCTAGGACATATTGATTACTTCTTTAGGTGGTCTCTGGTAGGGGTAAACTATCATCCCTTTGGTCACTGCCCCACTAGCAGATAGGTTGCAAAGAACTGTAAGAGTTTCTTGTGCATTTCCAGGCGCAGTATTCTAGACGTTTTCCCAACCGTTTGGGCCAGGACTTTCCCACTCTTTCGGCCCAATTGTAAATTGGTTTCGTCTGCATTGTAGATACGTGATAGATTATCCAATATGTCAAGGTTTCCTTCTGTTTGAAAGAAATTACGGAGCCCTTGAAACCGGTCTCGAATGTCATACGCAGAATTACCTGCACGGGCTTTACTGATTACTTCTGCAGTTCGTAAACTTATGTTTGGCTGGCGTTGAATTAGAAATGCTTTATAAAAACATGCGATTTTGCGACAGTAAGTCAATTAACTTTTAATACCAATCGACATCACTTTTTCATAATAGTAATATTAATGATGATGATAATAATAATAATAATAATAATAATAATAATAATAATAATAATAATAACACTAATAGAATAGGGCTGCGTGAACAGTCCGTGCTCAGCTGAACAAAACTTGTTCACAAAATCAAAGTTCCAACTAATAAGACCTGTGGTGAGCTTCAGCTGAGTGCTCATGACATTTAGAAGAATTTCTAAGATTTGCCCATAGAAAAATTCATTAAAATGTTAATGACCATTAAAATGCCAATTGACATACATAGTAATCAATAGGAAAGGTGCATTTATCGATAAGTACCAGAGTTAAAAAACAGACATCCCACAACAGTGTCACCTAGTTAACAACTTTGTTTGACCCTTTTACAAGGAACACATCCACAAACTTTCAGCTTAATCTGAGTGACAGTTCTGGAGAAGAAATCCAAACTGTCAAAACAACACAAAAAATCGCTAAAATTAGAAAAAAAAATATAGAGCCACCTGGTGAACAATTGAAAAACTAGGAGTCCCCGGAGTGTTCCTGTGTGATATCAAAACAATTTGGTGAGCGGTTTTGGAGATTTTTTACGATCTGACCACTAAAAGAATAAAAATACAAAATACAAAATCACTGGAGCGTGACAATTTGTAAAAAAAAAATGGTAGAGACGCACCCAACGTACACTGCTAGCAAGGTTGAAGTGATTATGGTTAACAGTTTCAGAGAAGAAATCGAAAAGGTGAATAAGCATTAGAATGCCCATTGACTTTACATAGTTATCAATAGGAAAGGTGTATTTACCAATAAGTACCCAAATTAATAAAAGTAAAAAATCAGAAATCCACAGCAGTGATAGATAATGTACAACTTTACTTACCCCTTCCACAAGGAACATATCTTGAAAGTTTCAGCTAAATATGTGAGACGGTTATGGAGAAATTGAAATGGCAAAAATACACCAAAAACCATTAAAAAAAATCGAAAGAAACTACAGCAGCACCTAGTGAACAAATTAAGAACAAGGAGTCCATAGGAATCAGGAATCAGGAATCTTTTTTTTCAAATCAGAATACATACATTGCCTCAAGATACAGAAATAGTCAAATTATACATAAACATATTTGAGATATATCACAATATACATATACTGATTTGGGAGACTTGTGTTAAGGTCATATAATGACCGCTATCACACAAGCCACCCACATTTTAATTTCTCTTAATTTATCTTTATGCAGATAATTTTCATTGAAAGTCTATATCAGCTGATGGAATATATATTATCATTTAAATTTTTGAAAGAACATGCTATTTGGGTCTCTAGTTTATATGTTTAAATCACTCCGCTTTAAAAAAAATCACCTTACAGAATTCCAAATGTAACAATTTGGTAAATGACATTCATTTTCATATTTTTCAAGATAATATTTTTTATATAGTTTGAAAACCCTTGGATACTGTGTGTACTAACCTTATGTTTAATCCTATTGGGTGTGTCATTTAGATTATGAATCAATTGATGCCTTATACACTGATCCACATAGATACGAGAAGTTCTAGTTATAAATATGTTGCCACTTCCTCTTGTGTTATAATCATGTATACTTGAGTTTTGAAAAAGTGGAAAGTTTCTAAAATACACTGGCAATGTCTCGTTTTTTAATTTGTAATGAAATTTTCGGAGCTGTAGTTTATATATGTTTTGAAGTTTTAGTAACTTCAAGCCTTTAAATATTGGTTCTGAATGGGCATTAAAATCAGCCTTATTTATGATACGCACTGCTCGTTTTTGAATAGAGAACAGTCTATCTACTTTGTATCCCCATGCAAGAAGACAATAATTAAAATGTGGAAGTATGAATGAGTTATATAGGATTAAGAGGACTTTGATTGAAAGGAAACTTTTTAGCTTGTTTAAAATGCCTACTTTCTGGGAGATTTTGGTAGAAATCTTCTGTATGTGTTTATCCCAATTCATGTTTTATCTAATGTTAAACCCAAGAAATGAAATTCATCCACACAGTCAATTTTTACCTTATCTATTTCAAGAGAAGGAATAGAAACTTTCTTTAAAGGCTTATAGAATAACATAAATTTTGTTTTCGTTATATTCAGAGATAACTTGTTTACCTTCAACCATGTACTTACTCTATCAAGCTCTACATTAATGCTTTGAGAAAAATCACTGTTTTGATCTTGTTTTTTCAGTCAATTTATAGTACTACACAGTGTGATATCGTCAGCATATATAATAAATTTAAATAAATTTGATGCCACTGTTATATCATTTATGTAAATTATGAACAAAAGTGGACCTAAGATTGAACCTTGGGGTACCCCAGTCGTTATATCTAATAAGCGAGACTGCACATCATCAATCCTCACAAATTGTTTCCTATTATTTAGATAACTTTCAAACAATTTCAGACTTGTGTCCTTTATTCCATAATAGTGTAGTTTTTGTAATAGGATTTTATGGTCTAAGGTATCAAATGCCTTCGATAAATCCATGTAAATGTTTATAGGTACGTCTCCTTTGTCCATTTCATTTAATATTCTGTCAATAAGTTCGTATGACGCTAGTTCAGTCGAGTGGCATTCTCTAAAACCATATTGACTTGGATAATAGAGTTTATTTGTTTTGAAATAGTGATGAGTCTGCTCGAAAGTGACCCGTTCAAATATTTTTGAAATCGCCGGAAGAACAGAAATAGGCCTATAATTTTCAAAGACTTTAGTATCATTCTTTTTATGAATGGGTATGACTTTAGCAATTTTCAGTAAGTCTGGAAAGATTCCTGTTCTTATCATTTGGTTTATTGTGATTGTTATTGCTTTATATGTTTCTATTTTTATAAACTTTAATGAATTAACTGATAAATTGTCATGACCACAACTGTTTTCAGGTTTAAGAGAATTTATTATACTTAGTATCTTTTCATCTGTCGCACTTGTAAACCAAAGTTTGTTTTGAGTTGGATTTATTAGGTATTCCACAAAGTTTTTATCATTACGTACATTAATTTTTTTAAGCTAATTTGGGTCCTATCTTTATGAAGTATTTATTAAATTCATCGGAAATTTCCTGTTTGTCAGTAATAATGTGACCATCTATGTTAAATGCGTTTGGGAAATTTCTTTTCTTTTTCATTCTATTTAAAATTTCGTTAACTGTCGACCAAGTACTTTTTATATCATGTTTGTATTTATCAAAACATGTCTCATAATAGCGTTTTTTTGCGTTATTGATATTTGTTTGTAAAATTTTCTTGTAAGTCTGCAAGTTTACTTTGAGAATGTTATACTCATTGCTGTTTCTAGGGGTTCTCTTTAACGTTTTGTACATATTATCCCTTCGTTTTATCGATATCATTATACCTTGTGTGATCCAAAGAGATTTTTTGTGTTTATATTTGTTATATTTTACCTTTTTAACCGGTAAATGTTTGTCTAGCTCATTACATGTGGTGCTGTGGATCATGTTGTATGATTCATTTGGGTCGTTTGACTCATTATTAATAATACGATCACATAAATTTGCCTCCGCAATTTCTTTTCGAAAATTTTCCAAATAGTTTTTATGTCTGGCTCGAGATTGCACATATTTAGGTACTTCATTATATTTTTTGCGCAAAATATCTAGACATATAAAATATGGAAAATGATCCGAGATTCTAGTAGTCAGAATTCCAGAACTTGGAAGGTTTTTATTTTATTAATATTATCTATTTTGTATAGCAAATTATCAATTATAGTTCCTCTCCGCTCTGATAATCTTGTCGGTAATGTTATTTGCGGAAAAAATCCTAGAGCGGTAATTGCGTCAAAAAATGTGGCATAGCTTGGTTTATCTGGTATTTTTAACAAATCAATATTAAAATCCCCACCTATGATAACCTCACTATTTAACCTCTGTAATTTATTTAAAACTACAGTTAACTCCTCATTAAAAAGTCTATAATTTTCTACCAGGTCCCTTGGTAGCCTGTAAATATTACCCAATATAACCTTTTTACCAAGTGAGCTGTGTGTTATTTCTATAAAAAGGCTTTCCCATTTGTCTGATTTTTGACAAATGTCCAGTATTTCGGTTTCATAAGATTCTTTAACATAGATAGCCAGTCCTCCTTGTGCAGAATAGCTTTTACCTTGAGATATTAATGTGTAATTTTCAATTTCAAATAGCGACAAATCTGCTTCATCACCTAACCAGGTTTCTTGTTTACAAACCGCACTTGGAGAGCAACCTTGTGCATTTAAATCATAGAGAAGAATTTTCAGTTCATCTAGTTTGGCATTTAAAGACTCACAGTTCATGCTTATGACTGTATATTGATCACTTTTGTTTCTCAAAAATCTGATAAGCTCATGAATGTCAAAATATGGGGAATGTTTAAAAAGAGGAGGTTCACTCGACGTACGTTCATCATCAGTATCCACTCTTAGAACAGTCATGAGGGAATTATACTCAATTCCCCCAAGTTGATTAAGTATGCTGTCTTTTGTCAGTTACAAAAATAAATTTTCATCCAATATTATCTGCATGCAAATACATGTAGGCCTAGGCTTCGTATAGTTTTTACTTTCATTACAAATAGGCCTACTTTTAATCACTTCCCACAGGCATAGTCCTAAGTAAAGATATTCGTGCAATCCTGTTCCTATATTAACACATGAATTTGTTACACATCTGAAGTACAATAGATAATGTACATAAAAGAAAAGAATTGTAGGCCTAAACATTGTTAGGCCTAGTTCTAATATGCCGCAAAAACTGAATTGACGTAACTCCCGATTTTGGTCATCCAGATAGAATTTAATGGGTCAAGGGTCATCGTTAGACAATTGTACGTTCCCATAAAGCATTGTTTTGTTTACGTTGTAATCGTAAAATCATGGCCTTGTCAAAGAATAAGATAATAATAAAAGCTGAAATATATGTAAAGTGTGGGCCTGCGGTCTATTGATCTTCGTAAATAGACCACTTTCCATCCGCTCCTTTCAATTTGATGAACGGCTTTAGTGTTCCTGCAATGTAGGCTGTCTTGCCATCTGCTTTGAGGCGCCGCAGATTATGCTCAAGCTGTTTCCTTTTTTCTTGTGTTCGTTTACACACATCGTCCGTAATGTACACCAACTTGCCTTTATATTGGTTACCTTTGAGTAACTTAGGCGCTATGCGTAATAGTTCTTTAGCCATGTTTGCATTTTCACATTTAACCAACGTAGGCCTAATCCTACCGGCGGATTTCTTCCCAAGTCTGAAGGCATCAATTATTCCTGCTGCAGTAGGCCGTTTCATGTGATAAATAATAAAAATTTCTGACAAGTCTGCAGTTTTCTTGCTGATTGTCCTTGTCATCTGTTTCCACAAAGTTATACAATATTATATTAGAAGCTCTTGTATCATTTGCCAAGGATTCCAATTCATCAGATACCGATTTCACGTATTCCGCGTGGTCAGATTTAATGACTTCTTGGGCTGATTTCACATCTTCCACTTCTTTGTCCATGTACTGCAAGCTGGCTTCACTTTCCACATGTTTTTGCTCGAGAAATTCTACTTTCTCAGAAAGACTCTCTATTCTATTGTCAATTGTATTAATTCTTTCTAAAATATCGTCAAGTAAAGAAAGTTTTTCTAACTTGCTGTTTATAGCCTGCAACGTTTCATTATCTGCCATTGTGGTCCGGTTGTTGTGGGCCTTGGTTTCACTTTCCGAACGTTTTCTCTCAATTTCTTTTTGATTTCCTCTTCTTGTGCTTCTTAGAGTTCTCAGCATGTTCCACACTTATTTGTCTCTGTCTCGGCTCTTTTTCCCCATGATTAGCCAAATTAAATTTACATAATTGACCAAATAGTGGGGAGCCCAGTTTATCCTTGGTCGTTTCCGCCCATGGTCACGTGACAAACATAGGAGTGTCACTGTGTGATATCAAAGCAGAAGGGTTAATAGATTCGGAGATTTTTTAAGAGATACCCCCAAATAGAACTAAAAAATCATTAAAAAAAATCCAAAAATCACTGGAGCGTGCCCATTTAAACAATTTGTTAGAAACCCACCCAAGATGCATTGCCACCAAGTTTGAAGTGAATTTGGCTGGCGTTTTCGGAGAAGTCGAAAATGTGAATTGTGGACGGACGGACGACGAAGCCTCCTTAAACCTCTGCCTGACTAGCAAGTCAGCTGAGCTAATAATATTAATAACAATAGTAGCACTAGTAATAATAATAATAATAATAATAATAATAATAATAATAATAATAATAATAATAATAATAATAATAATAATAATAATAATAATAATAATAAATTTATTGTTGAAAGTAGCTCTTCACAACGGGGGCACTGTAGACGGAAGAAAACCTGTGCTAATTTCAAAATGTCCTATGGAGGAAAGAAGGTTTGTTCGGCAAGGAATAAGTTACATGTACGTACACAACAGCAGCTATGTATAAGGTCTTCAGTCTCAAAGTGTTTTAAATTTTCGCTGCAAACACTGCCTGTAGGCCAATTTTCTAGCAGGCTTTACGAACATTTGTATAGCCCGTCAGACTCTTGCGCCACCAAGAGCCTGCTATGTGGAGAGAACAGTCTTACCGAATGAACTGAAAATACAAATTTCATGGATTGTTTTTTTTCCTTCAAAACTTTGATGAAGACAGGAGAAAAATATTTGCTTAAAATCAAAACTCTTGGGCTTTTATTTTCGCGAATTTTATGGCATTGTTCAGTACAGTTTGATAAAACAAGGTTCGGTATTTCGGGAAAATAGGTGCTGATATGGTTATGTTTGATTGTTTCATATGAATTTCACAATTGATATATCGATACATTATTCATGTATTCATGTATTGCCAACAAGAAACACATTACCTAAAAGGACCAGTTTATTCCAGACGAAAAATCCATAAGATGAACAAAGTTACAAAGTCAAAAGCACAACTATTAAAAGGCTCCGTCACTTTTCATATAGGTAACGTGTGCAATTAAAAAACAATACAGTAGGCTATAGTCACCAGAAATAGCCAATTTTGTAAGACTATTATATTTTACATCTTTATATTGGCGAAAAGACCTGTATTGTAGGCCTACCTCTTACATGTAAAATATTTTTGTCCGTCCGTTAGCTTAAATTTAGTGGTAAAAACGGCATACTTAAATAAAATAGAAGTACATAATCTTGAAAAAAAAGGATAAGTATACGTTTTTGTCAGCATTGTTATTTTATATCAGCTTAATTGCTTTAATTATTGATCTACAGTTGGAAATGATCTATGATTTTACTACAACCGGTAATCTTTATTTCTCTTTGGACGATAGGTTTACCTGTCGGCAACAATTTTCAGTTGGCATTGTTTCCCCCCGGATCTTTTCCCCTTCTTGAAACTCAGTAACCATATGTACATTGGCAGCCTACTGCCGTCACGACTGTAGTACGCGTCATGGTTGTTACAGGCTTTACATCGTCATGTACATTCCTGCTTATCAAAAGGATTGATTGTATTTCAGTGCATCGGCCTGCGTCCTATATTCTCTCATCAATGTCTTCAAGTGCCAAACCTTCATGAACAAGAATAGTACAGGTTCATGACAAGCTACCTAGTACAATTGGGTTTAGCCATTGTTTTTTTCAGAAACTGAAACAGGACAACCTGTTTGTTTCATTCATTTCCCACAATGCAGATACAGTTGTAAATGCAGTAGTATGGGCCTATAGGCTCTTAGAACAAAGGCAGTTAGTTGCAAACTCATAAAAAGGTTGAATAAAGCACAATTAATGAAAAAAATCTGATCTTTATGGCTCAACATCACACGTGTAGTCGAAGATGGCAAACAGAAACTTTGCAAACCAGATATCGGCCACCCCGGCCCATGACTGGTTTTCACAGCCTATAAACTTTGAAATCATGTTTGCATACTTTTTATATGTTCCTATATGGCAAATATTATAATATCGACAAAAGCAACATCGGCAGTAAAATGCTATATCGCGCATGGTGGCCGATTAAAAGATGAGCAGCCAACTTTGAATATCCATTTATCGGCCAAAAAGCTAAATCTAGTAAAATCTGTTTGAAATTCAACATCGACAAAGAGGCACCAGGCGTTTAGTTCTTAACCATTTTTTTTGTTTGTTTTGTTTTGTTTTGTTTTTTGTTGATATATGCCATTTTGGGTACCCTACTGAGTTAACAATCATATAAAAGGCTTAAAATCGGATTGGTTGTTTTACCTTTAATTTTAGCTGGTTTGCAAGGCTCACTTTCAAACTTGCTTGAGATGTCAAATATGGCAAAGAGAAAGAGCGTAACGTCAAAATTACCACAAATTACAAGTCATGTGACTATTGTTAGCAAATTTAGTATTCCAGGCGATTAAACGTGAAATGGCAGATTTTTTGGGGGAGTGGGGGGTGGGGGGGGGGCGGAATCAGGCACATTCACCCCTCTACCTTTCGAGCCTCAAGGCAAAAAGTGGTCCATTTATTGCGAAATGTCCGGCTAAGGTACACACAAGGTCCGACCGATGAAAAAAAAATAAAATAACAGTAAAATATAAAATGTATCTGGAAATATATTGCTAATGTAACGGACGTTAAAAATCTAAGATGAGGAATGCATAAGCCTGTTCCTGGTTTCCGGAAGTGTTAAGCGTGAAACTAGAATTGGCTGCTTTTGTGGCCGCCGCCTGGATCATCGTAACACCGTTGCTCTCAATCTGAGAACCGAGAGACCACGGGCCCAACCCATTGAGTCCCCTTTGCAGCCTGGGTTGGAGTAAAAATGAAAAATTCTGGAATAGATAAACATTGACCTATATCCTATAAAATTCATGCTTTAAGCAATGAGGCCTATTTTTGTATAGGTTTGTGCTACAGGGGCATAAAAAATAACCACAAACAAAAATTGTAGAATTAAAATTTATGCTATTTATTGGCACTTGAAAAGTTTAAATGTTGAATGTCTTCAAACCTATAATACCGAGAGATACCATTCACACTTTGATAATCTTTGTAGATATGTGCTATAGGTACTGCTTTACAGCTTGTGCCAAATGTCTGTGTACGGTGACGAACACGAATGATACTTAAGCCCAGAAGCATTAACTACTATAACA
Source organism: Hermodice carunculata (assembly GCA_964020975.1). NCBI lineage: Eukaryota > Metazoa > Annelida > Polychaeta > Eunicida > Amphinomidae > Hermodice > Hermodice carunculata. The sequence goes on from OZ026614.1 coordinate 22,347,690, forward strand.
TTCATGATATAAAATAATACCCATGATGCTTTAATAAACTAAAATGTTATGTTCGTGTTTATTCTGACATCTTACAATCTATTGGTTTTTGTCATATAGTCAATGATTAATTACACGAGGGCAAAGCTGTTGCCTGCTTGGCCAACCCTTAAGGTGGCCTGGGCAAAGCTGTTGCCTGCTTGGCCAGACCCTTAAGGTGGCCTGGGCAAAGCTGTTGCCTACTTTGCCAGACCATTAAGTTGGCCTGGGCAAAGCTATTTTCAATGGAAATCTTCAAGGGCACCAAAAAATAGTTTTTGTGTGTTTTCGCAACATAAGGGGGTCATCTACATGATGGATGAAGAATCAGATTGGAAAAGTCATTTTAAAGGGAAAAATTTATGTTTAAAAATCATAGCTTTTGGCCAAGCACCCACATGGCTGTGTTAACAATAGAATGTAAATGTGTCAAATGAGCTGTCAATCACATTTGGGTTTTGGGACCACTGAAATTTGATAAAACTGCCTACTGGCAGGAGCGATAACACTAGGGCACTGTGTGGGGAGAGAACAATGCGGTAATCCGTTAAATGCTCATGACTGCCTTCGTGTTGTCTCCTTTAAGTCTGTGCATGTTATGGTTACAATGTACATTGTTTTGCTGCCCATATTCAAATCTACCTCTGATGCCTCACTCCCCTACCCCCCAATTGCATTTGTTTTTAAATCCCAAATTTCAGACAACAGACATTGTCTTTGCTGGCAAATAAAATTTGAATGGAGAGATGTTTATCACTGTGTTGTGAAGGACTCACTGACATGGCCAGCTTAACACACTAACTGAAATGATTTTCCCTCATTTTACTCATACCCAGTTGACATCCCCAGCATCAAAAGAAAAGCATTTTTAGATGAAAATGAGTGCCATTGGAACGCTGTATAATCATATAATCAAACATTTCCAGGTTATTCATTTTTGCAAGTGAAATCATTCCAAAGAATACAATGAATGTCTTTTCTCAAAAAAGTTATATTAGTTGTTCAATTTTCTCTACAAACGTGATGATTCTAGAAAGTCTATATTTATACAATACTTTTTTGAGATTATAAGCTCTCTGTCTACATACCTGTCGTTCTACCTGCCCCCCGCCCCTTCCCATTTGTGGAGAGATTCCCCCTTTTTATAGTGCTCTTTTGACGCCAATAAATTTATTACCACCCCCGTCAATCCATGATACGTGTAAGACTTTTAAGTTAAGTCTTTCCAAAGAATACAATGAATTTCTTTCCTCAAAAACGTTATATTGGTTGTTCAATTTTCTCTACAAACTTGATGATACTAGAAAGTCTATATTTATACAATACTTTTTTGAGATTAAAAGCTCTTTGTCAACATACCTGTCGTTCTACCTCCGCCCCCCCCTTCCCATTTGTGGAGAGATTCCCCCTTTTTATAGTGCTCTTTTGACACCAATAAATTTATTACCACCCCCATCAATCCATGATACGTGTAAGAATTTCAATTTTTTGGTCAAAAGAAAGACGCCAGGTATGTGGACAATGCTAACAAATAAAAGACACACAAGTTCAAGATCTACATTTATATATATGTATAATGTGACAGTTCATCATGCGCATCCTCAAATGCCTTGCTTTGCCTGAAGAAAAAAAATGTACAAAGTCTACTCCATACAACCCTGGCTTTCTCATGTAGCAACGGTGCAATAATGTACTGATCTGTGATCTTCAGTTATTCAAGCCTTATAATGGACAGCAAGAACAGACGCTTCTACTGCTGTCTTGTAGAGGACACGTCAGTCATTCAGGGCCAGAGTTGTGTATTCCCAATATTCTCACTGCAATTTACAGCTTGATAACTTTTAAACCACTCATTCCGCAAACAGAAAAAAATGTGTGCTAAAAGTATGTACATAGCTGAATTCTTCAGATAAATTTTATTCTTCCAGCTTTAGAAGTAGTCTTTTAATTCGAGGTTAATTTAACATCCAATTCTTTGGGAATACACATTTGTCAACATGACGAACTCTGTGCATTGGATTGTGTAGTCAGCTGAATACATATATAATTGGTAATTGTGACCTCTCCTATTGATCTATTGTCCATTGTAATTCTTACTGAAGGTGCTTCCAATCCCGAGTGTTCATTTAACAATAATGACATCAAGCACTACACTTGATACACCATGACGACCTGGAATGAAATAAGATCCAATGAATAAAAACTGGGACCCGTAAAACTGATGGAAGTAAATGCATAACTCCAGACATTTTGCACTGTTTGGCATTCACTCTATTATTGCAATGAGGTACAATTTATAACCGGTGTATACGGGAGTATGAGATGTGGTAAGAGTATACAAAAAAAATTACCACGTGTGTGACATAACTATATATACACATATATGTTGATTCTAATATTTTTTAGAAAGAACCAGATTGGCCCTTTTGATTTTCCTGTAGGACCCGTATATTGTAAACATAAGAAGATGTGTGTATAAAAAGGGAGGGAACATTAAAGCTAAAACCTCAAAAACAAAGCTGTCAAAGGGTGGTAAAATCCCTCACCCCTCCTCCCTAGAATCAACAATGCATTTGCATTGACCCTGAAGATTTAATGCAAATGCTTGAAAATGTTCACCTAAACTGACCTTTATATTACTTTTACGAGGGCTGGCTGAAAAGTTCTAAGCCTGAGTGGGGTATCTCAATCGGATTGAAACAAATTTTTGCCACCAACAAGTACAATGATGAATTGAATCATAAACATACGAACTGCAACTGTAGTGTGATAAATGCCTTTTTACCAGACAATCTTGTGAGCCTACCCATTAAAATCACCAGAAATGGAAAAAAACTGGCTGTAAGGCAATCATGAAGGAACTGAAACTGAAAGGGCTAACTGCAACACAGATACATGCCAACATGGTCTCCTCTTTAATGGTTAATACAGGTAACTTTTCCACTGTTAAGAAGTTGGCTGCAGAATTAACGCATGGCAGAGAGAGTCTTGATGATGATGCGCATCCAGGAAGGCTTTCCACAGCAACCATTCCCAAAAACTTTACGTGCATGACATGGTGATGGGTGATCAACGATAGACCAGTAGACATATTGCCAGTGAGGTGGGCAATTCTCATGAGTGTGTTGAGCACATTATCACCAAGGGGTTGCGAATGACAAAAGTTGGGTGCCAAAGCTCTTGACAGCGGATCAGAAACGTGTCAGATTCTTGGCATCCCGTAACAATTTATGCTGTTTTGAAGCAGATGCCCATGATTTTTGGCCCAATTTGTAATCATGGATGTGACCTGCATTCATCACTTTGAACCAGAAACCAAAGTAAAGTCTAAGCAATGGACGCATCCGGGATCACCTCCCCCCAAAAAAGGCAAGTCGGTTCTTTCTGCTGGAAAGGTGAAGGGTTCAGTCTCTTGGGATTCCAAAGGTATTCGGCTGATTGACCATCTTGAAAAAAGCCAGACTGTCAATGGAAGATATTATGCTGACCTACTCAGACAGTTGCAAGAAATTATCAAAGCAAAGCGACAGGGAATGCTCACTAAAAAGACCTGTTTCCCAAAATGAAAAAGGAACTGCTCGGTTGTCCATTTCCCAGTAATGATTACGTCATTTCTGCTGTGAATGACTTTTCGGATGGCTGAAGAATATTACTTCTTGACCAACATCCAGGCCTTGCAGCATCGCTGGCAAAAGTGGGTAAACCTGAAAAGGGACTATTTAGAAAAATAAACAAAGATCATAGACTTTGTACAGGTTTTTCACACCTACGCTTAGAACTGTTCACCCAGCCCTCGTGTCTTATCTGCAGGAGTTGGTTCCCAGGGCATGGTCAACTTAATATTTGCACCAATTGGATGGGCCACTTTGACACTGTTGATGGTTGGTAGGATCCCCGTAGTGTGTTAGAGTTTACATATGATCAATATAATTGTAAATTATACAAAGCAATCAAGAAATAATGTTTATGACCATGATGGAACGACTTTGATTATTTTCACTATTGTATTTGTGTCTTTTTGCCCAGAACCACTTCCTAGTAGTCAATATCCTATTCCGCAGTTCGAACTCTTTACTCTCCATAAGCTAACCTGTCCCTGTCTAACCTGTATATATATGGAATTACTATTGTCTATATTGCACACGTTCCTCTGTAAAATTTTGACATAGGCTGTATCAGCCCAAATAAATTAAAGGGTCTTCAGCGGGTAGCTACTCAACATGTTTCGGAGCCTTTTACCCGTACATGTCTCTCTGAGTAGCGGCTCCTTCCCTAAGCTAAATGTTCAGCAAAGACAACCCACATAATAATCAATAAATATGAACGTGGCAATTGATGAATTAGCAAAATATGTGAAGTTTTGCTTGTAAATGCAGAGCTTCATATCAAAGAAGAATACCTGTCAAACAAACCATAATTACCAAATTTTCATGGTACAGGTTCAGATAAGAACAATTTGACTTACCCCTGAACCAAAATGTACCATTTCTAGCTGGACAGCTTTTCCTAGTTAAACCATCCGCCAATGTTTAACTGAAGTGGAAACAAGCTGGGGCATTATATTCAGTCCCAGTGATTATAAAATAAACAGTTGCAGCTAGACCACCTGTACAAACCAAGGAAAATCCTAACAAGGACTGCAACAATGTACATCCTGTACCAGAGATGTAAAACAAACTCCATGATGACACCTACTCCTCAAACAATTAAGCTCTATTTAACTGCCAACCCTGAGTCAATGTGTCAACTTAATGTGTCAGGTTTGTGACACTTGAGAAAATACTGTCAATTTTGAGTAATTTTTTAATAGTGAGTAAATGTGCATTTTGGCATGTCAGAAAAGAATGGAAGTTATTAGCATTTATGCCAAAAACATGCTATCAAAACAATTTTTCTCAACAGGATTTTAAGTACAATTAGGCAAACATGCAACTGTCGTAGGCCACTTCTTGCTACCTGTAGCCCCTGGGGGTTTACCTAACAGAAAACATGTAAGCCTAAAATGCCTGATAGTGAATATTAAAACAGAAAAATGCCAAAAGATAAAGTTAAGTAGCAAAACAGACAAGTAAAAAAACTGCAGATTATTGCGGCCAAACTTTCTAATAATCATTGGTTGTTAACAGTAGAATTATAGGAAAAGTCAGAAAAGAATGGAAGTCTTTTGTATTTATGTCAACAGAATGCAATGAAAATATTAACTAGAAATCAAGTACAAATAGGCAAGCTTGTAACTGTCGTAGGCCGCTTCTTGCTACCTGTAGCCCCTGGGGGTTTACCTAACAGAAAACAAGCTAGCCTAAAATGTCCAAAAGGTGAACATTTAAACATAATGGTGTCAAAAGATAAAATTAAGTAGCAAAACAGGCAAGTCTAAAATCTCTAAAATTATTGAAGCCAAACTTTCTAACCATCTCGGGATATTTACAGCAAAATTTGTAGAAATATTTGATCAAAAGTACACCTTTGAATCCTCTTGACTCAAGTTTATTGTAAATAAATTTGGTTCTTGATGCAAAGTCCTGAAATTTAGAACAAATACGACCAAATCTCAAAATTTGTGACAAAAATGTATTATATCCAATAGTATCGGAAATATTACTGTCCTGGAAAGGATAATTAACTACTTCAAAGTTAAACTCATCTATTTTGTGATAGACTTTAATACAAAACCTGTCATTAGTGACCTGAATATCCAAGTCCAAAAACACATCTCTGAAACCATCTGAATTGTTACCCTCCAAAGGGATATCTTTTGGGTAAATTTCTTTAGCAATTTTACTGAAATTTTGAACATTACACAAGCAATGTCATCAATATATCTTGCGTTGTTTGGTAATTTTGTAGCCATTTGAAAGTCCCTTTTCATCAATTCATTCATATACTTAAATTCAAGCCAGGTTAAATATAAATCTGCCAGTAAACGGGAGCAGTTGCTACCCATTGGAATGCCTTTTATTTGTTGAAAAACCAGTGGTCCACTATGAAAATGTGGTGCATGATGAGCTGAACAGAGAGCTTTTTTTCACTGTGAAAAGTGAACATTCTAAATAAAGAAAAAAATCACTTCCCATAAACAAGCAATTCATTCTGCATTTAGACAAGAGTCATATCAGTTTCACTTGTCTGTTACAAGTTTCTCTTGGTGGACCGGAACTATTTGTGTGGAGCGATCAGACTGAGTGGAGCCAAACAAACAAAACAGCAGCATATTGAGTCAACTAAGCAGCAAAGCAAGAAACAAATTCACGAGGGAAAAATTTTGGAGGCACCCGTAGCAATTTAATGAACGCTACAGTGCCTGTTGTATGCACCCACTGCCCTGAGAGGTTATCTGTGCTTTGTCGCCACGCTTTCTGGCCACAACAGTCATTTCTTTGTAAATATACCTGCAGTAACAGGTCACCTACTCTAAGTTGCCACTTTTCGGACAGAAAGCATGGCCACATAAGGCAGGTACAGCTGAAATTTTGCTGGAACAACCCATCGCCGTGTTGGTACTGCCAGCTTCATAAAATATTTCAGTAGGAAAATAGATCGCACATTTTATGGTAAATAGCTATCATTTACCAGGGTATTACCATGTTTGTACATCTAAACTCTCCCTGGTTGCATGTTACTAGCCACAGCATTGTTGATACGATACACATATTTCTGCAGGAAAGTCAACAGATTTACACATTGATTCTACGAGGTATCACAAACTTATGCCTATTTTGCTGCTGAAACCGATGCTTGTGCCAATGATGATAAATGCTTCCTTACAGCCATTGTAAATTCACGTGGGTCATTCAAATAACCAAGGAAGACGAATTCAAATATTTCATTAACGCATGTAGCGAGGTTTACTGTGGGCATAAATGTATTAGATTGCTAGTATTTTTTTAGGCCAAATATTCATGTTTGCAAGGGATGTTGAGTGTCAAGAGCAGCCGCTGGTACAAACAACCTCCACTGCCAGATGTCCCTTACAGAGATACCTTGCAAGTGCAGTCTGACAGAACAAGGACTGGGTTCACATGGTAAGTTACCTAAAAGCTATCTTAAGCCATTGTGAGTGGGAAAAATATCGTACACACTGAGGCTCCTGCTACTTCTACTAACTTTGAAAAATTATTAAGCACTCTCTGCGTACAATTTATACATGTCTGCAGGTTTGGCTTGCAATATGGCAAGCCAAACCTTATAATATTCATAAAAAATTTCGTGTAGAGAGTTAATTCGATGAAGGGAGTTTGCTATTCACTGCAGAGAGCTTATTGACGAAATGGATTGCAAAGAGGTTTACACTTTCTGCAGGAAGTTCTAAATTGTGTAGAGAGTCGAAATTGTCTGCATAGAGATTTTGTATGAATCTCTTTGCAGCATAGTGTTTAATTTCCTGCAAAGACTTCGTATTTCGTATGGTATCGTAAACATATCATCTACAGAGAATGTTTGATTCTCTGCGGGAAGGTTTTAATACTCTACAGAGTTATGAATTCTCTGTAGGGAGGTTATCATTCTCTGCAGAGATTTTCTGTGTTAAAGTATCCGCAGAGTGTTCATAATATCCTGTGGAGGATATCGTTCGTAACCTCTTTCAAAGGAATTTCTTATTCTGTGCAGGGTATTTGACTCTCTGCAGGGAGTTAACGTGCGAAACTACCTGCGTGGAATTAAAACTCTCTGCCACTATTTCGTCAATAAACTTGAAAAACTAAATATTCGAAAATTCGGCAAATTAAAAAACTCTGGGCACAGATTTTGTATGCAAACTCCATACAGAAACCTCTCTCTGCAGAGAGGGTCGTGCATGTAAACTCTATCCATGGAAATACAAACTCCCGACACGAGATTAAAAAGTCTCAGCAGATAATTGAAAACTCTTTATTGAGTATCTCAGAATTTTTAAGGTTTCGCTTGCCATAAATTCCTTGCAGAAAGTTAATGCAGGGAATTCCCTGAAGAGAGTGAAAACCTCTCTGCAAAGATTTAAAATTGTTTGCAGATAAATTAAACCCCTTCGGCAGAGAGTTTGAAACTCTGCATAGTGTATCGTGCATGTAAACTCTCCGCAGAGAATAAAAAATCCGTGCATAGAATTAAAAACTCACTGTAGAAAATTAAAATCCGTCTGCAGAGAATGTATGGATATTTGCAGCCTTGGTTTGTCATACAAAAGAACGCCAGTTTAAATGCCTTCAATTTAAAAAGACATAGTCTAAGAACAACGGGACCTATGTTTTGAATATGTAAAATATTTCATACCCACATCATAATGTTTGAAAGTGTCATAGCAAAATTCAGATACATTAAATGATACTAAGTTGTGTGACTTTTATTTTGCAAGACAAAACATATTTCCATACACAAGCCCTCTCGCTTATTTCCCACTATAACTAAATAATAACCATGGAGAAGCACGCTTATAAGCAACTAAACTAAAGATGTTTGAGAGGTGTTCTTTTATTGCACAAAGTAAACGTTTGCTAGTTACGTGACTGTTTAATTGGATCCTAAGAAATTGTTCATTGTTTAGGTTCAGCTTGGTTGAAACCACATTAAACATTGAGGCTTAATGAGTAATATCAACTTTGTTTGCATAAGATCACAATGATTCAACTTACCCTTGTATAATCAATTAGTTTGGTAAACGCACTCACGGAATATGATATTTCTGTTTACAAAACTGGAATGAAATGAATGACAAAGAAAACATGCAAGAGACAGATGCAAAACAGATTTCAGTCCAACATAGTTTGCAAACTTTTAAGGTTGGCTTTTCAATGTATTTATTCTTAGTGTTTTAAACAAAAATATATAAATAGATAGATGGATAGGTGGGTAGGTAGGTTCAAATAACACCAACTCGATGCACAGTTGAGGTCAGGGTATCACTCATATTGATTAACCCTGTAAGAAAATCATATTAAACCACATAATCATACATAATGCAACACAACGATTATTTTCATGTTAAAGGTTGCACATGTATACATTAAGCAGGTCAATCCACTTCATGATATATAGAAAGTTACTTGTGGTTTTTGCTAACTGTCCAAGAGTACCCTCAATTCACATCCGTATTCCTTCAAAGTATACAGTTCTTGAAAGGCAGAAAAGGGCTTATAACATTAAGATAGTTATTACACATGAAGACATCACTACCTCGCCCCCCCCCCCCCAATCCCTGATCTCATTTGAAGTAAGCAAGGATTGAGTATTAATTCATATGTTCAAATTTTGTACCTCATATCTTCAGACCCCGTTAAAGGAAAGCTATGCAAATAGCGAAATTTATGTCAGGAGAGAATGCCTGGTGGAGGCTGGGGGCGGTCGCCCAATAACCCTTGCTTTCAAGTTGCGTCATGGGTAACATGCGCGAGCATGACATAACCACATAATGCAATGTGATTGGCTCCCCCATCACTACCCTCCTGTACCGAAATTTTGAATCCTTTCTTTCAGTTCAGTTTAAATCTACGTGTGAGAAACATCTCCGTGAAGGTTGTCTGAACGTTTGTCTTCATCTGTTTTTTCTTCCCTCCTCCACCCCACTCTCCACCTGTAAATAGAACTGAGTATTCATTAATCCGCTTTAAGACTATGTGGTATCCTTGTGTACACATAATTGTGTGTACATATTTGGCTATTCAGCTGCTCTGGGTTTTTTTAATGCGGAGAAATCGTTCTCACGCTTTTTTCCGGGAAGCACATGAATACTTCATGCTACAGTGGGGCACTTTTGTGCCCTCACTTTTGCAGTTTAAGTGTATATAGTTGGTTGGCTGCCTAGAGTGGTGTCCTGTATAAGTGACCAGGTAGAAAACCTGGGGGTTTAAAAGTTTGTCAGGCACCTCCTTTATTCAAAGGCAGCACTTAATTGTCCTTTTTTCATTTCAATCCCCTTTAATAAAACCCGGCCAGTGGGCAAGTTGCCTGCTGGCCATTCACAACCTAGTCCAATGGTCTTTGTTATATATCTGCAAACAAGCAGTCACTGGTGCATTTGTGTCGGTAGTGTAGTAACATCTAGATCCTGCTTGACTGGACATATATGTACATTCCTTATGACGTGTCGGCATTTCGACCTTGAACACATGAAGCTCCGGAACAACTACGCAAGTGAAAAATAATGAACATGTTTTTTTTTTAGTTTACTATATATTCTTTAGTTTTTCACAATTTTGATGTCAATATACTGAAATGTAAAAGGGTATTCATCATTTCCCAAAAAATAATGAACCGTTTTGTGTCTGGTTGCCATCGTGTACTAACAGTGAGGCTCACAATCATTCTTCCACTCACATCACAACAATCATGTAAGCTCCCACAGATGATTTGATGATTTAGCACTGGAGCTTTGAATGTAGAGAATTATCCTACAATAAGCGGCTGTCAGTTCAAAAGCATGATCAGGCTGTTACATATGTACATGCATTAAGCGAAGTATCTTAATTTAGCTGTTGCTTAGGTTTAAGCTTTTTTCAGACTCAATCGTTGATGTTTGGAAATGTTTAAATTTACATAACTGCGGAAACTTGCATTTGTTTCATTAGGCAATCATTTTTACACTATTAGGCTACCTTCGATATAAAAGTACGTCACGTACTACATCTTGTACGCATATCGCAACAATACCATTCATAACCTATTATACAAGGTGGAACATTGTGGAATAATTCGATCGATCAAGATATAATACAGTCATTTATTTGAAATGAACTTCATGCTATCCTCTGTGTTTGTTTGGCGACAGCTCTATCGGTTATTCGCAGTCTTTTCACAACAGGATGATGACCACGGGAAGTTAATCGGTAATTTCCTGAAAATTCTGTCGTCCCAGCCTTCTAAAGGTCAAACTACGGTTCCTCATGAACTGATTGAAATAAATCCTAATAGTGCAAATCATGTAAAAGAAGTTCGGGTTGTGCACTCCCTTTGCTGGGAGACAGTATTATTATTTTTATTGTGCCATATATTACTGCTGGTGGTGTTTACAAGAAATAAATATGTCGTAAATAATCGTGTAGATATTGTCTTTCAGTCTCTTTAGTTTATAACAACCCCCTTTGTCGGTGATAGCGGCTCTGTATGACTTCCATGGACGCAAAATTTCTCTTTTTATTCTTGAAGGGGACGAAAAAATGATTTAAATGTGGATGGAGCACTGGTGCCTTTGCAATTACTGAAATAATACTGTCATCAGCTGTATCTTTTGCCCATTATAATTCCAATATATGAAGAACCTTCGCATCTATCCTACAAAGGGATGATTTGGGAAGATGGAATGATTTAACGCAGTAATTTATGAATAGTATATGCTGATGTTGGGAGCGTGTACCAAATATTTGCTAACACACTCTACGTACTTTTGAAAGGCGACATATACATATTCTATACAAAACACACACACGCAAAGTTCATGTCTTCAAAACATCTTTAATTTTAAAATGCAGACGATAAACATGGTCTTCTTTTGGATTTTTATGCCACAATCTATCCCTACGTCTGTTCCGCTGCATACAATGACCTCATGGAGATGGACCTTAAAATGAGGTAAGAGGATAGCATTCAATTTGAATGTTTTGCGATGCACTTTCTAATATGTCCATCCGTATTTGTGTCCTCCATATGGGTGCTTTTTTTGTACCAACAGAGTACAGCACTTAGCCAATTGTTTTTCTGTTATTCAAGCCAGTCAATTAAAACATTTACCTTATATTCATTTTTCTTATCTTTATCATGAACACCATCGTTGTCATTACCACTAATTTGAAGATATATTACAAAAATTGGTGTACGACATGATGGTGAACTATATCCAGAGATAAGATATTTCTGATTTGTGTTTGCTTATTTTCATTTGGGAATATATGCCCGGATTTTTTAGTTTGTTTCCCAGATCATAAACTAAATGGGTCTTGCATCAATACAGATAGGCCTGTTTTATGTTTGTTTGGCATGAATTTTGTGGTGTATACCATTTTCAGGTTTTACTCAAAAGTAAAAGCTATTTTTGCTTAACACTATTTTCCTGAATTTTCTTCATCATTTTCACATCATAGTTGTAGAGTTGTAATGCCTTGCTTCTTGCCCCATGAAAAGGCATCTACGTCGCATGCTAGGGATCCTACCGCAGGTGCCCCAATGGATAAGACTTGAAATATTGCAACACAGAACAAAAATGGCCTAGGTTTCAATATTTTGAAAGCGTAATATTACTGACTTCAGAAGTGACGAAAATTGCCTCAATTAAGGGATTTGCCTGGACCAAAATATTAGACTGGGTCGAAGTGCCGAATACCGCGATGTCTGTTTTTCTTTTTTCTCTTTTCTTTTTCTTTTTTTTTTTTTCTTTTTTTTCTTTTTTTCTTTTTGTTTTGTTTCAACAATTGAATAGAACTATTAAAACACCGCATGTTTTTTCATTTTTTATAAAGTATGGCATTGAAACTTGAAATTAAAGTGCCTGAGATACCACTGATGTTTATAATATTAATTTCAAAAGCTTTTATATTTGATTTGTTTCCAACTCATACTTGCTTCAAAGTTGTTGGAGCTTAGGTGCGATGTGAATGCATGTCATCTCCGCTCTGGCAGAGGTTAAAAATTATACACTAATCTTACTCTGTAAAATGAGTGAATTGGACTCATTAACAATCACAATGTACTCCCACATATTGCTGATGCCAGGAGGCAACAGGTCACTTCAAACGCATGTTGGCTGAACAACCCACTCATTCCCCATCACAGACATCTAATCTTGACGCAAAGTGTTGAGTGCCTACACCAAGGTCTCGTGGCTGCATCTGTGTTTCGCTTTGTTGATTACTTCTTGGCAGGGTGCATTCGTGCTGCAACCACTTCTAAATCCCAAATATGACTGTAACACATTGACAGGATTTTGATGGCAAATAAAACAGTTTCTTCATATTGACAAGAACAATACAAACCATTCCAACCATACAATTTACCAAGTTTTACAACCGTGATGCACTGCATCTGGACATGAGCAATGTAGCTTGGGAACCGAGCTCAGGGGAGCAACAAAGCTACCGTTACACAGTAAATCATCGAAATTTGTGGGTGGTTCAAGTGGGCAACTTTTCCCTTTTCTGACTATATTTATCATAATAAGGCCACAGACGTTCTATTTCAAATATTTAACTGCGCAGCTCCAAGGTAAATTGGGTCAGGGGTACAATGTCTATTCCCCTGACCTACTACATTGCCAGGAGCTTGTCAGACCTATGCTCATCCTCCAGGCATAGTAAGGTAAATGCCCTGTTATTGCTGTTCACATTATTATTATTATTATTATTATTATTATTATTATTATTATTATTATTATTACATGGGTAAAGTCCAAAAGCAAGCCAAGATCCTTAGCCGTACTGAGTTGCACCAAACGTTTCTGAAACATAATTAGTTACACATTGTATTGTTGACAGATTTGTCCAATTGGCTGGTGACCCTGTCTTTTGAAGTCTGCACACTGACAATGACTGCATGGCTGTCCATCAGCGAGACAGCATTGATTTACAACATGCATCCTGGTGGACGCTGCAAACATTTTACCTCGAATGCTCTCAAATATTACATCACTACAATTTAAAATAACTCAGCAAATATAATGATACATCCAGTCTTTTCTTTTCATGCAATTTATCGAGTTTAATTTGTATTTTAACCAATCATAGCCCTCACTGGTCCTTACCACACTATGCCCTTAGCGGAAGTATGTTATTTTTAACCATTCATGGCACTCCTTGGCAGACCCATGGGTTCCAGTAGGCGCCTCCAGCAGTCGCCATTAACATTTTGCTCCTAAAAATGTATAATTGGTACCGTGCACCATTTGAGGATGATTTCAGATATTGTCTATGCTAGCAGGCCTTCCAAATCCTAATGTTTCTCAGATATGGTACTTCCCTTTTACCTTCCTCGTTTTCTGGGCGTGGTTGTCAGTACTTTTCAATTCAGAGTCCAACTAGCTTTTCAAATCACTCTTCATCAGAATTCCAATGCAGCCAATCGTATGTCACTGAGAGCAAGAACTTAACCTTCACCTGGTTAGGCCTCCTGCTAATGGCCGATGCAACAAGGAAGAGGGCAGTTCATTCAAATTACAAAGGCATGTCCGAAGGAAGGCCCTCAATTAAGCTTTCTGACGAACCACTTGAAGTTTTCCTGGATAATGAGATAGAAGGTTCCGTGATGAAAACAAGGTTTTGAGTACCACAGACTAAAATGGCGACAGCAGTAACACAGTTGCAAGGGGTGACAGGCCATATCTATGGTGTCCCACTCAGATGCTTGCTCGGACAAACAGCTTGAAAATCTGGACCTTGTGATACAAAAAGGCAAGTAGATATAGCAAGAGCAAAACAAGTGGCTAAGGTAGAGTGCATGAAGGCAAAATTAACAAGATTGGTAGAGGTAATAGACTCCAGTAAGACAGACTCTTTTAACATCCAAACATTGGCGACAGCCCCTCATGGCAAATAGTGAAAAAAGGAAGAAGCACAAAAGCAGATGACTGACTTTATGGCAGGGTGCTCTTGCTGGGCACTGCCAAAGACCCAGTATCATTAGAGACTGCAGGCGCAGACCTCTTGCAAACTGGTATGAATGAGTCAGTTCTACAGGAGTTGGAACTGTCCTTTCCATAGTGGCGCATATATACTGAACCCCAATGAAAAGTATCCACATAAAAAAATTAACACATTAATTTTGTAAGTTACTAAGTACTGTGTGTGCATATATGCATGGTTTGGAGCCTACATCAGGGTCATTCAGGACAACTTTTTAACTTTTGCTGGGTTGTTACATAATGCATGTGACTTTTGTGCACCGAATATGGCTTCTGACCACCACTCCTATTGGATGGCTAAAATGACCTGATGTTTTCAGTGGGTTTAAAAAGGGATGTTCAGCCAAGAAAAAAGCCAGTGGTCTCAGGTGTGTTGAGGCGATCATGCCGCGTCTGAGCCAAGGTCAAAGACACCATGCTTTGGCGCTTGCAGAGGGTGGAGTCCCAATCACTCAAATCGCACAAAGAATGGGGTGTACTCGGCGCACCATCCAACGACTAATTGAACGGCAACAAAAAACTGGATCCGTAGATGATCGGCCTAGGCCTGGCCGAGAAAGACTGACAACACCTGGCCAAGACCGTCACATCCGGCTGATGCACCTGCGAGACCGTTTCCGTACAGCAGCCCAAACAGCCCGTGAGACTCAAGGGGTGAATCACCGTCCTGTCAGTAGTTCTACTGTGGAGAGGCGACTGAGGAGCAGTGGCCTAACAGCCAGAAGACCTTACAGGGGTAACCTGCTGACCCAACCCAGAAGAGAAAGACGACTGCAGTGGTGTAGAGCACACTCCAGGTGGACTCGCCAGCAGTGGAATACCGTCCTTTTTACTGACGAGTCCCGTTTTTGTGTCAGCAGAGCAGATGGCAGAGAACGTGTGTGGCGCCGGACTGGGGAGAGATATGCAGATGCCTGTGTCCGTCAGGCAGATCGATGGGGTGGACCCTCTGTCATGGTGTGGGCAGGCATCAGCAACCGCTACCGGACACCCCTAGTGGTCATTCAAGGGATCCTCAATGCTAGGCGGTACATTGATGAGGTGCTGGAGCCGCACATGGTCCCATTTATGGAGCAGCATCAAGATCTGGCGATCTTTCAGCAGGACAATGCACGTGCACACTCTGCAAGATTAACAATGAACTTTCTCAATGAGAACAACATCAATGTCATGGAATGGCCAGCGTTCTCACCCGATCTGAGCCCTATTGAACATTTGTGGGATCAGTTAGGCCAAGGTATTCAACGGAGGACACCTAGGCCTACTACCCGAAACCAGCTGATCCAAGCTCTGCAGGAAGAATGGAATAATGTTCCCCAACACAGAATTCAAACCCTGGTCAGCAGTATGCGCCGCAGATGTATAGCATGTGTTGATGCTCGAGGTGGCCACATCCCATATTGAACAGAAAAATTTGTGTGACTTTCAATTAGGGCAGTTAATGACATTTTTTGCCTGTAAGTGACGTTAATGTCGGTAGAGCGTGACATTATTTTTACGCCAGAAAAGTGAATGCTTTGTTAAGTTCTAAGCACGTCTAGGTATGAAATGTTTCAAGTATAAACAATAAAATACTTCAAAATTGGCATGTGGATACTTTTCATTGGGGTTCAGTATAGTTATGTATGCAAGTCAATAAATAATGTGATGAGTAATGTATGGGTAATTGGTGGTCCTGTTTACAATACATGTAGTCAATCTATAAAGGAGAGGGCTAACAACACAAAGGATAATTTTACCACTGACTATGTTGATGCTGGACTACCACAGACAAGCACAGCTTACACCTCTAATGGTGGTACATGTAGTAGTAGTACACAGGGTAGTAGTGAAATTCGAAGTAAAGTCAAGCACTCAGTCTACAATAGTAAAGGACAGCCCAGCTCGGATTTCCCTAGTCATACTCTGTCTCAGATTAGAAATGTTAGCTCAAAGTGTAACAATTCTTGTGAGGGTAAGGCAGACTCTACTGAGTCAATGTTGTCAAAGCAGAGCAGCAGCAAACCTCAGGTAAGATGAATGCATTGCCTGTGGATGGTGGACGGGCAAACGTTGATTCATATGTGAAGTATTACATTCAACCCATACAGGCAATGATACCAGAGACAGAGTAACGGGGTAATCAAAGTTGTCAAGACCAATGAAGGTCCTTGTTCCCCTTCAAGGTAAGGTAATATCAAAATTAAACATGAACATTGTTATAATGTAAGAATGGACAATGTGGCTGGTGAAAACATGGGAGTTAAGTACAGAGTTCCTCTTAGTTGAAGAGTATCCCATACCATCCACACAACTAGTTGTACCAGAGCCACATAGTCAGAATGTGGGTAAGGCAGCTGATACTGATGCACAGCATTGACTCCCTTCCGAGTCACACAATGTTAAAAGTAAGAATGACGATAGTGTATTACTGCAGAGCAAGACTGATAAAAACATAGCATACATCTCACGTGATAAGTGTCACACGCAGTCCATGCAGAGCTTGGTACCAGAGGCAAAAGGCAGTCAATGTGGTTGTAGGGCCCAGTATAGAGCTTTGCTTACCTTCATAGTCGCATAAAATAGAAGGTAAAAACCAAGATGGTATAATATTAGAGAATTTAGTCAGCAAGTGTACCTTTATGGAAGGTATTAAGTGTCCTTTGGACATACAAGACGTAAAAAGGCACATAGTAGAGGTAATGCCTCTGGGCTACACAATTATATGGGATGTCACTTGCCAGTTCCCTTGGGTTTAAAGGTCAAAGTATGGAGAACATTTTTGATATCTCACACTTATCAAAACCGAGATATATGTGACTTGCTTGATTTTGGGTAGCCCGTGGGTAACAGCTCCCATATCTTGCCTGCTGGCTCAGTTAGAAATTTGGCAAGGTGTGTGCCTTTGCTAGCCTGGTAGACAGTATTATAGTTAAAGAGGTCAGAAATGGGGCCAAAATTCGTCCTTTGAGAACATATTCACTAGTTTTACACATCTGTGTCTCCCCCATGAGTACAGCAGAAAAAAAGAAATTCTCAAAAAGAATTATTTTAGACCTGTGCTGTCCTGTTTGTAGATCTATCAATGGCGGCATACTGAAGAAACATACTTAGGCTTGCACTCAAAATTAGAGTTTCCATCCATTAGCACATTAACAGATCGGATGGTAGACCTAGGCTAAGGTTGCCTGCTTTACAAGTGAAACCTAGTAAAGGCCTATAGACAGATTATTATTAATCCTGGACACATGCATTTACTCGGTTATGCATGGATGGGGAAAATATTCGTGGACAGAATGCTGACATTTGGCCTGTGGCAATGTGCTGCCAGAGGACCACCAATGCTGTTACCTTCCTTCATCGTTCTGCAGGATTTTTTTTTTGTGAACTACTTGGACAATTGGAGAAGGGAACCATAGGGGATCAGCGGATCTTTGCCCTGAAAAGGTTGTTGGACACACTGGGCCTCATTGAGTCAGCAGACAAGGCCGTCCCTACAAGCACGTGGATTTTACTCGCGATATTTTACTCGACTCTTAGCAAATGACCATGCCAACACACACGGTGCACTTTAAAATTTGGATGTGAAAATAACAGTTATTTTCATTTTAAAAAACTCACTGCACCTTCAATCATCGCTCTCTGTTCATTTGGGACACCCTCAAGGCTTGAAAGGTCAGTGATGTCACAAATGCAATGCCCTTGGCTGACAGGGATGACTCTGACCATGCGAGCGAGCTATCGCTGCTAAGTGTCACTTTGTTTCAATGTATATTTTATTCAAACTTCATACACAAGATGCATGTAGAAATATTCATTTTTGTCCCTGTTCCCTCCCAGGATGGGTTGGTGTGTTGCTTTTAATCGTAGCAATACAGCTTGTTTACATTCGCCCAAAGACCTGAATAATCGAGAGTGTGGACCTGCGCAGTCAAAATTAACAGGGACAAGTGGCAAGGCCCTGAGAACCGATCTCACCTATGTTACAAACACTTTGAGGAAAGGGACTTTGATGTATCAAATATAACAATGTTCAGGATACATTCGGCTGCAAAAAAACAAACAAACAAAAAAAAACAAACAAACACTGGTGTTGCCGAATGCGTTCCCATCGGTGGACAATAAAAGGATTAATGGAACTCGCCAAATTAGGCATTATTCAAAAAACCAGGAAAGGTTATTCAATATTTTTACAGTATTTACAAATTAATCTTCACTGTGATTCCGATTTCAAAGCTTGCGTTACAGCAATATATAGGTCTAGTAATTCTACGACTGTTATAATGTATTACATAATTATCAATCGACTGTCACAGTGACAACGCCGGTCTGGAGTATTGTTAAAAAGTAACATTGTAACAAAATTTTAGTGTGGCTAACCATTTTGATTCAATTGATACGCAAAAAATGGGCGAAAACATGGACAAACAAGTACAGATCTTGTTCTATACAGATGTCTAGGTTGAACAGTCTATAACAGGCTGAGTTAGCTCGCCACTGTAATGTATATGTCCAAAAACAAACTCGATATTACGAGGTGTTCAATCTCATAACCAGATATCACTTGCTTGGATAGCTAACACATTCACGTCTCATTGGCGCAACTGCAACGAGCAGTGGGCGGGTGGCCTTTCATCTCTTTCATTCAGTCCATGGTCATCTCCCAATAATCGGATGTACAAAATTCCATCTCATTGTACCTTTGTTGTTAATATTGATCCACAAAATAAGTCAGTCACAGGAAAATATTTACCTTTGTTACATAATGGATACGATCTATAATAAAACCTAAAAGATATAAACATGTGTAGTGATGACGACGTATACGGTAACGTTAATAACTGCCCTCAAAGGGTGGCGAGCTTACTGCCGGGTAGTTCTGATATTGAAAGCTACTCATATATTATATTTAATCATCCATATACCACACAGATGGGAAGGGTAAACTGTTTGTTCAGACTTTTATATACTGCAGGCACAGGCCGAAGCTGTTTCCGTGAATGCAAGAATTTGAAACACTACAAGACCTGTCGCATCCCGACGCAAATTCCAATTTATTGCATCCATGCTTGTTCTTGTTAAATGAAATCTAGTAATCTTTTATAGGAATTTGAAGTTTCTGTTTTGCAACGAATTATCATTGCCCAGACGGCAAGTTGGGATCGTCTGGCTGTACCACGGCTGCTCTGCAGTACTGGTTAGTGTAGGGTTCTGGGTGTCTCGTCACGTGTGTAAGGCTGAATGATCTTCTTCTTCATCCTCATCAGACCACGAACATGAAACACTCAATTCAGATTCTCCCAAATCACCATGCTCAGCTGTATCTGCCTTGACTCTTGGCAAACTGAAGTCACTCTGCCTTATAACACATACACCATAGCCAGCTGTTTGTGTTTGTTACGTCACTAACACTTTCCCAGATCTGACCATGACCGGAGAAAATTCCCGCGCTTTCATGTAGCAATTTTGTGCACTTTTGGAGCTAAAAACACTTTTCGAAAATGAAATTTAAGGTTTTGTTTGATTCAGATATCATTTCTAACCAACATTAACATCAACTTTCCGTTTTGTGATACCCATTCAATGAAGATGACCATTAAACCTCCATTAGAATTTGGTGGTTACACAAACTCTTGGGTTAACAAATCAAACTATTATTATTATTATTATTATTATTATTATTACTACTACTACTACTACTACTACTACTACTACTACTACTACTACTACTACTACTACTATTATTATTATTACTATTATTATTATTATTATTATTATTATTCACATAACATTGTGACCATCACAAGATAACGGGCATCAAGGCTTTATCAGACTTTAATTGATGCGGGCTGGGTATCATCGCTGAGAACGAGCATCCAGGCCTCCTTTCGTGATGGATCAATTTTGCCACTGTTGGATCCAGGACATGGCGTGCCTGTCGCACGCCCATGGTGTGCTGCAAAACCAATAAGCGAACTGTAACCAATTGTTCAGCTCTTGTAGCAGCCTACATGCCAGATACACTGATTAATGCTACAGTATGCTTTTTATCTCTACGGTCCGTTCCCTTGGAAAACGTTAGATATGCCATTCTTCTTTAATTCTCCATCCAATGTCAGCCAGGTTGACTTTTTAGCTGAGATCAGGTTTTCTGCATGCCAATATTTGTTTTTTATTTTTTTTATTTATGTGAGATTGCAGCTCTGTTCATGTGCCGGCTTGGATTTTCACGATTGCCTGCATTGAAATGTGTCAATGGTCAACATGTTACTTGGCACATGCAGGATTGACAGTCAGATACATCGATATTTTAAATGCTCGTGATTGGAATATATACAATTTTGTGTGCATTTACTTTGGTGGAAGCTGACATGACTACTGGAAATTGGATCATGTGTTTGATGTGGTAATGCTTCAGAACATTTAACCTACGTGAATTTCGATTAAAGGTAATATACAACAACACATCTACCTTGACCCCTCGCACAAATCTCACAATGTCAAAATTTATCACATTTCACACATTCTTTTGCCATAGCAGTGATTGAAATTCCAGTTGTCCAGTACGTCAAGATATTGGATGTTGCAAAAAGACGTCCTCTGAATGGTTGTCATCAACACCTGACCAAG
The DNA here is from genome assembly GCA_964020975.1 of Hermodice carunculata. NCBI lineage: Eukaryota > Metazoa > Annelida > Polychaeta > Eunicida > Amphinomidae > Hermodice > Hermodice carunculata. Next base: position 22,368,895 of record OZ026614.1, read on the forward strand.
CTACCCGCTAAGATGTCATGATGGCAGAACTAAAAGCGTTGACACATATGTTTAAGCAAGAATATCAGTCGTTCCGTGGAATGTTTTTAATATTTTGGCCCAGGTTAGCGACTCAGTAATGTTACAGTTATTCTTATTGTCTATGTTTTTCAACGTCATTTTAACCTTGCACCTCCAAAGCAAGCACAAATCTTGCCAAATTAAACAAAATTGCAATGCAGGTAAGTGAATAATTGTAAACAATAAAAGACCTAACCTAATCAACATCAGATGCAACTTTTGTCAAATATTTTCTATGCACGTTTCATGCTAAACCAGCCAACAGCTTATGAAAGATGCTGAGGAACGTCTTGGTGTCGACAGATACTGCGTTAAGGTTGGACCCAACTTTGGAGACAAAGTGCACGTTTTCATGTTTAAACGTTTGGGGATTGGATTAAAAATCCATATGTTCACAAACATTATTTGGTCCCATGACAAAGTGAAGGAAATATTTTAAACTCTTCAGTTCATGAAAAGTTATATCAAAATGACGGGAATAGCGTTCATTTCCTGGGAAAGTCAGAGATGAATGCGCTTAAAATGCCTGACTTCGACTCAAAAGCTAGATTCTTTTACCGGATTATACATTTCAGCTCACACTTGACTTAAGTCTGTTCAGATGTCACATTGTCGCCTACAAGACCCCAGCTTCCTAGTGTTTATCAAATGATTGTATTTATCATTATGTATGCATGTAATATCACATTTATTTTCAAATTTCAATATGCGTTTTCTTCTTCTTCTTCTTCTTCTTCTTCTTCTTCTTCTTCTTCTTCTTCTTCTTCTTTTTCTTCTTCTTCTTTTTCTTTTTCTTCTTCTACTTCTTCTACTTCTTCTACTACTTCTTCTTCTTCTTCTTCTTCTTCTTCTTCTTCTTCTTCTTCTTCTTCTTCTTCAAGCCGCTGTATAAAACGCCCGTGTGCAGACGCCAAAGATTGATAGCTTTCGCCTGAATTTTGAGCCCGTTCCTCTAGATCCACAAAGTAAAGCCACAGGGATACAGCTCTACAATTTAAAAAGGTGAATGAACTACAAATGTAACAAAGGACCTCTTGGGATACAATATCGACTACACAGCTGCAAGGCATAATGTTCAGCAGTTCTGGCCTGCACATACAATCCGTCTAATTTAGCACAATTTTGTCTGTGGTTTTAATTGCTTGAAGGAAACATGTTTTTCTCAAGAAAGATCGATGTCAAGGTTTGAATCAGTTGCGCTGAGAGCCTTCTGCAACAGATGGATCAGATTTAATTTCTTTCAGGCAGTAATGAACTAAACTGCACAGAATTGATGATACTTTACAGGTTAATTCATCTGCAATTTCCCATCAGAATATTGTATTTCGTGTTATGAATTGTTATTGTGCCATGGCTTTTATTTAATAGTCAGAGTTGCAAATATATGTCAGATATGTCGTGAACTAGAATCCACATAAATTGAGTGAATTGACGATGACCATTTGTACAATTAAAGGCCATCTCCGTATTTTACGTTGATCGTGGTGCAAAGTAAGTAGAGGAAGCTTCTTTATTATTAAAATATTAATTTACCCTGGATGACCTGATAGGTTACAAAGCTTATCTGGAAACTCTCCTGACACATAACACGCATGTAGTATATTCATAATACACACTAGACAAACTAGATTTGGCGGTACAACAGAAGATAATAGGAAATAAAATTACAATACTTTGTGTGCCACTCGTAAATATTCAACTGAATGAAAAGACAAGTTGACTACTCTCTGACATAAAATGTTGTGCAGCGGTGAAAGTTGTATTGTTATTTTTAATGTCAAATTATCAGAAAAAAAATTATCATGATATTAAGAATATAAATATTAGATGTAGATAAATGAGAAGGGGTGGGTGAACTCCAGGTGCCAACTAGAGACTCTAATTTTCTAAAGAGTTTTAAGCCTTTTCATGGAATTGTAAAGAAAAACGGTCTGTAACCTCAATTTGACATTCACACATGCACTAAAGGCGTCATTACGAACGTTCCCCGTGTACAGATTGCATGTCAGTGCCGAGTGACCAAATCGTGATGGTGTTTGGCATATATAAAAGAAGCGGTGTTCATGCGCAAAGTATAATGGATAAAGTTATCTTCAAACGGTTGATATGCAAGTTTTCTTTTTAAAATTGATAACGTGGGAACCTGCCGGATGTCTATTCAACGACAGTTCCATTATTTAATAGTGGACGAAAGAAAAGAATCGCCGAGTCCTTGGATCCTACATTTTACCCACCTGATATGCGTACTCCGTCACCAGCTACTATTTCTTGCAATTGGGTTGGTGGACACGTAATTTCAGCATTTCTTGTTTCACTTGGAATGTCAAATATCAAGACCTGAGGTTTTCAGTGCAAACATTCGGTCTCTGAACTTTATTAATAGGATATATAAGTAAATATGAACTTTGTTGCTTTAAATTGTGATCGGGCTTTGAAGATGACTTTCGCGTGCAAACATTTTTTTCATAGAAGTGACAGCAAGCTGAAGTTATTATCGATCGATTCAACAAATCTTAAATCTTTAAATTCAATTCATATGTATCTCGTTGCCCCTTTTATTTGTTCGTTCTGGTTCTTGACAGGTTATTATGCAGGAAAATTGTGATCTGTCTGGAGATTTATTGAAATTTTGCAATGTATTGGTGAAAATGTTTCACTTGATTGATGTAAACATGGGTTTAATAGAGACGTATATGGAAGTTGTACTGTTCAATAATTCATAAAACCCTGGGTATTTCTCACAAACCCCTCGGGTATTTTTCACAAAACTCAGCGTTTTTAAGCAAAACCCAGGGTGATGTACATAAAACCGTGACTTTTGTAACAATACCCTCAGTTTATACTTGCAAATCCCAGGGTTTGGAAACAAACCTGGATAGCAAAACTAATATCATAAGTTTTAAATTTTGTTCCATTATATACACAAAACCAAGGGTTTCGTGGACCAAACCTAGGATTTTGTTCGCAAAAACGAAGGTTTTGTATCCAAGCCCAGGGACCTATACACAAAAATTAAGGTTTTGTAACTCGACCCAGAGTTTTTCTTTGTAATCCAATCTTTTCACAAAACTCACTGTTTTGTTTCAAAACGCTGCCTTTTGTCATGATAACCCTAGATTTTGCAATTGTTTTGTTCAAAATCCAGGATTTGTGGCATCACAAAACTAAGTGTTGTGTAATATGCTTTAGTCATCTTGAAAATTTGCGAAACCCTGAGTCTTGTTGTGATAACCCTGAGTTTTGCAGTTGCTTTGTTCAATAATTCACAAAATCCACGGTTTTTTAATTTGCCGCCATATTGGACATGTAGATACACCAACCACTCGCAACAGTTTTCATGCTGTGAACAAAAATCATGCCAAGGTGGTGGATCTTGAAAAACTTCCACCGAATCGCTATTTAAACGCCGTGTATTTTTATCACTGTGTGCACTTCATGAGCTCATATGTAAGCTACTACAAGAGAAAACATGTAAGATGTATCTCATATATGTGTTTTTTAGATATTTAATAGATTAAGACTGATTTTCCGGGAGCCAGCGCGCGGCCTGGAGGGTAAGCGGCGTAAGGCCTCTGATCTGCCGCGTATCTGTTGTCAGGTTTTTTGTTCTGTTGTTTCAAAATTTAAAAATCAAAGGTTTTGTACAGTACAAAACCCTGGGTTTTGGTCTGTTATTTCACGGTGATACAAAACCCAAGGTTTTGTTTTACAAAATTGTAGGTTTTATTGAACAAATAACCAAAAAAAGTTTCTGTGATCAAAACTAAGAATTTTCCTCCTAAACTGTACGTTTCGTGGTTAAAACTCAAGGTTTTCCTACAAAAGCCAGGGTTTTGTACCTAAACCATGAATTTTGTTAATGAAAACCAGGGTTTTGTACACAAAACCCAGAGTTTTGTAGCAAAACCCAGGGTTTTGTCCAAAATTATATCAAGATTCAATAACTAAGCAAAAGCCTTGTTTTTTTTGTGACGAAATCCTGGGTTTTGGTAACGACACCCACGGTTTTGTGATAAAACCTATGGTGTTGTTAGCAAAACCCACGGTTTTTCGAATTATTGAACAGTAAAACTCCATTAGGAGTATCGAGTACTTGTGCATGCATGTGACTTGCCGCAATGCTCGCTGCATACCTTTGTTCAATGCTTTCAGTTTTTGACAATGTTAAGTCTAGAGTTACTCTCTGTGTTTACATTAATGTGTCTGAAATGATTAAAAGTTCACATGTTTGTGCATTGTAGTAAAGCTTCGTTGCCACAAGAACAGATTTCCTTGCACCACGATCCAGTCGCTGACCTCCCTCTGTTCTTGGAATTGCAACTACAAATTCGATTTTTGTGGCAAAAGTTTTATTAACGTAGTTGCTTAAAATGGTGAACTAGTACAGATCAACTGTGGCACTTTCCATTGAGAGATGATGTGTTCTGTGGCTGTCGATGTCGATAGATTGAGAAATACGACATCAATGAAGCTCCGCTCAACTGAACGTTACCTAACTTGTTTTCATTGTATTCAGATTTGCGCAATATTGATTCAGCAGTTCAACGATATGATATGGCAAGTTAAAGAGCATCGTTTATGTATATCCGATTTACGTTTCAAAAAGTCACTTTGATTATCCGACGTATATTGTACAGACCGCGAAAACAAAATATGATAAAATAAATCGTCGAAGAAGCACGTGGGGGTTCATGTCGATTGAATCAGGGCAGGGACATGTGTCACACTTGCAATACATGACAATATAATTTGCTGTCAATACATACAAAAAATACCCCTCCGAAAGAAAAAATGAACACAAAAAAGTGTTAACAGCTAAAATTTTATTAAGATGCTAACATTTGTAATAAAAAAGATGGCTTTGGAAGTTCTGGGTTCAGCTAACCCTGCACGCACTGACTAGTTATTGCAATCATAAATGATTCTTTTATGTATGTTCGTGTGTGTGTCAAAAAATCGTTGTCGTTTTTGTTTTTTTTCCGCTTAAATATCAATACAATAAAAAGGCGGTTGACATGCACGATCTGTAGTGTGGGAGTGGATGGTTGATTCAAATTCACAACTGTTGCGACCTTGGGAATAAGGTCAAGATCATTTCCATGTAATTGCACATGAATACACATATTATCTAGTGCGATGCCCTGGTCACAGCTAATACAGTTTTTCAGTTAAAATATTATGCAAAATTAAATAGTTGCCTCGTGACCTTGCCTGTGACTTGGGAGTAGGTCAAGCTCGCTGATGAGCAAATTAATATGCAAGGGCTCCAAGATGTGTCGGTGTGTCATCTGAAAGCTATTGGACTGACAGTTTCAAAGAAGAAGCCTTTTTTTGCAAGCAATAAAAAACAAATATAAAAATCGCCAAAGCGTTACCTATTACAAAAACATGCATTTGCTCCAGTACCTCTGAATTAAATACAACATGAAATGGATTTAAAAATACCCCTACAAATTAGAAAATGCATGTAAGGGATTTAAAAATACCCCTAGGCAATGGCAGTAAGGGCACTAAACCAATACTTTGATAGCAACCGATTCGAGCTACCTTTTCACCAAATTTATGGATCATCCAACAATTTTTTTTGGAGCGACTATTACAAAAGCATACATTTTTGTAATACTCCACCCACCCACCCCCCACCCCCACCGACAAATCTCTTACGTCACGAAAAATGAACAAAATGTAGAGAATTCATCGGGAATTTTAAATTCTAAAATATGACCAAAAAAACCCCTACCTCATTAGATATTACTTGATGATTTGAACTGACAGGATCGGGCAGATGGATGTGATTTATTTATCAAACAGCTGCAGAGCCTCGGTGTGCTGTGGGATACACTTTGAACGCGCTCACAGGGGTACGAAATGCGTGGTATCACAGGTTAGGCATACTTTCATAAAGTTAAATGATGCTGGCCATAAAAAGTGCAGGTGACTGTAAACTGAATCAGAATTAATGAAAAACATGTAAACACAGGGACACCCTGAGGTAACCATGGACCGCGTTTTTAGAGGGCAACAGGAAATTTGCTTCCTGTAACAATGCTGTATCCGCCAGTTTCAATTTACCTCCCGTGAGTCGCTACGTAGCATAATTTTCCTGTTACCATGCTGTTCTACCCTTTGCATCCTGCTTTTCGATTTCAAAGCAAGAAATCATTGTAAGCCTGAAAAATATTTTTACATCTGACAAGGCTCACTATTCTATTGTACAACTGCAGTAGCTGTTCTACTTCCCATCACTCGTTGCTGTCAATCAAGCACTCTGCACCAAGGGCTTCGCGTTTTCAGCCCCGTCGGCAATCGATCCCTTGCTTTTTCACATAAATCCGTCTTAAACCAGACACATGACTGTATCTTTGCAAAGCATTTGTAATTCAGGAAGACAGTTCTGGTTGCAGAAAATGCAAACTGTCGATTTCTGACACAACGTTTTAATCGGAAGAAACGATAGTGACTGACCAACAAAACAATATGGCAGCCCAGCACCAGGACTGGTATCAAAGAGAAAGATTCGGGATCCAACTTCTAATGAAATCGCCACGGAGTATACTTGGACAAGATAGGCTTCCCCTCTCCCACTTAAACGGTCGAACAATATGCAATTTAGTTAGTAGCTAGAATAATAATGGCTATCATCAGCATCATCAACATCGACGACAAGAACAAGGGCAAAGTGGCAAGGGGAAGTTCAGCAGGTTCAGTGTCAGTCTTTGTTTTGTTCAAGTGGATGTTCAGCAGGTTAAGTGTCGGTCTTTGTTTTGTTCAAGTGGATGTTCAGCAGGTTCAGTGTCGGTCTTTGTTTTGTTCAAGTGGATGTTCAGCAGGTTAAGTGTCGGTCTTTGTTTTGTTCAAGTGGATGTTCAGCAGGTTCAGTGTCGGTCTTTGTTTTGTTCAAGTGGATGTTCAGCAGGTTCAGTGTCGGTCTTTGTTTTGTTCAAGTGGATGTTCAGCAAGTTAAGTGTCGGTCTTTGTTTTGATCAAGCGGATGTTCAGCAGGTTCAGTGTCGGTCTTTGTTTTGTTCAAGTGGATGTTCAGCAGGTTCAGTGTCGGTCTTTGTTGTGTTCAAATGGATGTTCAGCAGGTTCAGTGTCGGTCTTTGTTTTGTTCAAGTGGATGTTCAGCAGGTTCAGTGTCGGTCTTTGTTTTGCTCAAGTGGATGTTCAGCAGGTTCAGTGTCGGTCTTTGTTTTGTTCCAGGTACACGTGGGTTACTGATCTACAAGGTCTGTATTATTCATTTTGATTCGGTTTTGATCTAGACCATAAAAAGCTGCCTGTCGCAATTAAAGAGATGGTAAATCCGTCGGTCTTTGTTGTGTTCAAGGGGATATTCAGGAGGTTCAGTGTCGGTCTTTGTTGTGTTACAGGTACATGTGGCTTACTGAACAAGTGGGTCTGTATTATGAATTTTGATTCGGTTTTGATCTAGAACATACAAAGCTTCCTGTTGCAATTAAAGAGAGGATCAATCCGCTTCAAAGCATTTCGATTTCAAAAGAAAGTTTCGGATACAGTCAAACAAAGACGTCCAAGCAAAGTGTCAATTTGAAGCTCAGTTAGACAGAGTATGATTGTATACATAAAGTAATTTAAACATAATCAAAATTTTCTTGCTTCATTGACCAGTATTTAGAAGACCCCGAAAGAACGTGATAATAGTTCCACTGGGTGCAGCAGAACCATAATTTGGAGTGGCAATGTATTCCTGGAAAAAACAGGAAAAGTATCCAGTGGAAAACAATCTATTTGCATCTTAACGTGGTGACCTTAAATAAATCTGAAGCACCAACAGGCATTGTGCGACACTTCTCTTTAATCGTGTTTTTATTCCATGAACGATACCACTGTCATTTGCGTATTATCTAATTTGTTCCAAACAATAATGACAAGTGGAAAAAGATCCCATTCTGTGGGCCGATCTTATGGCTATTAGAGATAAATTGATGAAATCCTATTGTTGTGACTATGTGTATATTTCATATATTCTACTCACCAGAAGATACATATATGACAAGTTTATATCAAATAACTCCAGGCGTTCTTGATATATGGTTCCACCAACGGGAAGACTATGATGTTGTCACGAACAGAGCTGGAATGATACTCATTAAGGAGAGACGCTGCCGGTGACCTGACCAAACCCATCATCCAGAGAGGCCGAATCTGCAATGGTTTGCCTTGATGTAACATTACACCATATGCTTGGGGCTTACAAATGTCTCCTCCAAACATCTTATTGTCCCGTTTCATAGATCTTCAAATTAATATGATATTTAAGGAGCTTGCCTCCACTTCAGCTAACGAAACGTGCACATAAGTTGCGATACAATATGTCATGAACACAATATTTATAAGGTAGGGGTACATATTGTTAAATATGAGAAATTAACGACAGACCACATTTCAAATAAAAGCTGTTCAATGTTCGAGTTCTTTAATTGACTATTGTAGAAAGTACGATTAATGAGTGCTAAATATACCGTACATAAATCACTCGAACACTGCATTGTTGAGATTACCAAGGATCCATGCTTTAACCGTTTCACGCTAAAATCACCCAAAAGCGTCCAGATGATAAAATTGCCTTCTGTCTTAACGTTCTTACTTATATTTTTCGTCACTAAAAATATTTTGCGGCGATTTACATATAAGACCATTTAGGATGTGCCCCAGGTCAATAGCTTTCCCTGGCGCGGGTTTGGGGCAATGCCCCATGGAAAGCTATTTACTCAGTCGTACTCTGCCCACGAATGGGTTAATTGGATATGGATGGCGACTAATGTTGCGTGAACGAAACACGAACGCCTATTATTTTTCAACGGTTGGATAACACGCATTGACCTATACAAATGTATTGGTTTGCATGGAACGTACTATACAAATGTATTGGTTTGCATGGAACGTACGGTTGGTATGTGTGGAGCTTTTATCGGTCACAGTGTCAACATTCAGGCCTGCAAGGTGCACACAACCTGGTCCCAGCTATCTAAGTTACTCTCAACTTGGGTTGCAGTTCCTGGCACGTGTAATCTGCTGTTTTGTTGTGATGTGCCTTATTTTTTTCTTCATAGGCGGCGGGATATAGAGATGGTGTGGATGAATAATTGCATTTCTTTTGCTGCATAACAAATTCAGTTCATCTATATCACAATCATTATTTCGCCAGGTCACATTAGATGGCAAAATGCAGTTTTTGCTTCAAGTCTTCCTCCCGAGTTTTACAACCAAGAATGGACATATTTCCGATTTGCTCCTCAGTGGTAATGCAGATCACTCAAAAGCCCCAATATACGCTGACCGCCGCTTTGGCCGTCATATTGCCTGTACAACCATAACAAAACATCGCTGTTATCATGGAAACTTTCACAAAAATATGCACAGCAAGAATGACTAGATTACCTCTAATGGCGCCCAGTATCGCCCACTCAATCTTTCCTTTTCATGTTATTGATTGTACTGGTAGGCATAGGCCTGTACATATACATCTAAACCAAGAACAAAAATCAGCGTTATTTTCCTGAGATAAAACTGCAATAAAAATGAATAATGCCGAAAGTACACGTTAAACCCGATCCAGATGAACGGCTACCCTGCGTTTTCGGGCAGTGCGTTAACTGAACTGCTGCATGTGTTCCCTATCCCTCATCTGTTTCTGTAAATGTGTTCAAAACACGTTTTATTTATAATAATATAATAATCTTTATTTCAAGTCGAGGTACAGTACAATAAAAACATTAGCGCCGAGGCACTATTCTTCGACTATAGATGAAAAAGACAACAATGAGATGGTAAGTACAATGAAATAGAGGCGAAAATATATACATGCAGTCATTTTGAAAGAAGAAAAAAAAAAGTAAAAAAAAGTGGCTTACTTCCTGCTGTGGCACAATACACATATAGAACATTTGCAGGATGGGCCAAGCCATGTATGTATGAGTCTTTTGAACTGCGGGAGGGTAGTTGCTTCCTTGATATGGAGGGGGAGTACATTCCATAGCTTGGCCCCTTGGTAGCGTACAGAGTTTTTGCCATAAGTTATCGTATTGTAAGCAGGCTGATGGATCCTATTGTTGTCTCTTAGATTGTAAGGAGTCTCGTATCTTTCAAATAAACTTTCAAGGAAATTTGGGCCGTTGTGTGTGATAATTTTGTATACTTCTATTGACAATTTGCGCAGACGACCTAGATAGAGAGACGGCTTGTGTGCACGTTGTAAAAGATCATAATAAGAGGAGTTGTGGTCATTTAAGACAAAGCGAAGGGCTCGTTCTTGTATTCTTTCCATTTTGTTAGTGTCGGTTTGTCCGCATAGGTGCCAAACAAGCAGGCAGTAATTGAAATTAGACAGAATGAAGGCATTAAAAATTTGCATCTTTTCATTTTGGCTTAGAATCGTGGAGAAGCGTCTTAGTACACTTATTTGTTTAGCAGCCTGCTTACATATATGAGTAATGTGGTCATGGAATTTCAGCTTATCATCTATATATACACCAAGTAATTTTACAGATTTTTCCGGCTTGAGTTTGACACCTTCTATTTCAAAGCAGTAATTATCCGGATGACATTGGGTACTTGAAGTGAGTAGCATAGCTTGAAACTTATCAGGATTTACTTTCATGTCATTGTCGTGAAACCATTTAATGCCAATTTGCGCAGCTGTTTCTAGAGTCGTTTTTAAGGATCTGAGGTCATGATCATGGACAGATAAAGTATTGTCATCCGCATAATTATAAAGATCACACTTGCCTTTAAGAAAGAAGAAAAAATCGTTCATGAAGATATTGAAGAGCAGGGGGCCAAGGATGCTTCCTTGGGGAACCCCTCTTAATATATTCGTCCATTGACTGAAACTACCACCGTATTTTACCCTTTGTTCACGGTCAGTTAGATATCTACCAATTAAATTACATGCATTGTCCGAGAAACCATAAGATTTTAGTTTACAAAGTAGTAAACATTTCATGTTCATGTATAACTTTCTTCAACAAACTTTAGTGTCATTTCACATTATTGCGATTTCGTCATGGCTATATTGAAGCTCGGCACGTTACATCTCAAATCGTAAACAATGTGAATGGGCATGCGCGGAAGCCCTACCGTCACTATCGGGGATTCCCTGGAATAACTTTCCAGGGGTAAAGAAAGACTGGGCATCCCTCATTCCAGGGGTATAGAAAAACTGCGCATCCCTCATTCCTCCGACGTGACTATTTTATCCCAACAGATACACTTACTTTCGCTTCAAATAACATAAATAAAAACCCATGTACCTCCAATTTGTATCCTATAACAGTGGCTCCATTCTGAGTGAGTAATATATCTGAGCAAATTTATAACGTCGCAAAACTTTGGCAATGTCAGTGGACAACTTTGCACAAAACTTGCCCAGAAGCGGGAAAAATTATATCAACTTCATAAATATTGATCTTTGGACCATCTACTGTCACTGATTGGGTCGCACTATTGGTCACCCGTAGAGTACCGATTTCGACTGTGGTATATAAACTGGGTTATCTCGATATAAGTCCCCTTGCTGAACCCCATATGGTGCCGTCTCTGTCATGATCTGTAACCCTTTAACTTTGAGGTCATGCATAATGTCAAGTAATATACAATTCTGTCCAAATGTATCCTGAGAGAGAAAAAGAGTCAGCCTAGATGAAAAGTATAAGTTAGATTCAATGGTGAACAACAAGCCTACTCCTTGAAAGGGAGATTAAATCAGGAACGTATGACCCAGGAAAATGCGCACCTTTTACAGATTATTACTCAATTAGTTTAAACCTGAAATATGAATTGACCTTTTTCCATCTTCGAAGAATATCTGCGTCCATATTCCCAGTTCCCAAAGCGGATGGACATGACATGGCAGTCAATACGGAGTCACAGAACTTGGGGACTAAGTTCTGCGACTCCTAATTGCCTGCCATGTCATGTCCATGCCGGGGGGGGGGGGGTACTCCCCGGAATTTTTGGTGGGTAGGCTCCACCGAGGGTACAAAACCCGGACCCAACGGGAGCGGAACCAATGTGAAAATGGGGGGTCTTTTGGAGCTTGTATTGAAAAAAAAAATGAAATTTTACATAAAATTTGGTGTATTTTGGGGCAATTTGGAGACAGGAATTGAAAAACACAGGGGTCTTTGGGTGAGACAAGCAAAAAAGGGGGGTCTTTTAGAGCTACAAGCAGGAAAAAGGGGGGTCTTAGAGAGCGACAAGTACCAAAAATAGGGGGTCTTTTCCGCGGCGCCTACCCGTATAGCAAGGTATAGGAAGTACCCCCCCCCCCCCCGTGTCCATGTGCTAAGTTAACTACTCCCACTACCTGGCGAAATCTCCTTTTGCTTCATCGAGTGTGTTTCTAGTTCGAAATGTGTTCCCGTCAATTCTCAATTAGGCCTATAGCCTAGTATCGCATTGCAAGGTTCTTATATATTTCACCCGAGTCTCCAAATTTTAATTTTCGAGTACATATTAGTTCTATTTTTGGTGTGAGTTTCCATGTGAGCTTTGAACCCGGTGCATATCATACCCACGCTACCACTGTGAATCGAACTATGTAGTGACGTGCACAACGGAAATCATTGTCCATGGCCTTCGTTTTGCGAGTGAAATCATCAGGCTTTATACAAGAATAGTGTTCACCTGAGGGTACTGAGCCACCGGATAAAAAGAATTCATCAATTCTCACAAGTAATATGACTCAGAAGATGAATCCAGTGTAAAGAAATCACTGTGTCTTTATGATTTATGCTTGCAATGGATCACTGAGAACTTGATCACTTGAACTAAACTTTGAGGATGTACTATTTTGCTTCTGGTTATTTATTTATTGCAGAGAAAATCTTTTTTATTTTGATGTTTTTTATTTGTGTTGTTTTTGTCCTTTTTTTATTTTTGGGGGGTTGTTTTTTGGGGGGGGAGTTACTGTTTTTTGTTTTTTTCTTATCTACTAATAATTCACTATCTGTTTCAATGCATGCATAGGGCATTGGGTTCATAATTTAACGGGTATAGTCGCACATTACACAAAGGATAACATCTCTCCTGCGCCGGGAACAGCACAGTAGGTTGCAGGATCAAAAAGGCAAAAGTTACAGGTCAAAAATCAATGGCTTCGTAATTCTGTGTCTCTCATCGCTAGACACATTGACCTTTATTGATTCGAACATCAACATGTATGTTTATAAAACTTGTTTCGTTAGGGTCAGTGTCTCATAGACTCTTTGTCGCGCCAGTCGGTCAGCAGCACGGGGCATTTCATTCAATATCGTTGTGTCATATATTACTTGTACGTCTGTGTCCTTCTTACATGATTTTGATAAAGCTTCCACAGGAAACACACATACACACACACAAACATGCGCACTCATATACATACAATTTACATTGTCTCTAGCTAAATTCGGTGCGCCTTGGTAGCTCAATCAGCGCCAGTCCGATTTCAATAGTTAAAATGTTAATCCATATTGTGCTGGCAACGAGCCCATACGTTCATGATTTGTTTTGCCAAATCAAACGGCAAGACATCGCTGACCTTTCCTGAAAAGTCAACCAGAATCTACCTCTAAAGTGATTTCAACAGATAAGACATGATATTTTCTGTTATCTCGCTTCGGTAACTAACAAGCAACGTCATTGGTTAAAACGTGTTGCACGCGCCGGGTGTACCAGACCGTAACCCCGCCTTGCTTCCATATTTACGGATAACCACACTCTGAAACTGTGACGCCTCGCTCTGCCCTTTGCAGGCAAAAGTGACCATGGCGTCTGCAGGTCGCATGTTTCCCTCGTTGTCAAGGAAGGAAATAATTTTGTCAACTCCTTAATAGTACAAGATAAAATCGTTACTCCGTGAAGGAGCCCACTTTACAGAAATATACACCGGCGGATGGCATCTGTATCTCCTTCGGCCCGGTGGCTGACATCTGTATCTCCTACGGCTTCGGCCTCAGGAGATACAGATGTCATCCACCGGGCCGAAGGAGATACAGATATCGTCCATCAGTGTATATTTCTGTACCTTGGGCCCCTTCACGGTGTAACTAATTCTATTCGTCTAAAGGATTACACGTTTTTTTAAAAATTAATCTATTCCTTTCCCCAGGTCATTCAAGAATAGTATTTTTCACCCGAACTGCCCAGACGGGGCATCGCCTTTGTGAACAATTTCTTTTTGCGCCAAAAAAAAAAAAAAAAAAAAAAAATGGACAAATGAAATTGATGACCATTTCCATAGGTATCGATTACAAGCTGTTCCTACTATACGGGTGCAGTCCAGTGTTTCTGTGAAAGGAATACATATATGTGGGTTTAAACCACTTAATGTGCTTGCAGAATGTAGTAGACATACAACCGGAACCTAATGGCCACATTAATGAAAACAAAGTTGGAGTATGTGTGTATATTCTGGCATAAACTGCGTTTGAAAATGTGACTTGCCCTGCTGACATCTATTTGTATACCCGAGTTTTCAAATACGTTTCACTTTAATCATACAACTTTTCGAAATGCCCGTTTCATTGACTATGCAATCAAGAGAATGTTGTCAAGAAAAGATGTTCATGTTTATCGAATCAAAGACTAAATTGTAAAGAAAAGATATCCATATTTATAGAATCCGACACCAGGTTGCCCAGAAAAGGCATCCACTGGCATGTTTATGGAGTCCCAGTTGGAGGGTTTTAATGCATTAAAGGTGTTCGTGTGTGCAAAGGGATTGTTTGCCAATACATTAGTGTTTTCATTATTCAAAGCTAATTCTGAAAGAATACTCAATGCTCAATATTTTCTTTTCTAACGTTTCAGACCTTTTTTCAACGGATGATCTATGCCTGTAATTGTTCGGTTGCTGTGTACACCTTCGCGGCGAAAAGTAAGAGGAAAATAAATAACACGCACGACACGCACAAAATACAGCTATTACAGAAAGTATTCATTACGGATAATTATCAATAAAAAATACACATGAGCACAAAATACTGCATACAATATCCATTTTCATTCGAAGTGACAAAGAGACTTTGGGCACTACAAGACTTCTCTATTTCTGAACATATGTTGGTCATCTTTTTGTTAAATCAACAGAGGAATATCAAATGAATGCTAGCTTGACATCAATGTAATAGGCGGCATGCCATCATTGTGGCCTGTCTGCTGGCGACACCATTGGTTGGCATCACATTGTTCCACGTTGACATCAATGTAATAGGCGGCATGCCATCATTGTGGCCTGTCTGCTGGCGACACCATTGGTTGGCATAACATTGTACCACATTGACATCAATGTAATAGGCGGCATGCCATCATTGTGGCCTGCCTGCTGGCGACACCATTGGTTTGCATCACATTGTACCACAGATTTGACATCAAAAGCGAACAATTGCCCAGTTGCGGTCACTTATTGTTTGACGTGAGCAGTAATAGGGTAGAGCAAGAACAGATGCGTCTACTGCTGATGTAGAGAGCATTTTAGTCATTCAGGGCCAGAGTTGTGTATTCCCATTACTTTTCATTGTAAGTTACAGTTTAATAGCTTTAAAACCACTCGATGTAGAAACAGTAAAATTTGTGTGGTAAAATTATGTACATAGGTGAAATATTCACATAAATTTTATTCTTGAAGCTTTAAAAGTAGTCTTTTAATTTGAGGTTTATTCAACATGGAATCTAAAGGGAATATACATCTCTAGCCCTGAAGAATGCTGTGCTAAGTGGATTGTGCATTCAGCTGAATACACAAATACACGTTGATATGTGACCATTTAAATGTTTTGAATGTGTTATTTTGTGTCTCAGGCAGTAGGCATATGGGAAACGTGATAACTAGGGAAAACATATACAGAGGGTAAGTGTCAAACTTTAAGTACGTTTTATGTCATTATATGTGAAATGTTTCAATTAAGGTGCCTTGTGACATATCCTTCTGCTCAATTTTTGTTTTACTACTCGTGGATGACACTGATGGAATGTAGAAATTTCTAACAAGTTTACTGCGTCGAACACATAAAGAATCTTTATACCTGAGCTTAGACATATCAATTGTTTGATAACGCTGGATCTGGCTAATTAATTGACTCTGAGCACATAGATTTACTTTTCAGTTTGCCCGATCTCTTTCTCTACTGATCCTCATCATATGTCTTTATCGCTCTGATATTCATTAACTCTTTTGTCCAAAGTGATACCAATCAATGCTCTACTTCTTCATAGCAAAATTTACGTTCGATGTCATTGCACATTTTACTGAAATAAATGACAATCTGGTGGCCTACAAATCAGGCCAAGCTCAAGTAGAGGCACAAAGATACGGGGATATGTCTGTTCAGCGGACAGAAAATTGATATAATTGGAGACAACTGGAGGAACGAGCTAGGGTCCCCGTTGATCTTTTTCTTGGAAAGAATTACGAACGACAGTTCAAATAAACTGGACGGAAGTAAACGCTATGATGTTTAGTTAATGATGAATTGCCAAGGGGCTACTGACACAGACCTTATTCATAATTAACTATACATCTCATTGATGCTCATCCATGCAGATAGTAAACTGCATGGTTAAGGATGCTAATTTAACAGGGCGACTTGAGGGATTCACATACTGCATGCGTCATCAGCCAGCTAAATTAATCCCTCGTTTTCTGGAAGAATTTTCGTTTGTCATTTGGTGTCAAAACAAGGAACCGCTTCTTCATATTACTATAGTAGAATAATGTTTAACATCAACTAAGTTGAACTCTCGATGCCATCAAATAGGTTTTTAAAGGTAACATCATCTGCACGATACATGTCAATGAAATGAACGTTACAAGACTGCACCATGGAATACACACACGGCAGTATGTCCAGAACACGCGAAACAAATACACAAAAATTAAGTACTTTGACGGTAAAAGAACACACATAGTATAGATTATACACACCCAAAATGGAAGAATTTACACTCTCGTAATGATTATAGTATACATCAAATACACCCAAAAAGGAAGTATTTTACTCTCTCATAATGATTATAGTATACATCAAACACACCCAAAAAGGAAGTATTTTACTCTCTCATAATGATTATAGTATACATCAGACACACCCAAAAAGGAAGTATTTACACTCTCATAAAGATTATAACGAAATTTTATTAGTACAGACTCTACATTTATTTGTATTTGGCTATTTACGATGGTTCCATTATTTGGATAGTCAGTTTTATAGACATTTTGTAAATTTGAAATCAGTTCTCAATCATGTAGACCCTCATATTTTAAAGTCTTTATTACTGAGATTGGTAGTGAACGCGAACATTTGTTGTCTTTCTTTCAAATCGTTTTGCTCTTGGTTCTCAAATTTGCAACTGTTGTAAGGTAATGAAAATTCGTTTTTAATTCGTGGCCAACCTGGCATAATCTTTATTTAAGCAATATTTGGGTAGAACTTTAGTGTCTTCTTTTTTCTGTTGAGAGGTTGTGTGCGCTTATTAAGAGTTTGGCAACCTGTGACCATACGTATACCTTTTCAAGGCCCGTTACCAAGTCCCTTTTGTTAAAAAAGACGATTAATTTGACCAAAGACCAGAACGCCCACGTTTCAAATCAGCCACTGTGATACAGAGGCCCATACGATGTCGTATGATTATTATTTAGGACCTTATCAAGCCCATATAGCAGCGACGCATTTGTAAAGACAAGAAGATATCACTTATCGCTCTGCGTGACAATTAATTTTTGGAATCTCCCATCTACTTCAATTGAACTATGATGTCCTTAATTATGGGGAATTATGACAACACTTGTGCGTGTCGAGCTTTACATAGGTTCCTAGAAAGCTGATTTGTGCCCATGAGATACAATGGATGTCATTGGATACATACTCCACAGAGGTTGGAGTTATCACAACTCATGAGTGTGGTAAACCCGAGCCTCGGATGATCCCTGGTTCGATAACACATGCATGTGCCGGTACTGTCTGACTTGGCTTTCATTTTATTTGTATACTAACGTTTGGTATTTTTCAATTTTCTGAGGCTAAAACTATGATAACAATATGACTATTAAATATATTTGTAGCTGGTTGTTTAAAACAGTGAATAGAGTACCAATGACATATAAAGGAGAGGAGAAACACACACACAAATATGTGTACGCTTGAATAATGATACAGCTTCACTCAGCCAAACCTTTCCTTCGAGACAATTGTGGTGGAGGCAAATGAGACTAGAATGGAATCCAAAAGAAAGAAAGCGTTGTTGCAGTTTTTTATTGCCAGGCACATGAAGCCAACGGGCAAGATATTTAAGTTATTGTGACTTATAAATATGGTAGAAATTATTGACCAACTGAAAAATATAGCGTAGAAATACCATATGAAAATTCTACTTGATATACGGCATACAGTGACACCAGCCTTGAACCAATGACTTCTACAAGGATCTTAACTCACCATTTACCCTCTATTGTTGCATCAATCATATATTTAACTTTGTACGATCGCGATGCATGGGGTGCAGGGTACAATATGATATTTATATGCATATGGGTGACAAGGAAATGCATACTCCCTTAATCAATTAGTGATATTAAAAGTGGTGCCAAAAATAAAAAGTGTGGAAAAAGAAATAAAACATCACAGTGCAAACTTACAGCTTCCTCACTTGGAGGTAAACTGTAATGGAGTATAAAATCGAGCAACAGGGAAAACGTGGTCCGCCGTAAGAATGTATTTCATAAGAAATTTAGCAAACTCTACTTTGAGGTTAACCAAGCACAAGCATAGAGCAAAGACCACAGCCTTAAAACCTTTCTAGAATATACATGTATAAGCAACACCGCACAGCATGTACTAAATACTCCAGCAGTCACATTACTTTGTAATTTCGTGTTTTTTAAGTACTGGAACAGATACACTGCACTGGATATATTGCCAAACCGCTTTTTTGTCATGGCGAACATAAAAAAACAACATTCTCCTTTCATTGAAATCCTGTAAGGTCATAATTCCCAAGATATGCCACATGTGATATAATGTTGGAAGCAACAGCACATAATGAACCACGTACTACTTAGTTGACATCAAAACCAAGTCATACAGATTCCCTGATTGGAAATTTCTTGCCAACATCACGTCTTCCTGAAATTATGACTTTGTTGAGTAAAAAACCAAAGGGACCAGCATATTGCCCACAGGAGATTTGACAATTTGACAGAGAAAAGAAAGACTCCGGCGCAGAACAAGGTTCCAATCAACAGGCATGTATCATGACGATCCATGTTACCCATGTGGTGTAGAATTCTTCTTGTCGATAAACTTCCAAATGAAAGCCAGTAAATGAAATCTTGTATGATGATATATTCCTTCGGATACACCATTGACGGATGATGTCCGTTGATTTCGCATTTAAAATACCAAATACACAATATGCGACGAACGCGTCCCACGCATCTCAACCAATATAACACAAGAATAAATAAATGTTATCCATCAACGATGGATGTGCCTCATAGAGCAATTGGATAAGTCTATCAACGGTGGATGTGTCCCAGACACCTCTATTAGTCTATCAACAGATTCCAAACTGCTAACCGATGAAACATAACATACTATTCCTTTGAAGATTATAAGTATACGCTAAAAACTCCATTTTGTGATAAATATAAGAAACTATTGATTGCACTTTAATATCAAATGTAGCCTGAACTACAACCTTAAGCATACACATAATTTCATTTTACAGAAAATATGTATAATCGGTATAATAGATTTCATAATATTGCAACGCGAGAGAACTCTTGACCTTATGCATCATATTTCACCTACGCAATGAAACAAGATGCATGAATATGTAATAAAAACGCGTAAAATAAGCATTTACTCTTGCCAACTTATAGGAAAATACGAATCCCACGATATCTTATCCCGGACAAAAGGAAACCACACACAAAACAGCCTACATGTCGTAAGATGTGGCTGAGTATTCTACAATGAAACCGTTGAAATATGCGTATACACCAGTGGCCAATATACGCTCAAGAAGTAACAAGACCCAGCACGGTAAATTCGAACAAATTTGAAAATACGGCAAATACATACTCGTACTTATTACATAGTGCAGGGTCCCAAACATTTCACCACATTATTTAAACAACTCCAGCAAGGTCATGGTCAGGGCTACGTTGTGGACATGCCACCCTGCAGAACTACAATGTCCAGATCAGTACTCCAAAACTGTAAACCACAAAGGAGTGTAAAGGTACCAGAAATTCGCTGTTAAATACCCCAGGGTACGTGAAACTATGAATCTAGTCATACGACCATACAAGGTGTAAAAGGAAAACTTGATAATTGAAACTTATAGCTTGGACCAGGTTACTAACAGTTGCAGTGGGTTAAATCAGTTTTACAGGATCTGAATCCTCCCACTTTGGAAAACACCCACATTCATTTGAAGTAGGCCTAAAACAAATTTGGTCCTTAATTTCAATGTACAGTTATAGAAGGTATACAAGAATCTAAATTTATCTCCTTTAATGCATCTCAAGATTGGCCAAGAGGTGTGAAGTTGACACAATACAGAAAATTCTACATATATTTTATTGACGACATCCTGATGTATTTTTCAAATGCATCCAACTTCCATCGCCTCAAGTTCATTATTTGTGACTCTGAGTACCCTTAAGCTGCTGCTTACGTTGCAGCACTTATTCTGAAGCAATGTCCTTTAAAGGACTTTGGGTCAAGTGTGCAAAAGGCAACCACTAACGCTAGTCGATTGTCAAACTTCCTTTGCCAGAAAGGCTCCCCTTCATCATAAACAGAGGGCCTGATTTTGGTCCTCCCGCTTTGAAGTACTTCTAAGTTGCTGTAACTGGGCAAACCCCCACCTCCTCTGCCTTCTTAAAAACAAATGACTGTGCTCCCTGGCTTCTAATATCCTCAAAGTGGTACAAAGTAAGCACTGCTTGTTTCCTTCTATCTTGCCAGTGGATGTCTGATAACTGGACAACATTGTGACCTTCCTTCCTGGACTTACACAGCAACTTGCTTATGTGCAAAAATGACTGGAAGGCAACAGTGAAAACTGCACAGAGGACAACACTCTCATAATAATTGGGGACTACATGAGGAATACCTTCAACTAGCGAATCAATACTGGGCGTGCTATGGGTAATCTCATTGGGGAGTGCGGTGACATTTTATGGGCCCCAGTCAGTGCCTTCACAATCCAAAAACACTTGGTAACTTCTTCTACCCTGCCATTTTGTGTATGTGGGCCATTGCCGAAATAATGTCAGAGAAAGAGGTTGCCTTCAGCTTGCTTCTGTGCAAGCGAGAGATGAAGAGCAGCAGCAGGGACATTGGCATAGGCAGCTGACGATCTGTGTGCAATAAATCTGAACAAAAGACACTGTACTTAAGCCAATCTCTGTTATAAGCTGCCAATGTTGATCGAGCAAGTGAGGCCTTCAAGAGTGCTTGGGCATGCCATGCAGGATCTCTAGTAACATCATGGAAATCAGTGTGGGCTTCTTGTTGGCCCATGATGTGACCTGGAAAAATGGATCCATTTTATTTTTTGAGATGACATCAACCACCATGGTAGAAGTAGAGAAAGATATACCATGTTGTAAGCAGAGCTAAAACAATTGCATAATAACAACATAAGCCGCTTATTCTTGGAGGTTTAGCTGTTAATATCTACTAAAGCCATATTATCAGTCATAAATTCAACATTTTTGTTGAGTAGCTCTTTTCTACAAACTGCAAGGCCCACTATAATAGGGTATAATGCCATAACTGCTCTGTGAAGCTCTTTACAACACTTAAGTAAATGCCACCACACGAAGCTCTGCCATGTATACCTCCAAAACCAATTTCACCCACAGGTCCTCGAACTGTATTGCATAATGTATGCAAATGAGGTTAGAAATGTTTCTATTGCCAATAGTTTATACACCCCGCCAACTCCTGGCTTTCAACCGTACATCAGCTTCAGTAAGGCCCTCAGTCGGAAACCCAACAGTTGGCAGGGTATAAACTATTGGCAATAGAAACCCTTCAAATCTCATTTGCATAATTTATTCAATGCACTATGAGCACCTGTGATTTTACCCGAGCTATCCATGTACTGTGCTTCTTGGCAGCCTACGATTGGACACAATTTGCCTGCTGTTAAAGAATGATTTTTTACCATTAAAGTGTTGTAAGAAATTTTGCCAGAACATAAGGTCTTCTTTTGTTTGTTTTGTCAGTTTTACAAAAATGGCTTCTTACCACCGCTGATTAAGTAAGTCTTAAAAATGCCCAACCTGGTAAAACTACTGAGCATGCGAAATTCAAGAAACCCATTAGTAACTGCAATGTGTACAATCTAACACTGGAGTCTTGTAAAAGCTGCCATATTTGAGTCTGTCACTTCGCTAGCTTGTCCACTGGGAGACGATATTCCCTCGGAACTGTGTATAACATGATCCTTAAGAGTGGCAAACTTTGAGAAGGGTCCATGGTTTTCTCTTGTGCGATGGGTATACCTATCATAGTACAAATTACCATACACTTTTTCAGGCTCTCCTCCCCAGTGGCATGGCTATGACTCAAAAATATGAAATTATCAAGCACTGAATAAATTTGCAGTGCAAGAGTATGCTTTTTGGCCAATCAACACACTGCATTACTGAACCCTTGGAATATTAGACACAAGAATTGCAGACCAATAGGAAGGCATGCATCATAATATTACTCATCACACAACTTGAAGCCTAATACAGGGTGATCCGAAAAGTGGACAAGGCCAACAGCATTCCCAGGCAAATCAAATGCATCTCGACACCTGTTAAATGGCAGATTCTTGAGAGAGATCCTTAGTCGGATTATGGTGAGCAGGAGTGCAGTTTTTTAGTTGACCGGTTTTGTGATGGGTTTAAAACTGGTTATGTTGGGAAGGTAACTTATGTTTCTTGCAATAATCTGAAATCTGCTCCACATAACCCTGGCATAGTAGATTCGAAGCTGCCTAAAGAGTTGGTATTTGGTCGCACACAAGACCCTTTCTCTTCCTCAGCTTTTCCTACTTTTCATTGCTCCCCGTTAGGTGTGGTTTCCAAAAAACAAGGCAAGTATTTTGTGATCCATCATTTATTTCAAGCAGAGGCTTTGTGTGTAAACGAGGGTATTCCAAAGGAGCAGAGCACAGCACATTACACTCCAATACAAGAAGCTATTGTTGATATTCAGGGCAAGTACCATCTTTCTTCCTTAGCAAAAAATGATGTTGAAGTGCCTTTCAGGAATGTGCACAGTTCTTTGTATCCCACAAAGGCTGGGACATTATCATATTCATATTATGTCACTGACATATTTGGCGAAATTTGTGGGTGTGACCCATTATCAAGATCGCCATCTTCTCTGACCAGGGTTTCCAGAGCAGCTGGGCATCTTGTGCTACTCAGTATTTATAGCTTATTAATTCGTGCCCTGGGGGCGACGTCTGTTTTAGTTGCAAGCTATATGTTCCAAGGCACAGAACTGCCCAGAATACATACTTTAAGGCACTGTAAAGGAAAGGTGAGCTTGTATTAGGAAAGTTCCATTTTATATATATTAAACTACATTTGTTCAAGAAATAAACTTTCACTGAACACTAATTACGTATATATTTTGTATGCTTCCTCTTCAAAGTATCCAATTATTACTATCGCACATGAATTTGGGTGCCACATTTATTATTAGAAAGTCCGCTCCCAATGGTTTGTGAACAAGAGAAGTAGCTTCAACTCTTTATGTGATCCATAAAATGTGAGACCATATAATGTATTTTTGCGATCCATAAAACATGGACAGCATATAATGTATTTTGAAAATATTCCAAATCATCAGAAGCAGTATATGTCGTACGATACAATGAATTTATTTATTGAACGTATTATTATTTGCCACTTGCGACAAGGGCAATATTCAACGATTTAGTTCAACTCGTGTTCACATGGATGAACCAAGGACATAAGAGACCTCGTTGCATATTTTATGCTCCCCCTGGTATGTCATATAAGACTTGAAGGAACATGAAGGAAAGTTTATTATTATATAATTATCACGTCACACTGACAAGCGTCCATAAAAGCACTGAGTTTTACAGACGCATTGGGGCTCGTAGTGGTAGGTTAAGTTGTGTATATCAGGACTTCGCGGGCTCTCATTGTAGTTTTGCGTCTCCAACTCTCCAAAGGGGAGAAAAGCAATGCATTCAGTCAGCATAATTCAAACTTGAATATTTTTGGAGAAAAAAAAAAGAACTTTCGAGTTTGCGTGTAGTGTTACAAAAATTAATTTCTTTTGGTCTTTTTTGACCAAAATGCAGTGAAATGAATATTAGGATAAGATTGAACGCCATGCACAGTGTCCTTTGCCTCATCACGGAGCTGACCAGCGTGATGAGTTTGCCACAGAGAGAGCCCGAGGCTGCACTCAAGTAGCGTTGTTGTCAGTATAGCATTCGCTAATACAACAAAGGGGAAGAAAAGGTTACAGCACAAAGCACTTGTTACATAGAGGAAGAATAAAATCAAGAAAACAACTGCCAATGCTTTCAGAGGCCATCCATTAAGTATCAATAACACAGTTGGCATTCATGGTTTTGATGGCTACCAGCAGCAGAAAGTGCAGTGGGCCATAGTTAGTTCGACTTATAAAACTGTTGCCCCCGCTACCTCCCAACAGCCAAACATAAGACTACATTTGTGCCTGTGGTATAATTATCAGATATTGTTTGTCTGAGACAAACTATGAATCACGGTTCACAGGAAGCAGACTGTGATATACCCCCACGTCCAAAAGGGCTGAGGGATATACCATGCTTCTGATGAACCCTCATTTGTGATATTTCCCCGGTAAACATCTCTTATTTTTTGTTAAACGCTTTATCATAATATTAGATGAAAGGAGAGTCATTTGGAATGTCAATTCACTGCTAGCTTTCTGACCCAGGTGTCACGCTTTACCGAATCTCAAAGAGCTCAGTGTGGTAGTTAATTGGATGCCATTTTGTTCATTTCTTACATTCATGTAAAACAACGACAGCATGGAATCGATTTACGAAATGGTTCCCTGCAAAATATAGAAACGAAGCCGCAACCTGGTACCCCGGTTATAGTCTGGACAAAAATGGTGCACTGCCAGTTACATCGTCACCCTGTATGACTTGCGGACGTGCTCTGTCTGCTGTGAAACTCCTCTCATCTAGGACAGATGTTTGGCACATTCTGATTGAGTGGTTATATCATACGTGTGGATTTTTTTTAAAACATTGAGAGACCCTTTGATGTTATTCCGACTGACTGCCAGGATTCTTGTGGAAGACGTTTGTTTAAAGTGGAGAAGTAGGACAAGTTATTTCTAATGCATTGACTCGCGAACCCGCGTACCCGCCCCCCCCCCCCCGTCAAAATGCCAAAAAGTCGGTTCCCGAATCCGATTTTTTATACCCGACTACTTTCGATATAAATAAACAAATTATAGATCTATGTGTATTTCTGCCTTTTTCCCTGTAATGTCCTTTTTTCTTCTTCGTTGTTTATTTTCCTTTTTTCTCTCAGGAATAGGCAAATTGTGGAATGGTGGAATTATAAGCAAGTTCAAATATGTTTCAGTGTATCATTTCAGTAAGGGATATTGATGCGGGTACCCGGGTATCCGCAGCAAATAAATGATGTTTAATACTCGGATCCTTAACGGGTACCATCGTACCCGTAGCGGGTCCGGGTATTAAACATAATTTATTTGCAGGTCCCGGGACCCAACTTCTTCCCTATAGTCAATGCACAAGTTATGAGGCACCACATAACACTCTGCTTCGTGTGACCACATTCAGACCTCCCTAAGGGACAGGATTTTTTTTTTTTTTTTGTAACGAGGAATACGAGGCTCTTTGCAAAACCTGCATGTTCTTTATAAAACAGTAAGCCCTGGATCTCTTATATCTCAGTAGGTGGCCTAACAGGTCTCTTTTTATTTTTGGCAGAAGTAATGAAATTTGTGTTTTTGGTGGTTAGGCCTATACATTTTGGAAATGAACTAGTGTCTGCAGTTAATGATGAATATTTCTAAGGTTGAGAGGACCGGTTTAAAACCACCAGTTGCCTTTTATGGGTGACTGCCTGTCTCAAGTCAGGAGTGAAATTTGTTTCTACACATTGGTATTAGAAAAGAAATGTTGATGCTTTGGCAAGTCTGGAATCTCTTTGCTGTCATTGTTGGGTTTGGAATTAATGAATATGGATCATGTTTTTCTGTACTATTTGATGATATTTTTGTTTAGAAATTGATAGAAACCTGGATTATAGGCCTAATATTAGACTCAAATCTCTTCTCATTTTGTTCAACGACACAAATGATTACTATCCTAATCAAATGCCAGAAACGTTTGAAATTTCGCGATGGCTAGCAGCAATAATTATGAATCTTTCTTACAAAACATAACGGGTGGGTTAAATGAAAATTCGCTGATCAATACCTTACAGCTCCTTCTGGACGAAGTCGTAGATGATGTCAATGTAGAACTCTTTAATATCGTCAAACATTCTGCATATGTCGATGATGTTACTGGTATCTCTTCCAAGAAGGACTGGTTTAATGTCTTAACTTCTGATATTGATTCTGTCCATGCAAAATTTGACGATATAACAATTATGGTTAATGAGTTTAAAAAAAAAAGATTTTGGATTCAGTGCAATTTGTTTGCAAGAATGTAACACATCCTCAGACTGTGATTTATCTCTTTTGCAACTGGAAGGGTATAGTTGTATCATGCAAGGAAAGTGTTGTAGTAACAAAGGCGGACTGATTATCTACCTCAATGATAAATATAAGTATAAAATAAGAGATGATATTTATAAGAAATCAAATATGTGGGAAGCGCAATTTATTGAAATGTTAGGTTCAGAATCAACAAAAATATCCTACTTGGCAATATTTAAAGACCACCTGGGAATTCAAATGCAAACTTAACAGTATTTATTGATAATTTTAAAGAAATACTCGACTATTTCGATACATTGAATCATGAAATAATGCTGGTGGGAGACTTTAATATAAATTTACTAAAATTGCACGAGAAACCTATGTTCAATGATTTATTTGAAAGCATGGTGTCCCACAGTTTCTTTCCAAAAATTACACTACCAACTAGATTTTCTGATAGAGTAAGTAAGTAAGTAAATTTGGTACGCCTATATATAACATATTTTGCAAAATTAGCGAAACTACACTTAAGACCATGTCAGGTATTTTTACAAGAAAACTATCGGATCAGCAGCCTTATTTTACCTGCCTAGATATTAAAAAATCTAAAAAAGCAAACCCTAAATATGTAAACACTTATATTAATAACTCAGATGCGGTGAATAAAACAACAAACTATAAGATTCTAAAAGAGGCTGTTGAGAACGCTATAAGTAAAAACATGCCTTGTAAAACAGTGAAGTTTAATAGATATAAACACAAGAAAAATCCTTGGATCACTAAGGGTATCCTGACCTCTATAAAAAACAGAGACAATCTTTATAAGCAACTTAGGAAAACAAATCCTGATACTTTAGAATATGCTAATTTAAAACGAAACCTAGCTACTTACAATGGAATCCTAAAGAAAAATATCAGAATTGCTAAACAACGACACTATGATTTCATTTTTAATAGATAGAAAAGTAACATGAAAAAAACTTGGTCTACACTTAATGATATACTAAACAGAAATAAAACAAAGAAATCCTTTCCAGAATTTTTCACAATTGATGATCAGAATGTTAAAGATAAAACTTTGGTTGGAAATAAGTTTAATGTTCTTGTCACAAACATTGTTCCTAATCTTGCTAAAGATATCAATAAGCCTAACGACTTGAATTTCGATAAATATTTAGATGAAAAGTATGATCAGAATTTTGAATGTAAAGAAGCTACAATGGAAGACGTAGAGTTAATCATAAATAATTTACATTCTAAAAACAGTTTTGGATATGATCATATTTCCACAAAATTGCTGAAACAAATAAGCAAGGTCTTGGTTGAACCAATCACTATTATTGTTAATCAGACCTTAAGATCCGGTATTTTTCCCGAACAGCTAAAAATCGCAAGAGTAATTCCTCTATACAAAAAAGACGATGATACTCAATTTACAAACTATCGTCCAATTTCTTTATTACCTGCTGTGT
Source organism: Hermodice carunculata (assembly GCA_964020975.1). Taxonomy (NCBI): domain Eukaryota; kingdom Metazoa; phylum Annelida; class Polychaeta; order Eunicida; family Amphinomidae; genus Hermodice; species Hermodice carunculata. The sequence goes on from OZ026614.1 coordinate 22,397,153, forward strand.
CTAATTTTTTTGAAAAATTGATCTTCAATCAGCTTTATGAATACTTCCAGAAATATGACTTGTTTTATAAGGGTCAGTATGGCTTCAGGAAAGGTCACTCTACTGAAGTTGCTGCTGTATAGCTGATGAATAATTTGATACAACAAATGGACAAAGGTGATATTCCTCTATGCATATACTTAGATTTGTCCAAAGCATTTGATACACTGAATCACAACATTCTTTTAAGAAAACTTGACTATTATGGAGTTACAGGTACTTCTTTAACTTTGTTTGAGAGCTGTCTGAAAAATAGAAAACAGTATGTAGAATTGTAAGGTACTAACTCGGAAAAGTTCGAAATCAAAACTGGAGTGCCTCCAGGTTCTATCCTTGGGCCACTACTGTTCATTATTTATGTAAATGATATATCCAATGCCAGTAATTTATTCAAGTTTATTTTATATGCTGACGACCTTAGATTTGGATATTGACAATTTTGATGAATTGATTAACAGAGAACTTTATAAAATTAGTGACTGGCTCAAGGTGAATGAGTTATCCCTGAATGTAGACAAATCACAATTTATGATTTTTCACCATGCAAACAAGAGGTTCATTAAACCTAAACTAAAAATTGATAATGTCTCCGTCAGTCAAGTAAATAGTTTTAATTTTCTTGGTCTTAAACTTGATGAAAATTTATGGAATGAGCACATAACAAAGATTTCATCCAAAATATCTAGAACAATAGGCATAATAAACGAACTCAAACATTTACTACCTTTAAATATTAAAGTCACGATGTAAAATTCACTTATACTTCCATATATTAATTTTGGAAATTTATTATGGAGTTTCAAATGTTCAAATATTGAAAAATTACAAAAGAAAGCAAAACGTTGTAGGCCTATTACATGTAGTAGATACAATGCCCATACGGAACCACTATTTAAGGACCTCAAATTGTTAAAAATTTCAGATATATTTACCCTGGCTAAATTAAAATTTTATTATATATATTTGTTAATGCAAACTTACCAGTCAGACTGTTGTCTTTCTCTTTTATTCCTTTGAATGTGATTTATAACCACAGCGCAAGGAATTGCAATAAGTTACTCATGAACCGTGTTAAATCAGTATTTGGAAAACAAAGTTTAACCTATGACATTCCCAATGTCATCAATGAAACAGATGCAAATATAATAGAGAAAATTTATACTCATGGTTTTCATGGTTATTCATTGTATATTAAAAACAGATTTTTATCGAAATATCAATATGTTTGTAATCGATTGATAGGCCTATATACGTGCAGAATAGCAGGCAAACTGGGCTGTTAGCCCTTAAACTGCTGATTTAGGATTGAGTCAACAGCTTTCCTCGGGGAAAGCTGTTGACTAAGACTACTTTTAGCTTCAGACAAGGCTCGCTGGTATTTGAATGAAAGGTATCTTCATGAGGAATTTGACTCTTTTAACCAATTTATGTTTAATGGTATATAGAAAGCAACTATAGCAGTGATTAGCACTTTAAGGGTTAGCTGTACTGGCAAGGTATCGACTACTGAACCAGTTCATTCCACATTGCATAATGCGTGCCAACTGAGCGATCACATCGGCATTGTGTTGTTGCGGTTAGATCTTAAGTAATGTTTGTATACAGTGTATGTCCTTTGGTGATGCAAAAAGTCATCTCTACAGAAAAATATTAAATCGAATGTGCTACGTTAAGTTATGAACCCAATGTATTGGTTATAAATTAGTGTTTGTAACATGATATTCGGCCCACAGAATACTTGCCTGTATCGTACCACTTTGGGCGTTACGGACTTTGGATACTGCATCCATTTCGGATAAAACCTTACACTATCTGGAAAATCTTCAAATAGCGCAGAAACTGAGGACTGATAACGAATGTATTGTTTAGCATGGTCATGAAACACTATAGTTTTTATCTGGACACCAGTAACTGTGTAACCTCATCTTTCTCGTCTCTTCCGTGTAAGGTGGGTGACTGTTTCCATTTATTTGTTGCGTGTAAATGAATCTCCGTTTTCTTTTCTATCTGTGCTGTATAAATGTATTTGTGTTCTTAGGTGTGAAGACCTAATTGGAGGATCGGTTCCACATGGATGAGTAGCTCGGAGGCTAGAAAGATCTGCGGGATCAATAGGTAGCTGGGTAGGATGTGTAAGGGTATAGCATTCAGGGAGGTAAGGGAGGATTTTGTCACTAGCATGGAGTTGTTCTCCGGGGATGGTCTGCACCCCAGGCAGGTAGGAGGAGATAGGTTAGGGTAGGCTTATAGTGAGTGGCTGCAGCAGCAGGGAAGCTAAAAATCCCAGCATCTACCAGGCAGAAAAACGAAGACCATGGAAATAGGATATATTAATTGCTGGGGATATAAGAACAAATTTTCAGAGATAGGAGATGTAACAGAGAGTGAGGGAATGGACATTGTAGCCCTAGCAGAAACGTGAACAAGAAAGGAAGAGATTAGTATAGTGACATGCCCAGCAGAGTATGACCTAATTGGTAGAGGGAGAGAACGCGGACAAAGGAAAGGAGGAGGGGGAGGGTTCTTGATAAAGAAGGGGGCCACGTGGCACGAGATATGACACGATTCATGAATGGGGGACAAGGGTCTGTCATCTTTTGGAAACAGGTTAATCAGTGAAAACAGAATGAAGCGCAGGAAATCACGCACAGAGGGAAAAGGACACATAATAAGGAAGAAACACAGGAAGTCTTGAGGGAGCATTGGGAAGAAATCAATAACCAACGGGGGGGGGGGGGGGTCAGGGAACAGTGCCAGTGTGTCAAGCAGAGTACACACAGAATCAATGGGATCCAGATATGTCATGCAGGATCCGAAGTATAGAAGTTCAAATGGCAGTTGAGCAGATGTAGTTGCGCAAAGCTCAAGGACCAGATGACACCTCGACAGAATTCATTAAAAGAGGGCCAGAAGAAATTGAACATAATTTACAGTTGCTTTTCAATAGGGTTATTGAGAAAAGACAAGCACCAAAGGAATGGCATAGACTGAGGATTTCATATATTCCAAAGAAGGGCCCAGTTGGCCAATTGGACCTGTGTCGGGGCATCGCAATTTCATCAAATGTGGGCAAAATATTCAGTAGGATAATGTACAAGAGACTAGGTAAAATAGTTGAAAGGTTTGGTCTTTTGGGGGAAATTCAGAACGGATACAGACCAGGTAGAAGGGTAAGTGGCAACATCTTCACATTGACCCAGGTGTTAGAATTGTCAAGAAAAAAGCGGAAGAAAGTCTTTAGGGGTTTCTTAGCTGTGAGAAAAGCTTATGACAGGGTATGGAGAGATGCCCTATGGGAATACTTAAGTGGACTAGGATTTGGTGGAAGTTTTCTAGAAGTTCTGAAAGCATTGTATAAAGATGTGGACTGTACACTTTCATCAAGAAAGGTGGAAGTAGAGAATGCACGTCTGGATATAAGCCTAAAGCAGGGATATGAGCTGTCCCCAATTTTGTTCGCTCTGTATGTTAAGGAGTTGGGGGATCAGTTGATAGAGTGTAATAGAGGATTAAAGGTAGATGAACTAAGAATTCCAGTTCTTTTTTGAAGATGATATTGTACTTATGGCAGAGTCCCAGAAAGAACTACAAGATATGCTAAACATAGCAGGGGATAATGGGAATAAATGCAGTTTGGAATTTAGTTAGGATAACTTTTAAGTCATGACTCTTGGAAAAAAAACGGATGAGAATAAAAATAGAGGAAAAAGGGACCCAAGGTTCTCTTTTAAAGTAGAGCAGGAGTAATCAATCTAGAAAAGAGAAAACAGCAGTGGAATAACATGTAGTACTGGAAAGTGTAAGATGTGTAGAGAAGAGGCAGATGAGACCTTGGATCATTGGCTGTCATGGTGTGATGCATATAGAAAGATAAGGAAAGATTTGTTTCAGAACGTGGCACAGGAAAGATTACAATTACAAGGGTTTAGAAGAAGTTTGATGTCTAGAGGAAGAAGAAAGTGTAGCATGGGTTTACCTTTGAAGGGTGACTTTCTGGGGGGCAGGAAATGTACTAAAAGTGGGCACGACTACCTGGTAGGATGCTGGGAGAAAAGAAATGAAATCATAGATTTAGAAGGCAACAGGTTGAATTAAAATTCCAGAGCACAGCAGGGGAAGAGAATGGTGGTAGCCCTGTAAGGTGTCCCCCATGGGAAATGCCTGAGCCTTAGAGGCGGGGATAGGGTATGTGAGGGTATGTTTTTTGAAGCACAAGTGATGAGTGGAGGGGGATATACCCAGGACCAGGGGCCCACCACAGCTGTAAGAGAGTGGGTGGTTTCCTCCGCGTCCTCTCCCTATCCTTTTTTCCTTCCTCCTTTTCTAGGGTACCTGCGTCACACAGGACTGCCGCAGAAAAGCGGAGAGCCACATTATTATTATTATTATTATTATTATTATTATTATTATGTTATGCTGCCATCATTGAAATAAACTATTACAGCTATTGTCCATTTTCTCTTTTATGTAAGCTATAAAAGTCACGTTCCTTTTCTCAGACCTTCACAGTAACATAAAGCCAAATGGCCAAATTAGATTCCCATATGAATGAAAACATACAAAAAACAGGACAATGACATTATGAAGGTGGACCGAGTTAAGCATACACAAACTTCAACTAATGTAAAAGGCACAAGCTTCAGTATTAACGGAGGTTCTCGAAAATGTTGACATTCGCTGATGTTTTACCTGAATGTAAAGTCACGACAGTGTAACGTTATTGCACTATGACGCAAAGAGATTTCTCGGTTCTATTTCCAACATGATGAGCGGTCAATAGACTGTCTAGTGAAATATTCTATTGACCTTGAGTGACACGCCCGTATAGTTCGGATGAATGCACGTATTCAGACAATCGCACGTGACATAGGTTTAGCAAATGTAAAACCCCATATTTCTTGATCATATAATAAATATACATATATATATATATATATATATATATATATATATATATATATATATATATATATATATATATATATATATATATATATATACAGTCTCTGTGGTATGGTGTGGTTTTGGGGGCATGGTGGGTTTTCTGTTTTCTGGGTGTTTTTTTTCGGGGGGGGGGGGGGGCTTCATGTGACATCCCCTTTGATGTAAAGTTCTCGAATTGATGCTTTCTTGGTTTACACTATTGCCAACACATCAAATTTTTTACAAATAAATATCCGTGAAAGCACAGAAAAAGGCACAGGGGATGAAGCAATAAATGTGCTTACAGGGTCCCCAACTCAAATTGCCAACACAAGTTGGTTAAGTGCCTTGGACTAAAATAATAGTGTATACATTTTAATTGCGCTGTATTATAATCAACATATAAAATTACAATTATATTACACTGTAGGCATTGCAAATACAAACACCCTTCCCCGTATTGTTTCTTGAATTGTAAATCGTTCAAGGGATATTCATATTCTTCCCAAGTTTAAGTCTTATATAGTTAATTGAAAATTTAGCAACATTAGAGTGATATGATGAATTGTGAGGAATGTTGCACTGCCTAATGTTGTCAGAGTCGATGTCTTGGTTGAATGAAAATTAAATCATGAAGTATTGGTGAAAGCATATTACTGTAGTGTTTGTACATGACATACCTACATGAAAAGGGATTATTTGTTAAGAACTTAAAACTGACCTTTGAGCCATGTACCGCGAGAAAGTAACGAGACGTACTATAAGTTCTGCAAGTTTCTGAAATTTCGAGAGATGGAGGATAAATACTTGTCATTTAAAATTACAATTAATCATATGAGTAGGAAAAGGCACAGTAAAGAATCAACAATAAAGGAGCTGGTAGGAATGATTTCGCGCAAGCAAAATACCCTAACTTTAAGAATTATAATAGGTTTGGCTACTTTATTTGGAAATGTATAACATATGTTCATTCCGGTTTTTCATCAATGGTGAGACCCAATATTGAACCTTTCCTGCGTGGCTAATCTCGTTCCAGATAAACGATGAAGTACCTGAACACAGATTTGTTTGCATAAAACAATACAAAATTCGTGGGTTTTTTTGTTTGTTTGTTTGTTTGTTTGTTTGTTTTTTTGATACCTTCAAACATAATACGTTGCTTCAGAACCATTTATATATTTTAATTATATCTGTTTCCATCATATCAAATAAACTACCACAATTATTAAAATAGCGTTACGCAAATTATCTGTGAACCCCTCCAGCACTGATAAAACAGTAAAACTAAAACTACTTGATAAGTAGAATCCAATGGAACAATTCATTTTAATTGCTTACCAGATGTGTCACAGAAACCAGGAGGCCCTCAACTTGGAAAATTACTCTCCTGGTCAAATTGATCAATGATAGTAAACACATGGAAATAATAAAAATAGTATGTACACACTAGTTGACATTTGAATTAATTGGGAGAAGACGTGGACAATATTTAGGCATACTGTACCATCTTGGATGGCCATGTTGAGTTAATTTATCATGAATTCATATATCAAACACTGACTATATGCAATATGGATGCCGCCTTTGTTCATTTAAATTCACCAAAAGCATATTTCGAGGAATATTTCGAATTACAACCTGTCATAAAAAACATGTTTTACAGTATCATGAGAACACACTGGTTAGTGTTACCACTTATGTTGCGATTTTTTGCTCTGAATTAATAAATTTCCTCCTAGAGCCTTGGATGTTAATTTGAGCTCCCTTTATAAGAGGATGTGATGTCTCCTGTATACCAAAAACTGGGGAAATATCCTACAGACGATATTTGAGATTACCTGTTGCTCTCCCCTAGTCTGAGTGGGAAAGTGCCAATAAAGTACAAAATATGGGAACACCTGGCATATTGATAGACAAAAGGTAAATATCGCAGTTAGTTTTTGTGAAAAGAATTATTTGATACGTAGCTCCTGATGAAACCAGTGTTGACCAGCCCTTTGTAAAACCAGTATCCTATTCGAAGTCCTTTTTTCATTTTCGCGCACGCAATATACCCTGTCCAGTGGGTGGGTGTTTGTCTGTTTACATTTGTGGACGAACATGCATCATTACAGAAATTCAGAAAATATATTCCACATAGACATTACCCCAACAGGACAAAGGAGCAAAACTTGATTACTTTGTGTTGGTAAGACTTCCTTGGCGGCCGTCAGTGCCCACCTATCAGGGAAATAACATGCGAACAACAGCAGCCCAAGGCTTTCTACGAATGGATTTTTTATATAACACAAGTAAAACATTTGCACTCCTTATGCAAGACTTTAATATAAATTAGTGCAATTGGATGAGAATGATGCAGCATCGGTTTTTAACGATGTGGAGTCAATTCTGGAAACAGGTACTTTATGGTGGTGTAAATACAATTTTTATGTCCTTAATAATGTTATAGAAATTTTAAATGTCACTGTCTGGTTCAATTCACATATTAGGATTTTTTACAAAATCTGTAATAGATGATATCAGAATGGAGAAAAATGCACAAAGGACTACTTACTTCAGCTGAAAGATTTACTTGTAACTAGATGGAAGCAGGCTTAGCTTCAGTGTTTAAATAAGTGGTACAGTTAATATGAAAATGTTTTGACATTTGATGAAGCTCTAGCTTCAATTCCTTCAAAATAGACACCTAAATTATCAAGAGCTTTCTCAGAAACACCCATTACACCCTTTGATACATACTTTTAAAACATATTTATGAAGGTTATGGATGAAAAAAGTCAAAGACAATATAAATTTCTGCAGGAAGTATTTTCACAAAGACCCATCTATTTAAATACTAATAACTGGCACAAATCAGTACAGTTTTTGGAAAGCGCAGGTTCAAAGCATAAAATGTCTTTCTTGGGGTTTGCAAATTATATAAGAATTCCAGAGTCAGCTTTTCAGAAAATATACCATTGTAATGGTTCAAATAAATTCTTTAATCAGTAAGAGAAGAAATAAATTTCAGGAGACTTAAAAGTACGTTGCTGTCATTACTTGTATTTCGCTCATATTACCAATTTGCAGGTTGACCAGATACAACCATATATTGTCAACATACCTGTCTTTAGGATCTCTTTATTTGATTTCTTTTGTATCATATGATTGCACTATATACTTAATGCCCATATTGGTGATTGTTGAACAATTATGCAGGTCTATCACACTTGCTTTCAGTGTATTATTACCTGGGCCACAATACACACATATACACACACAAACATATATATACATATATATATATATATATATATATATATATATATATATATATATATATATATATATATACATATATATATATATATATATACATATATATATATATATATATATATATATATATATATATGGGGGAGAGAGAGATATGACCATCGATGTATATATATATGTGTGTGTGTGTGTGTGTGTGTGTGTGTGCACAACGATCTCTGAATGTGAATTTTCTTTCATGTCTGCAACCATTATGTACCAACCTGCATGTAACCGCTTTGGAAACAAATGATTGTTGAAAAAACTGGTGCACTAGCAGAGCGAAACTATTGTGTCTTTGTTCTTTGGAGCACTGTGAATCAGTATTTGTATGCCAAAGTTGTTTCTAGAAACTAGATTCAAATAGCAAAAACTTGTGCCACGTATTCCACCTGCTTGAAGCGATACAAAGACTTGAATACAGGCCAGTAGGAAAAAATCTTTTAAATCTTTGCACAAGACTGAATTTTTGTCTGGAATCATATACATGATTTTATGCATTTGTCAAACAAGAATTGAGGTAATGGAAGGCTTGGATTTTCAAAAACATATCTACTCACTCACAATTTTTTGAGCCTGATAAGGCTGAAACGCTTTTTGTCCATGTAGTGGCTATCAACAGGAAAAATTATCTTTCACAAAGGGTCAATGTTTATAATTTCTAAAATGTACGAAGGAAAAATGAACTTTTAGTACCCAGTTCTGCCAGTAAAAATGCCTACATGTATTATAACTAAGCCCATAAAACAGACCAAGAATGGCTAGATATCCATGTATGGTGATGATAGTGGGCTCCTAGGATAATCCTTTTCCACTCAAATAACCTGGATGTAAATTGCCGTATGCCTCAAAGGTCCTCTTTATTGACCATGTTCAAATTTGATACATGGGTGACTCTTGGGTTTTTACTCACCATACAGTGCGACTAAAAAAATGGATGTGAAAAAAATACTTTTATTCACATTTTCATTTTAAAACCTCACCGCGCCTTCAATCGTCGCTTTCCGTTCATTTCTGACACCCACAAGGCGCGAAAGGCTTGTGACGTCACACACGCAACACCGCTGGCTGACAGGGAAGATTCCGACCATGCTAGCGAGCCATGGCTGTCAAGTGTCACTTGGTTGAAACATATTTTATTCACCCTTTATCAACAGGATTGTCTTCTTCTGACCAGAAGGGTCAATATAGGGCCTTGCCCTTCTCCCCAAGTGTTTTTCTTATTTGAATAAAATATGTTTAGACTAACAGGGTTAAAAATGCATGTAGACATATTCATTTTCGTCCCTGTTGCCGCCCAGGATGGGTTGGTGTGTTCCTGTTAATTGTAGCAATAAAAGTTCTACAGCTTGTTTGCATTCCCCCAAAGACCTGAAATTATGGAGAGAAGGGACCCACACAGTCAAGATTTACAGCGACAAGTGGCAAGGCCCTGGTAACTGATCTAACCTATGTAGCGAACACTTTGTGGAAAGTGACTTTGATTTGTCAAATATGACGATGTTCAGGCTAGGTTTGGCAAGAAAAAGCTGCTGCTGCTTTGGTAGAAAATATCTCTTTTGCAACGAATGATCATTGCCCAGACGGCAAGTTGGGATCGTCTGGCTGTACCACGGCTGCACTCCGTGCAGTATTGGTGACGGTAGGGTTTAGGGCGTCCCCTCATGTGTGTGGGCTGAGTGATCTTTTCCTCTGCTGCTTCAGCTTTTCTTATTAATTCTTCTTCATTGTCATCAGACCACGTTAATTCAAAATTAAATTCATGCTCTCCGGAATCAATATGCTCTGTTGTATATGCCATAACTCTTGGCAAACTGAAGGTATTCTGGCTTAGAACACATACACCATAGCCAGCGGGTTGCGTTTGTGAAGTCAGTAAGACTTTCCCACATCAGGCCATGATCGGGGAAAATTCGCACGCTTTCCTGTCGCAAATGCGATGCACTTTTGGAGCTAAAAAAATACTATTCAAAAACGAAATTTAACATTTTGGTTTTCAGAAATCATTTCTAACGACCCTGAACACCGAATTTCTGATTTGTGGTACCCATTCAATCAATAGGACCTTTAACGGTTTTAACTTATATTTCTCGTTACTAGAAAACATTTTTTCTTAATTTTGTATATAAGACCATTTATGGTGACACGCCCTGGTCCAATAGCTTTCGCCGAACCCGTGGCAAGGAAAGCTATTAAAAATCAGTCGTACACAGACCAGGAATGGGTTTAATTGAGCAGAAAAGTTAACAGAACAGAGCAAAAGTGTCAGAGAGAAAATACGTGTACAGGGTCTGCTTATAATGTTATGAAATTTGGTAAGTGTTGCTAGACGCTTTTCAGAAACAAAAGGAGGAAGAAAAAGCAATTCATTCAAAATTCGGATCAGGGCCTTGACAACAACATGGCGGATGAACAGCAGCTGAAGGTCATCAACAGAAAGCTGTATAAATATAGTCTACTGGTTGAAATTTTAAATAAAGTCGCAAAATGGATAACTTAGATTACTTAGGAAAGAAAACAAAGACACACAGAGGTTGGTTTGGATTACGTATGTACAGAGGACTTTAGAACCGACTGTGCCGCAGTGGACGGGAAAAAGAATTAAGCACAAAACTGAATGTTGACAAACAAAAAGCAAAAACTGTGGAATGAGACCAGAGCGGCAAATTTTATTGTTCAAAATTTAAGGGATAACTCGCACCATCCATGTTGTCGGCCAGGTCTGGCATCAATTTGGAACCACATGTAGTAGACAGGAAATATGGATATCTATAGCATTTTCAGGCGGGGGGGGGGGGGGGGGAGTGCCAAAACCAGGCCAATGTTGGTGACGTATGCAAACCCAACATTAAAATCGGAGCTGGTTAGAGCTGTTAGGAGTATAGGACTTAGACACGGAATATGCAGAGAATTGAGAGGGGATTAAATGTTCTGTTTTTACATGGTAGTAGCAATAGTAGAAGAACAGCTATTCTATTCCGAAACATTATATAATATAGAATTTAGAAATTCATATTCGATATAGACATAGGTTGTTGATTACCATCGGATGGCTTCCACCATATGGCTCGTGAGAAGGTTGTTCCATCTGAACAAATCTTTGTTATCAATTTTTGAAAGCTATAATTCTTCTGATATGGCACCCACCAAAAAAACATTAAAAAGCTGCTGCTGAGGGCAAGACTCCTCATGAGACACAAGCCACTGATGAGGCTGCAGACAATGAAGTTCTTGTGAAAATACGATAGGAAGTCGCCTTACTCCAGCAAAAATTGCAAAGGGCACTTATCCAGTCAGAAGAGGCCGTTCAAAGGGCTGCTGTGGCTAAGACAGAAAGAACCAAAATAGCAGAGGCAACAAAGAGACAGATGGCACAAGTGGCAGAGGAAAGGGAGTCCATTGACGCCCTTTACGCCACTACAACATCCAACTCTGACGGGCACTAGGAGTGTCAATCTTGCCAAATCTCTTGATACGGAGATCATTTTGGTCATGTGCATGGTCAATGTGTAGTGTATGGAGGTACTTTTGCCTATTTTGCCTTTGAATGTCCAATTTTAAATCCTCTGTAATTCTACTGTTCCATTATAACGATTGAGTAAAAAAATGAATATGAATAAATAGTTTTCCACTCAAAATCAATGGCTTCAGGCACCTATGCACGACTCTAGATCAAGAATATGCCAAAAACTTTACCTGCAGCATATGGCTTTTGATATTTTGACTGGTACATTTTTCCATGTATGTAGCCTATAATAATTGCCTTATTGACTAACATTGGATTTTAGAAAAAATAGCCTTCTAACCACTTACATTCCTCTGTGACATATGACTGTTGTCTCGCTCAGATACGTAGACTGCAAGAAGGAACATGTCACAGAACCTGACAGGAAATGAAATGACAAACTCAGTTTTTCTCCTGACTGTCTCATTTCAGGCAAAATAAGCAAACAAGCTTGACTGTCATGTAATAGTCCATATGAAACCAAAATCTATTAGGTCTGTCTTTTACATGAATTCTAGTTCATATTTTTTCAGTTTTATGCAGCTTTATTTTATACAGATGCCCTTGATCTCATTTCTTGTATGGTTACAAACAAGCTTGAGCACAATAATGACTAAAACAATGCAAGATCGTCATAGACAGAAAGTAATTAAGATTTGTAAGATATTGAGTATTTATTAATTTTCTACTTTGTGCCAAGCTTAATGCTTTTAATTACCAAATGCACAATTGTTGTGGACCTTGAAGTATGCTGTTGTTTGAAAACTTTTTCCTCACATCTTGGATTGACTTTAAATAGAAATTTTTCATTAAAGGGCTCTCATTCAAGCGACTTTTATTATAATTTGCTCATCCATGCTACAGTCCTCATAAGGATAGCCTTTGCTATTTTGGTATTGGTCATGATTACTTTTGCTACCAAATAATCTAAATTAAACAGAGTGCATCTTTACTTGAATGTTTTAGGAAAGCAACACTAACGACATATGTCTGTTATCACAAGTGACTGCAAATAAAGTACCTCATCGCTGCGCTCCCATTTTTGTCTCCTGTCACCAAAGGCGGCATGCGTGGACACAAAGTTAATGAGGAAAGGGGCTGTTGGTTTGTCTGTGTGGCCATCTGTCCATCTGTTCTTCTATCCATTTGTTTGTCTGGCAGCATTTCTCAATAACCCTATAAGAAAGAGTAATGGAATTTATAGCAGAAATACATGATTCTAAGGCTTTATGCGCTGTATATTGTGTTTCACCTTGACCTATTTTCAGTATCGCAGAATTAAAAAAATATCTATTTTTGAACATTTTGATATTTTATCTAGTGCCATTGGTGCTTTGCCTTTCATATGGTTAACGTTGGACAAATGTAAGGGGATATAGAGTTTACGTTATTTTGGATGATCTTGATCTGTTTTCAAAGGCTTTGTTCTTTGTGGGACACTTTAATTTGCAGTCCCAGTACCTTTGGCTTTGATATTTGCACCAAAGATAATGCGCAAGATGATGAGTGGGTTTAACCCTTAAAGTGCTAATAACTGCTATAGTTGCTTTCCCATTACCATTAAACATATAATGGTTAAAAGAGTCCAATTCCTCATGAAGATACCATTCATTCAAATACCAGCAAGCCTTGTCTGAAGCAAAAAGTAGTCTTAGTCAACAGCTTTCCTCGGGACACTTTGCGCGCAGTGTCCCGAGGAAAGCTGTTGACTCAATCTGAAAGCAGCACCTTAAGGGTTAATGCAGATTTTACAGTTGATTTTGCCTCTTGCAAAAATGATTGTGTGATATCCTTGATTCATTTTCATTTGTTACAGCTAATACTTGATCTTCATAAGATCCCCTCCTGAGAGCCAAATTCGTACTAGGAGCAACATCTATGCTTCCAGCTGCCTTAGTGTTACGGAAACCCGGATATCGTGCTACCAGATAACTTAGAATTTTTATTCATTATAATTGTCAAATAAAGAAATAAAGTTACCAACAAAGTGCTATGAAGAATATGTTTTCAAAGATAACAAACTGGACCTCATGTCAATTTATGTGCAGAATATTGATTTTCCCTGTGATTTGGTTTTCTCACTCATCCTCTTCCATCCGAGTTGTTTTACAAAAATTAAAGCACATGAAATGGATCTCGTAAGAAAGGTTCTAATGCTCTTTATCCTAGATGGGCCACAGCTCAGTACAACCTCAAGCTACAGATTGTCTTGTTTGATAAGTGGACCAATTATGCATAGCGTGTTGACCCGATAAATAGGAGGTCAGCCTGACCACATAGTAGCGGACAAACACATAATGGAGAACTTATATTGGTTTATTTGACATGTGAACTGACAGATCACCCATAAGGGTACTTCCTACGGCCAAATTGCTCATAAGTCTCCTCCCTGTGGATGTATAAATATAGATATGCACCTCAGCTAAGTGAAACTAGTATGTTTAAAAAATTTGGATGCTGATCTTGAGACTTCCGTAGACTATATCGTGGATTGTCCACATGCAGTTCGAATTAGTCAGTGCTGTATATCTGTATAAATCTGGAACTTAACATTTAATGGGATTTTCTATTTTAGGTTCTGGGTGACATACATGCTTCTCGATTCTTCCCTTGCGTTTATACCCATTACTATTTTTAATAAACCGTTTGAGCATTAGGCAACTTCTAATTTATGTATTTTAATAGAAACAAACACTTACCTGCATTGCTAGAGTTTAATGTTTCATACACCATATCAGAATAGGTGGAGTTGCATAGCTTTTCATTAGTGTTAGTCCGTGGGAGAACGACCAAACAATATGACTATGTTTGGATTATCGATAGTTGTTAACCCTCAAAGTGCTATTTACTGCTATAGTTGCTTTCTCATTATCATTAAGGATATAATGGTTAAAAGAGTCGAATTCATCATGAAGATACCTTCCATTCAAATGCCAGCAAGCCTTGTCTGAAGCAAAAAGGAGTCTTAGTCAACAGCTTTCCTCGGGACACTTTGCGCACACTGCGTGCAAAGTGTCCCAAGGAAAGCTGTTGACTCAATCTTGAATCTGCACTTTACTGGTTAATTAAGTGAAGAAAAAGAACATCTACTAGTATCCCATGCCTTATACAAGATACACACTGTCTTGTATGCCTTGTTTGTCCTTCGACGCCATCACTGTTTTATGCATTTCTTGCCATGGTCCCTAGCCAACACTTTACACAGTAAAGTTATTTCACAAATGAGTGTTTTGATTGCCTTAGCGACTCCTTTTTTACTTGCCTCAACATGATTTTCAGTCTCGTTGATTAGAAAGATGCTGTCAGGGTTTCATTGGACCCTGGCCTCCACTACATCAATCACTGCTATATATGCCAATAGAACTAATACACTATCAAGTATAAAACACTGACAGTAAAATATCAAGCAAATGACATTGATGTCATATAGAATACGAAAGAGAGCAGCACTTTTGTAGGGTGTTGGTGAATGTGACCAAATGCGCCATCGAGTACCATACACGTAGAAATAGGACCTTGCAGATCATAGATCTGGACCTCTGGAAGGTGTGGGAGTACTAAACTCATTCCAAACCCCAATCCGCAACCCCAACTCCCACCCCCACCCCTTCGAAGACATGCAAAAGAGAAAAATGCCAGGACTTTATGAGATCTGTTTTAGTGGTATCAAACAATGCCCCCACAACACGTTGTAAGGGCTATGTCTAATCAAAGAGCAGGGCGGATTGTCGGTTTGTCAAAAAATCAAATTTGCAAGATAATTGGTAAATCTTTTATTTAGCTTTTACATATTTCAAGACTTGCGTCATCTCCCTGATAAGGCCACGGGACTCGCCATTGAACTCCGACTGAAGAATGACAGTGCCGTTTGCAAAGGGGATATCTCAACAGCGGAATTTCTGGTTATTCGGCTACCTATTGTCAGCTTCTCATCTGCTCAGTTCGTTGATATTATTGCAGGTTCAAAAAGGTGTTTTCCTTCACTTCTATTTCACAAGATTACAATGTAACAAGTCACACTATACAATAGTAGTTTATTAAACCCCCGCGAAAGAGGAAGGCGGCTTTTCCTAAGAGGTAGGCATAGACTTCATAGTTAACCAAGATATAATATTCTACCATATCTCCACATTCGGAAGAAATGGAATGAGAATACATAGAAATTATAATGTTATGAAAATATAAGTGAAAACAGTAAACAGTAAAACAATAAAATTCTGCTACCAATATCTCAGTCTGCATTAGATAATTTAAACAGTAATGACCTATTATTTTCGGTGAGTTGACGCACTGTAAGATATACATGAAATAAAGGGCAAAGGCGTGGTTGGTTGTGTATGTATAGTCTCAATATAGGGAGTTTTTTGCGAGGTCCACTTACTTGCAGTTGTCAGAGTGATTCAATATGTAATCACAGGCCAAACGTGAGTCGGTCTCTCTGTTAACGTTTCTGACTGACAGTGATTACCACTGCTGAAAGGGGCACCTCCGATGACAAAATATAGGCCTAAATACTGTCTTCTTTAGCAACTGGAAAATTTAATCCATCCTGTAATATGTACCACACGATGACTAGCATGTATCATGTTCAGTAAATATATTGTGACATGAACTGATTTTCAGCTGTTAAATGAAACTTATTTTTCCAACATTCAGTGGACTAAATTCTGCTACAAAGTCTTCTATGCATAGTCAACAAACAACTAGGCACCTGTTACTTGAGAGACCCTTTCAAAAGTACCAAGCAACATTACAAACAAACACAACTGGATATGCTAGACTTTCTAACTTCAAGCTTAGATGAATAACTAGTGATCCTATGTGCGTTATCCTTGAGAATTGATGAAACATTTTCTATGTGACTTTGAGATTTTAAAATGTGGAGCTACAAATGTGTTGTGATTCGCCACAGTCATGCGCTACTTCCAGGTTTCTTTACCAGAGTCTGGAACTACTCACAAGTTCATGCCTTGCCAACTTGGAGTGAACATTGTACTTTGGGATTGCTCCTGCCTAAGATGTTTTCTGCACTGACATGCTCACTTATTTCTTTGTACAGAATCCGTCTGTCCGCGAATTTCCTCTCATTAATACCTGACTGCAAAGCCGCTAACAGATTATAAAGGCATTGGACCAAAGGCACAATAAGCCATCGAGACATTCCAAGCGAGGTATGGCAAGAAAATTTAGGGCGTTAATTCATGAAAAAAAAATCAGACAAAAATAGACACTACGCAAGATTATGGTTTTTGTGCAGAGGTTTTAGAAAGGTACCAGTGACACTCGTTCTTATTGGTGCATGCTGCGCCGCTTGAACGAAGAAACTCTTATGCTATTTGCCTTCGCGATATTAATGACAAAAATCGCATAATTGACGATGCAAACGAACTAAATTTAGTCGTTGGCTATTATTGGGGGAAATGGGTACCACAACATCAGAGAATTCGCAAACAGCGTGTAGATGCTTTGCGTGGTTGTCAAAGTGATGCCTCTATCATTCTCAAGCGATTGGTACAAAGGCCTTGTAAAACCATATGTATGTATGTAATGTATGTATGTATGTATGTAGCGTATGTATGTAATATATGCATGTATGTAGCGTATGTATGTATGCATGTATGTATGTAAGTATGTATGTATGTATGCATGTATGTATGTATGTATACATTCTTTCTGCCTGAACGAAACCGTTGTGCCCATAGCAAGCAGCATGAATTATATTCCGATATCAGAATTTAGAATAGGAAGATCGTGGAGCAGACTGTATCAGGAACATATAATAGTAAATAATGAAATTCCAAAGCGATAAGTGACCGATGGTAAATTATGCGTATTTTTTAAAATTTTGTATGAAAATGGGAAACATCATCTACCCTGGATCCTTGACAGCCATGTTTTTCTTAACTTCCATTACTGAGCACATACTTCATTCTATGATTGCACTTATTACTTCAACCTCAATGATAAACGGAAGCCTTTCCCGTGCAAACATTTTGAATTTATCGATATAGACCCTATATATTCTGCCACTTTTCCTTTATTATAGAAATGCAGCACAGTTGATAAACAGCATGTGTACATACGGTATCATATAGAAATTCAGGAATCAGTGCAAATATTGTTCCTCGTATGGCAAACGGCATTTCGCTATCGACACGTCTCTCGTGTGAAATTAGATCATTGGACGGAATCCCTCGATAGGGTCTGCGGCCGCGTTCTCGACTCGGGAGTTGCGAAAGGTCTCTAATGTTTTGCTCGCGCCCTCTGAGGGACAACTCTTACAAATGTTTTAGGTTGTCCATTCTTTAGCTATAAAACGGGATTTGAAATTTAATGGCACGAAGTCAAAAGTTATGGTTATTGGTAAAAAAAAAGTCGATCACAATAAGTATTGGATGATTGGTAACATTCTGCACGACTTGCAAATATTTGAAAATTTCATTCTCCCAATCTCTGTCTGCTACAAATACGTCTTTGGGCAACTGAAACCAAAACCATCGCGTCTTATTGGGAGAGCTTGGCTGGCTACCTATCAATGCCATTATGGACGCACAAGAACATAAATATATCAGCCATCTGAAGCATGATGTTAAGGACGAGTTTTGTGTAAACATGTCTGTATGAAATTACAGCGCAATTTTGCAGACCTCAAGGCAACGTCAAGGCAACAAATGAAGTGTATAGACACGACACGCAATGAAGCAGGGTCGGCAAGCATGTACCAACGGAACCTTGATTTAACCTCTGTGTTCCAAAGATGTTTTCAACAATACCCTTTTCAATGAAACAAATAGATAGTGTATTGACTGAAAATTAAAGCCATCACCAATTGCCTTGGTCTCCAGTCAGATTTGGCACCGTGAGCGTTTCAGATAATATCCGTGAATTATGTTACGGAGGCAAAGAAGATCTGTCTCACTTTTTTTTTTTACGTGCCTAAGCCTCAATAATATGAGTACGAAATACATGCATTCTCGAGAGACACAGCTGACAACAACAAACAACGCATCTGATGGCATTACTTTAGGGCATCCTCCCTTTTCTGAAAAGTATGTGTGTTTATTGGTGGAATATTTTCAGACGAGAACAGTTCATTTATGTGTGACAGTGTATGTAAATGCTACCTCCAGTAAGCCTAGCAAGTATACAGGGATTTCTCTTTTCAACACGGTCGATGTGCTTGCTACATGTACATTCTGTAAATGTGTATAAATTGTATGATTTTGAATACACACCTTAATGTTTTACTGAGGGATAAACACAAAATGAGTTTCTTTCATCATTGTGCATTCACAATTTAGTCTGTGGACTCAATGTGACTGATCCCCGTCTCGCATTGCCGCCGTGGTAAAGGGGTATTTTCCTGATAAAATTTCTTGAATCACTAATTTGTGTCGTAGCACTCTTGACATCATATCTTTCTCTTTCTCCTGTTTGGCCAGCATAATGACAATTTATCACCAAATCGCGGAATAATTTTGCAACAAGAACACGAACTGATATATCAAGATGTCGTAGAAAAGTAGCTTGTATCAAGTAAGTAGCTTTATGAACAGGGGCCCGTGGAGCAACCTGGTATATGATTGTGCATTAGAGTGTAATAAAAACTCTGCCTGAAGCACACACACACATACACATACACATTTATTTCAAGAGCTGACAAAAGCGTCGTTCACATGTGAAGTGTTCTTTGACACAGTAGCGCAGAGATGTTAAGAGCCTCTTACCCCATTAAAAGATGGACCTCAAACTGAAGGTGAGCGTGGTGCAACAAAATCAACAACTACTGAGACATCACATATCGCATTTGTCAAGATGGCCTCCATACCAACATATGAAAAAATACTCCATGCTACTCAAGCAGCCATTGGGCCGGTAACATCTCAAATTGAGCCTTGAGTCCCAACACTAAGCCGCTGTCAACGATGTCACCTGAATCGTGTTACAATTGAGCAAATCCCTGCTCCCCGTCCTCCCCCAAACGGTCAGGTTCGGGATTATCAAACTCGGGAAATTGTAGCAGATTGAATATGGAATGAAAACTGCATAAAATTGGGCAAACACAGCTCGTGAAATTATGATTTTGAGTGTATTCGGGAAATTTTGTGCCCATCTTTTTCCCCCATGCAGAACAAATCCTTGCAAGAGTACACCAGCTGCCTTAATCTGTGTTTCTTTAATGTTAAGCTTTGGTGACCAGTGTGCTGTATTTTACTTGGAATCATTCAATTCAAGAGCCATAGTTTGTTGCCACCAAATTCTATCCAAACTAATTTAATTCCTCCCTGGCTGATCACAGGCAATGGCCGAAAGACGCTGTCATGATGTGATCAACTTGGCAGAGTTACACAAGTATACATTTTCAATTATTCTGTCACCAAAATATGGTTTCTAATCATTCAGCATTTGAAATAATGGCGTCTATCTTGTTACAAAATTGTGTATATGACGCAGCCTGCCAATCTATGCCTTGTTTTGTCACCAGACATTGAAAAAGGTAACTGTGTCTGGTCATCTTTTTGCCTTTTAACACCTGAATCGTCCGAACAAAAAAGTCACGGGCATACACTACTAGATTGCCAACTATTTCGCAAATTTGGCACATTTTTGTCGGTTTCCGCACTTGAATACATGTTAATTACTTTAAACGCTTAAAACTAATTTAACTTACTTTTCACAAATTTAAGTTTGACTTTTAAAAAATCTATATCACGCATGGCATAGATTTGCGACTTTCTAAAGTACAAGATGTCTAATTTTGGCACCTGGAAATGTGTAAAACATTTAACTTTTCACAATTTCAAACGAAATTAAAATACAACAAATTATAACACCTTTATATGTCAATATTGAAATATTCTAGATATAACTTTCAGAACCATTTGAGATTTTCTAAGATTTTGTTACGATGCAGAACGTTCCTACAAATATGTTTACATGAAAAAAAAAGACCTAATAAGTGCTCAAAATGTCAAGACGGTCTACTTTTCATTTTCTTTATGAGGGCCAGCCAAAAATCATTTTGGACTATTTCTTTAAATACCTAGGTATTATTTCTTACGTCTCAACAATGATACAATTTTATTTACATTTTATCTCCTATAAGCCTACCTGGTACATTCAGTATATTATTTTCTGTTGCATGTCAGTGCCAAGTGCAACACCTATTGACCAGTAACCTTTATGCATAATAGAAGTATATGCAGCAAAATAATTCTCACCGCAGCCTCATTGCTGTTTCTAATGATATCGTTAATGTGTGTTACCCGCTACGTGCATGCACATTGTAGATTAGGGAATAAACATTTTACAGTAAACGTGGCACTACAACGGTTTCCTGGCGTTCAATGGACGATTGAACGAGGGGTAGGCCTACAGTGTTGCGGTATACTATTCCTTTACCACAGATTTGTAGTATAATATTGTGAAATTGGTCTCATACAAGCAAAAGATAATTTTGGAACAACATGGCTTTATTCTTTCTGAGAAATGTGTTGTAAGTGAAAAATTAAAATGTAGTCTGGTCTTTTATATGCAGTTCCAAAGATTAGCATGTAATATAATACGTTTTGTTGTCGGTGCACGGGGTGTACTGGTGGATTGACTGCCCATTTTCATTGATAGAATTTCAATCCTGTTGCTTCATGAGTGCTGTGTACAGATTGTGTTCCTTGTTTGCTGAGTTAGGCTTAACTTGGATCTTCTTTCTTCTTTATTTTTCAATTCTGTTCTAGCATTGCCATAGGCCACAAGTATAAGTGTTGACGCATACAAATCATGGGGTTTGTGTCGAATCTTTTGACCGTTTGGACGGTG
Organism: Hermodice carunculata; assembly: GCA_964020975.1. Lineage (NCBI taxonomy): Eukaryota > Metazoa > Annelida > Polychaeta > Eunicida > Amphinomidae > Hermodice > Hermodice carunculata. The sequence goes on from OZ026614.1 coordinate 22,418,730, forward strand.
CAAAGGGTATATAATGGCTTTCGATCACTGTAACATCTCGGAGTACTGTGATATTCTTATGTTAACAAGTGTGTCTGATTTCGGATGCATGCATGGCCAAAACATAAGAAGTACAATGACAAATGTACTTTCCGTTGCTACACAGATACACGTGTCCAATATATTTATTCGACATTTTCCGATCGTTTTCTACAACGACAAAGATCATGCAAATTACAGCTATATTGCTTGAGCAATGTCGGTTTTATTCCTATCGTGTTTTACCACTTACAATTTGTGTATACTTCAGAAGATTATATACTTTCATAACATACGTCTTGCGATTTTGTCCAATAACTTAGCAGAAGCCTGCGAAATGCATCACATACCCGCACACGAACAAATGAAAATATAAGCTGCATGCCTGTTGTGATTAAAACACACTTGAATCAACATCTGCCCTGTTCAACGTTATATTTTTCGAAGAGGCATTTTGCGTATACACGACATGTAGGAGAATAAACGTATGTAATTTCCATTAAAGGATTATATAATATTGTTCAAAGGAAATAATTGCATCTAAATAAGACATCCACGTAGTGTTTTCGGTCAATTTGTCAATTTCTTGATTAGATGTAATGTGGTTACAAATACGATACAACTATATGTGTATCAAAGTCGTCTAATTTCCGGCTCCATTAATTAAAAAGAGTTATGAGAACGTTTCATCAAAGCATAACTTTAACCGTTCTCTCCCTTTTCTCCGGCATGCAGGTTCCGTGACAGTACAAAGAAAAAGGAAAAACGCGCTACCTCATATACCTTTGACTAAAGCTACAAATCAGCACAACCCATCGAAAAAGGCAAGATATCGTTAATTCTGAGAATCAGACGAATTAAGTTTGTCAACGTTTTGTGCATAATTAGAAGCAGCAAAAAAATTTAAACATTTTGATACATGGATTTAAATTTTGTTTTCACGAGAGAAGAGAACATCGCCAGCTGGGGCAACATTATGGAAATGGGGACTTGTCAGCGCTACCAAAGCAAGGGCACCATTATGTTTACCCAAGAACAAGAATTCAACAAAGCAACTGTTTGTTAGGGTCAGGTGGGAAATGTAGTCCTATCAGCGGATATTATGGGTAATGGGTAGTAGGCCAAGGTAGTCAGAAAGCGGGCAGCAGGAAAACTTTCCCACCCCGATAGCCAATCACAAGACTATATTTCTATGTGAGGTACATTAAGGCCTGATTCAATCAGCTACAAACCGGGTTTGTTTGTTTGTTTGTTTGTTTGCTTTTTACCCTGGTGTATTCAATTTTGGCTGATTTTGCAAATGAAAGTTTTCTGGGGTTTCACGCAAACAGTTTTTAAAACGGTTTATTCGTTGTATATTCAAAGGTTTCCCACATATAAAACTATTTCTAAAAATTGTGCACTCTTAGAGCTTTGGATGAAAACTGGCTTCTTGGAACTGTTCCAATCGAATGACAAATTTCTTTGAAACTAAACTGGATCCTCGTGGCGCGAACAATCAAATGGGAAAGTTAGCCAACCAGTTTCAGGTTTTGTTTTGTTTTGTTTGTTTTTCTGTTTGTTTGTTTGTTTGTTTGTTTGTTTTTTTTTAACTTTCTCCCTAGATGGCAACAGTTTGTTGAACCCGCTTTAGGTTCGGAAGCAAGGGAATAAACAGTTAGGTAAAACCAGTTGTGGTTTGACAAAGGGTTTTGGTCAAACGAAGGGGCCCTTACGTAGAAATGGTTCCCTTGCCTGCAAGGGACAGGCGCAACTCTGCGGCCCACTGATCGAGGGTGGAATGTCAACTGGCGGAGCAGCAGCGGGTTGACACCCGTACCCCGAAGTGCAGTTCACCCCACCACACAAAGGCAAGGGGGCCATTGTCTGTGTTATACACGAAGAAAAAATAACTCAACAAAGCAACTGTTTCTCACACGCGCCCGAGTGTGCCAACTTTCCTTGTGTGCTCTCTGTCTGTCTACTGTTGGGGTACGTTCGTGCCACATATGCCACAGATGCTCGAAGCCAATGCATTCTCTATATCTAATGCCCATAAAGTTTGCCACCCGCCAGACCCAGGGCGAGTGTAACAACAAATCCTGTGGGCAATTGACACGCTATATTTGCACTGTAAATGTATCGCTACGAGCACGTGTGACATGTACAGCACCAGCAGCGACAAAAAGCTTAATTTTACATCGGACAACAGGAAAACCGTTGCCCTCCAAAGCAGTCAATAACAAGAAAAGATTTTTACCTTAGCTATAATAATATAAGCTGGTTCATTTTCAGCCTCTGTTAACATGGTTAATGATATGCGTGTTGCTTCACATTTTGGTATTGTAACTGTCTGATATTTTGTATATATCTATGTTTCTATAACCCCTACGTCTTAGGATCCAATACTGATAACAAGAGGATTGTGAAAGTCTCAACTGACCCTGTACGCATAGACCTGAGTGACTCTGTGATCTTCGAACTAACGTTACGTCACCATCGTCACTGTTTGCGATATTTGTCTTGACCCACAATTCTGAAATCAACATTCTTTAACCGAAATTTGAGAAGATCCACTATTACCAAGATGTATGACAATAGGTCAGTTTTACCTTTCAATGTCACCCAATGTCACAAGTATAAACACCATGATTATTTTCCTATTAGTGTTCAATAGTTACCATGGCCTAGAATCCACCAAAATATAAGTCAATAAGTCGGATTGACCTTTCAAGTTCACTCAATGTCAAATTAACGTTATCAAAAGAAACCGTATGGATATTTCCCTGTTAATGTTTAATAACCATGGGCCTAGGATCCACCATTACAGAGATATAAGCCAATATAAAGCACACCAGACTATAATGCATGACATGGGAGCTCCAAAAGCCTAGGGACTATTGCCTTGGCTATTCCCATGGTGGACAACAAGATGAAAATATCGAGTATGACTGAGAAAAAAATAAGTTGCTTTGCATAAGTTTGTAGCTGAAATGCTTTAGATAATTCATGAATTAAGCAGATACATATATTTGTTCAATGAATAGATATAAGCAGCAAAGGCATAATTATTTATAAGAATAACTTACTGAAAATATAAATAAATGAAACTGTCTCTCTCCAGTACTCCCATCTCATGTAACAAGAATATTTCCATCTTATTTTTGAAAATGTTCTTACGCTCACCCTCTTTACTATACCCTGGCGGGTTACTTTATAGTCTGAAACCATTAAATTTGCAACCTGGACGTTCACGAGACTTTACATGAGGTAATATAAAGACCTCTGATATCGTCTAGCATTACACTGGATATATTCTTTTCACTCAAATAATGAACTCGTGTAATCAGGTGCTTTACTTCGACTTATGTTAAGCTTGAGTAAATATGTTAATAAGTCTACTCTCTTCATAACATTTATCCATTTAGGTTTCTCAAAGTCTTTAAAACCAACACGAGATTCTGGAAATCTATTTATTTTATTCTGAACTGTTGGCAATTTTGTTTTCAGTGTTTCAGTGTTCTAAGTCATACATTACAATCATAATGCAGATAATAACATTTTCCTTTCTTTTTATGCTAAACATTTTCCTTGTCTATACAGAAATTTAAGTCCTTGGTTAACCTTACGAATGTCTGACATTCCCATGGTTTTACCGAACATGCATTGATCCAGATAAATACCCAGGGTTTGATTTCAGTTTTAGTACTATTTTGTTCTCCATTAATAATCAAAGTATCAAGCTGTTTTAATTTTGCCTCTGAGGCAAATAGAATATTCCCCGTTTTCTTTAAATGCAAAGAGAACTTGTTGGCTTCCAACCAAGTCTGAACTTTATTAAGGTATCGACTCAGGGTTACTTCAATCTCTTTTACGTTCTTGCTGGCATAAATAAGTGCTGAACTGTCAACATAAAAGTATAGGTCACAAGAAACAGCCGACTCCATGCCATTTACGTATAAATTAAACAACAACGAGCCCAAAATTTATAGATTATGACTTTGGTCCATTTATATCCACACTACTTTCTTTTTGAGAGGTGTGAGGTAAACCATGCTGCTGATGGATCTGTAAAGCCAAGATGCAATATTTTTTGTGTTAGAGTGGAATGATTCACCGTACCAAAGGCCTTTTGTGAATCCAGAAGGATGACCCCTGCATATAGACCTTTATCTAGCTCTGATACTATGTGCAAGAAAGATCAGAGCTGAATTTGTCGAAAAGTTTGAACGAAATCCAGATTGAGATAACGAGCACCAATATTGGCACGACCAGTAGATTGTGTAGTATTGCGATAATTCGTTAAAATCCAGGAAATTTCAGCTGTGCAATGTTATAAACAAAATTCATGAAGAGCGAGCTCACGTACGTTCGCTCTAAGTTTGACGTGGATGCTTAATGCAGTTGAGAGAGCTTGAAAATAGTGAAAACACACAAAAACACATCTTCTGTGTAGTTTTGTACCCCGCAAAAGGCTCAATCCAATCTCTCTAAACTCAATACCCAATCCAATTACCTAATTAATCATGTCATCACGTTTGATACAAAATTTTGAAAATTCAAGGTTTCAACAGCTGTATTAATTTATAAACGGATCATCAACGAGAAGACCAGCAAGCATGTTTCTCAACCTTAAATATGCGCACAAAAAGGATGCATGAAGAATTTTATATGCTTAAAACTTTGACTGGGCTCCAACCCGGGTTCGAGGAAAACTCCAGGGATGGGTATAATCTTAGAGGCATCCCTAAGTGTTTGTTTATGCTATTTTTATCCGATAAGGTAAGTAATTAGGCCAGAGTGTGCTTGCTGGTACACTGATTTTATCTTGAAGAGAAAGTAGTTTTATTGTTGTCACCATGGGAGGGACTTTTTAAATCAATCAGTGCTTACAATTACTGTTAATATGAGATAACAGGTTCACAAAAGGAACCTTCACTTGGCAGACAGCGCTTCAAGGTAGCGTTTCCAGCATGTGTTTTCCTCACTTTGGTATGGTTGAATCACATATGTATGATTTCCTTATCTGTCAATCTGTATATCGGACACATTTTCAGTCTGTTTTAGCCATATGGCTCACTATGCACTTACATAAAATTTTGCTGGCACCTGTTTTGTATTCCAACTGCGTCTATCGTTCCTCAGCTATTATAAGTATGCGTACTGTAATTTTCAAGCCGCGATTGTGGTATGTTTATCGTAATAACGAAGAACGAATGAAAACTCAATGATGGAGTGCACACAGTTGGAGCATAGTGAAGAGCAGTTAGACGTGATGTTGCTATTTACCTTCGAATTTGGATGTCCTCACCTGCTGACAATAAGATGTTATTTACATATGCCAGGACGATAAGACAGTAATCCACGGCTATTTCTTCAAACTTTGCGTGCCCAGGATACTCCTGGGTGGATGGAGGGAATTACCCTCTTCAATACATAGCACGGAGTCTGTACAGGGGTACCATTTTGCCTATATTGTATTAAATATAACGAAAAGGCCGGTGAGCATATATATATATATATATATATATATATATATATATATATATATATATATATATATATATATATATATATATATATATATATATATATATATATATATATATATATATATATATATATATACACACACATCCTAAAGGATCTGAACCCCTCACCTTCAATATGAGTTGCAGCACCTGGTATTAAGGGCCAACTTTTTTTTTCATTTCAAAGCTTGAATATTTAAGCACATTGTGTTTTTACATCGACTACCTGCGCATTTTCCAAGTAGATGTAGCAAGAGCGTTTTTTATCCAAACATGTTTCCATTTGACAACACATGTTGGCATTCAAGTATACGTCCATTGTTTTATCAAAACGCTTATTACGTTGGGATCCCATTAAATATCATAAGTACGTTTCACTTTGATGCAAAAGGGTTCCACTTGTGATTGTAATCATATTCTTGATATTTTGAATTTAATGAAAAATCCGGTAATTTATACGTCAAGTTTTCCCATTTCCTTTTTTGCAAAAAAAGTAACTACTCTTGATTATACTGTCATGAAAGAAGCATATGCTGGTTGCAAATTAAACTAATTTTGAATAAATTTGCTTAGTTGCACGGAATGACAGAGAGAATAGTTACTGAGAATAGTTACTGCCACTTTACTATCAAATAATCTATCAAAGCAAGCGAAACGTTTTATAACTTAATTTAATTTATTTAAAAAATCAACGAGCAAATTATTTTGCAACTGATATTTGGTGTTGTGAATACAATGGCGTTATCTTCCAAGGAAGCCAGTTACGCACGGCAAGCAAAGGGTTTACACTTAGATACCCATGCCAAAATGCATTACATGTCCAAAGACCCGAATAAATAAAGATGGCTGGAAACCTCATGCCACATTGGCACCTAAGAAAAAGCAGGCGGTGCCAGGAAGCTGCCGCATGACATTCAGGGTTGTGAACAGATTGAGGACCCACCTGGTCAAAATGTTGAAAAGCTAATACAAAACTTCATTATCCCAACCAGTCAATATTTGTCCAATGCTGTGCCATCTGTTACCATCAAAGCGGATGGAGAAACTACATTTTACATCCACGAAGTCGACAGAGGCAAAATATTCAAAGCAAAGATACACCTTCGCAGCGAGGTCCGTGAGAGACATTTTCCGTTCACTAATCAATTCACGGTTCCCGAATTCACTTCATTCCCTAACGATATGTAGTTCATATGAAAGAAGCTATGCATAGACCATAGTCCTCTAATTTAATGCAGACTCACATAGAAAGCGTGCTTGCAGGACACAGGCTTAAAAGAATAATTCCAGTTTTGTCTCTTCCTTTAATTGAAATTCACGCCTGCATTTTCCTTGAAAAAAAACACATTGCTGTAGAATGAAGAAGTACGATCTTGTCATACTGGACAGAGCCGAATGATCTAACATTTTGCGCACTGAACTGTAAGCAAATTTCCTTGCTGCACAAAAGTCGCAATTTGCCGAAGAAATCCGTTGCATGATGATGTGTTATTCTTTGTGACACAAAAACGATGATTAAGGCAAGATGAGAAACAGGCAACTTTAACGACACTTGATAATCTCTGTTAACTTCAATGGGAAAGGGTTGCATGCAGACATATCGAAGCTTTGTGTGTCTTCAACTTGAAAGCTTGCGTGTGAATGTTACAGTTCCTTCACGAAGAAAGCCCTTAGGACCAACTGGAATGCTTGTCTCGAGGCACTACTCAAGTGCTGTACACAAATTTTCCAGGTTGACGGATGCAACTGCACACTGTCTGTCGATCGTGCCGCCTCGTCTGGATCTTCTTTAAAAAATGCCGATCTAATTTATGTGCTAATGCAGTCATTTTGTTATTTCTCTGAACCCAAAAATTAGCTACATATTGGTTTGTACGACTAAGTATGACTCACTAGGAGACTTTTGTTGTCCTGCCACGACATTATGTTCTCTTGGATAGTTACGGATCTATTTATGCACTGACCAAGCCAAGGACTTGCTTTTTGTACAAAATCCAAGGTTCTTGTTTCTGTACCCAGGGCTGCAAGAACGCTACTTGATTAAGATACCTGACAAAAGTTCATAATTACGAATATACTTGGGTGAACTGGTGCAGCTTGATCTTTAATTTACATGGTATTTTAGTGGAAGAATAAGGCTTTTGAGAAACATGTGAGGTCCTTACAGAGCAACGACAAGGTAACTTTGTGTGCATACGCATGGTAAATAGGCATGTAGTTTAATTAGATATTATCAAAATCACTCATATGTACGGCCCCTCACAGCCAGCCTAACTAAAGTACTCATACAAACAAACATCCTATGGGATGTTTGTTTGTATGAGGTCATAGCAAGCCGCAAATGCCCATACTTCACTACTTTATTTTGACCCGTCTTTAGGATGGCATGTCTTCAACCTTGCTAAATCCATTTTAGTATTGAATGTTTCCTTGACGGTTGAGCGTTTCTAAAGAGGGAAGCATCAGCAACGCTGAAAGCTACAATGTAATAATAATGATAATAGTAACAATAATAATAATTTTATTAGATCCCCCGAATTCGAGAAAAACATTACATTATACATCGAGATAAACACACTGAGATTGTACAAGTAAAATATGCAGAAGTTAGTACAGAATTAGCAAAGATTTACCGTAAGACTAAAAAGCTTTCGTTAGCAGTGATACCAGCATATATTCTTCTCCATAAGGTTTAATAAAATGTTCATGGTGCAATAAAAAACTTGGAGAGTCGACGATGGCGTCTTGGCTGTAAGAATGGTTGGGCCTGCAGTTAGGCCGACTTCAAAAAGTTAGAGACACTAGAGAGATTCCACTTTGATTTATATAATCTCAAAGAGTACCTAGTGCAGCTGAACCAGGTAAAAATATTCTAAAAGGGAATACAAATTCGAATCACGTACGCATGTGTCAGCCTTAAAAAAATACTGTTAAACAGTAATATGGCACGTTCCCAAATTAAGGACTCAGCAGGCTTTACATTTAGAGCCTTCACTTAGCACGTATAGTGATGTCACTTCCCTATCCCCAGGCACTGTTTAAGGAGACAGCCCTGTAGGGACTCCATCTTATTTACAGATGAGCGATCCAGATTAACACATTCCATACTGTACAGAAGGGCAGGGGCACAAATGGTGTTCCAGAGATGACACTTTGTTTGGGAATCTAGCCCAGGATGGACCACTCCAATTTCTCCGGGAGCATAGAAAGATCGTCTACAGCTATTCATACGGCAGTCCAGGTGACAACTACCAGAGCCATTACTGGTAAACAGTGGACCCAAGTTCTGAAGCTGATCTACAGTTTCTATCTCATTTTCACCTAACCACCATCTTGGTTTATTTGAAAAGGAATGCTGACCAGAGATAAAACATTCTGTTTTAGCAGGGTTGAAGGAGAATCGCCACTGATCTGCATGACGGTACCATATATCAACCAGAGTCTGAAGTCCAGTTACTGTAGAGTTAAACAACGTAATGTCATCTGCATAAGCATACGAGTTAAGCTTACAGATGCCGACACGCACACCAATAGCGGTCTCATACAATTCAACCAGTAAGTTATGTAAAAAAATATATTGAACAGGCGAGGAGAGAGCAAACTTCCCTGAGTCGTGCCTGCAGTGATACTAAACGAAGTGCTGCATTCTCCGTTCCACCTCACCATGGCAAATGTATTTCTGAGATAAAAATGACGATGGATTCGCTTGACAGGCACAGTCGGGGTCGGTAGCAAATATGTCCCATTGCTTGCAGTGAGGGATAGCACAATGTTTGTTACTTTTACTCTGTAATTGAAATGGAAAATATTCTTAATATTGATCAATCAAAAGAATAGCAAAAAATAAGAAAATGCTATGTCTGTCGTTCTGCAAGGAAAGGCCATCAAGTGTTGTCGAGAATCCTGAATGTGAATGTGTATTGCGTTTATCAGTTATGCTACTAAAAGTTGTATTGCGTAATTTAGGTATATAGTAGAGAACACAATTTTTGAGCTGGAGGATGTTCGGGCATAACGTGGGGCGTTAGGGTTTTAGATGGGGTATTGATGATATCGCTGTGCAGATATTAAAGGAATATCGGGGAATATATTCAGACATTTCTTGCACAAAATGTGCTGAGAACAGCGTTGTGCTTTCTATCACATTGAAGTTCTACCGCATCAACCGTACTTGCCGCTCCCATAGTAGCCTTCGTTTTTAATCTTTTTGGGAGCGAAAATTACTGAATCCTTCATTCTGGTTATTGGCACAAAAATAGGCAACAATTTTTACGATGGTGTATGGTTGTGAACTGACTGGTCCGGAAAACAAGGCCCCAAAAGCCGGCCATTCCATGTGCTCACCACGTGCAGGCCAGCTCTGGGGTCTCTAGATGACGTCACACGAAGTGGTTGCGGATTTTATTTATTTAAGAATTTCTTTACCGTGGGTAACTCTTTCAGAGCACAGCTCTGTTTTGCCAACGGACCCAGCATACATCTAGATGAAATAGGAAGGCAGCGTTACATATGTAATTAAACAGTAATTAAAATTAAAGAAATCTTAAATGGTTGACACTGCGACTGGGAATAACTAAATCTACACGAATAGGGCATTTAGTAAAAACAACCAAAAAAAACTAAAAACTGTCGATGGAGAGTAAAACTGTAACAATTAATTTACAAAGTGAAATTTGTACAGACGTTTAAAATCATATACACTATCACATTGCTTTAACAAAATCAAAAAGACTATTAAAAATGCAAATATCATCATATACAATTGAACGTTTGAATATTGCTTTCTTCGGATGGAGTACAGCATATGTTTCTTTGAATGGCAAAGCGTGTTGGGTAGTGACTAATCGCGTCTAGGAAAGCTAGCTAATTGCACAAATAGTTAGGTGCTTGCCCGTACGTACATTTATACATTAATGTTGGCATGCGGAATTTCCATCTCTCTTTGACAGCCTGGCACTTTAGCCCTGTCACAATATCTTCTCCATTGTAGTTAATATAATCAGAGTTAAAAATAATAATATTGCTGTGGCTCTCTGCTTCTGTGCCTCGGTCCTGTATGACACATGGGGCCTTGGAAAGAAAAGGAAATTATATGAGGCAAAGGAAACCATGGCCTGTTATTATAGTCTGCCCTGTGCCACTTTCTGAAAAATTGTTCTCTTATCTCTCTATATGCATCACACCACAACAGTCAATGATCCATGGTCTCATCTGCCTCTTCTCTACATAACTTACATTTACCATTACTGCCTGTTGTCCATTTCTGTTTTCCCTTTTCTAGATTAATCACTCCTGCACTACTTTGAAAAAGAAGCCTGGATCCCTTCCTTTCGTCCAAAACACCCTTTCCTTTGGCTTTTCTAGTTCCTTGTACACTTTTAATGTACTCTTTTCCCTGACTCCTCTTTTTCCAGTCCTCCTTCCAACCCTCTGTAACAGTCTTACCTGTATACACTTTACAGTCATCAACCTCATCATATCATTTCAATTCATATCTCTCTGCTAACTTATTTATGTCTTTGACCCATCTTGTCTGTTCCTTGACTCCATCATTTTAAACTTTCCTGCACCACCTGTGTTTACTTACTGCTTGTAGATACCCCTTTACTTCAGCTTTGCTTATTTTCGCAATTCTGTCTGTGATTGCATTCCATCCTAACTCTGCTAGGACTGCTTCTGTTACAGGACATGGTGGTGCTCCCAGTAACCATTTCCCCATCTCATTCTGTTCTTTCATCATTCCATGGATATTTCCCTCACTTATTGAAATCACATCTACGCCATATATCATCCCTGGTATTGCGACTCTATCCCATAATACCCTTGCTGTGTATGCTCTGTTGAAATTTTTCAATGTGGTAGCTTTAATCATTCCTTTCATACGATTCACTTTCTGTTTCATCTTCTGCACCTGATACCTGAACATGTCTTTACAAGACGCTTTTATGTTGACACCCAGGTATTCATACTCATCAACCTCCACAATTTCAATTAACTGTTCCCTACCTTCTGGAATTTGGAACTGCCCAAACTTTTATTCCCATCTGGGTTCTTTCCAAGAGTCATCACTTTACTTTATCCTTACTAAATTCTAACCTCCATTTATTCCCATATTCCACTGCTATGCTCAGCATCTCTTGTAGTTCTTTCTGGGACACTGCCATGAGTACAATGTCGTCTACAATATATTAACTTGGGATTTTTAGGTCAACTACCTTTATTCCCTTTTTACACTCCATTATTTACTGGTGCCCCAACTCCTTAATATATAGGGCAAACAAAATCGGGGGACGGCACACATCCCTGCTTTAGGCCTATATCCAGGCATGTATTCTCTATTTCTACCTTTCCTTATGGGAATGTACATTTTACATCTTAAAACAATGCTTTGGGGACTTCTAAAAAGTTCCCATCAAATCCTAGTGCACTAAGTTTTTCCCATAGGGCATCTCATCATACCATGTCATAAGCTTTCCTCACATCTAAGAAACCCATGAAGACTACCTTCCACTTATGTCTTGCCAATTTCAACACCTGGGTCAATGTGAAGATGTGATCGCCTACTCTTGTGCTATAGCTGAGTCCATTCTGAATTTCCCTGTGAAGGCCAAGCATCTCAATTATTTTACTTAGTCTCTGATACATTATCCTGCTGAATATTTTGGCCACATTTAACGAAATGGCAATACCCGTACACTGATTCAACTGGCCTACTGGGCCCTTCTTTGACATGTTTAAATCCTGAGTTTATTCCATTCCTTTGGTACTTGTCTTTTCCGGTAACCCTATTGAAAATCAACTGTAAACTATCCTTAATTTCCTCTGGCCCTTGCTTTTTGAATTCCGTCAAGATATCATCTGCTCCTGGAACTTTGCGTAATCGCATTTGCTCAACTGCTATTTTAACTTCTATATTTCTGACTCTGCCACACATCTCTGGATCCCATTGATCCAGTGTGTATTCTGCTTGACACCCTGGTACTGTTCCCGGACCCCACTGCGGATTATTAACTTCTCGCCAATGCTCTCTTAAAGCTTCCTGTATTTACTCCTTGTTATCTGTCCGTTGTCTTCTCTGAGTGATTTCCTGTGCTTTATTCTGTTTACACTGATTAACCAAAAGATGGTTGATCCTTCTCCTCCATTCTCCATTACTTTCATTGTCATTTGTTCATTATTACTGGCTGTCCTTTTTTGCTTTCATATCTGCTACATTCCTTCTACATCCCACATACTGTCTCTTATCTTCTTCTATATCACCTTTTGGATACTTGTTTTTCCTGGCTAATCTCCGTGGTCTATTTTTTCCCCCTCTTGCTTTTTATGACTCCTTTCAACTTTAGGTCTATTCTATACACTAGACTTGCATTCGGGTCTTTCTTTCTACCTATCTTTTCCTGTGTTACGTTAAGAGTCCTTATGAACAGGTCCCCATTCATTTCCTGTACGTCCACTTCATTCCCCCATCTATTTTCCATTCCTGCAATTCCAATTTTAGACTTTCTTGATACTCTGTCCAGTCTGTTTCTTCTTTGACACTGCATGTTAATCGAAACTATCATCCATTATGGTCAGTGCCTATATATCTACCTTCCTCAGCTATTTCACATCCTTGTCATTTGGAATACTGCTACTAAAATATAATCGATTATTGTCCATCTTTCTCCTGATGCCCATGTCCACTTTCCTTTGCATTGTACATCCCTATTAACTACCCTCAGACCAAATTCCCTTGTGAAATTTAGTAGCCTGGTTTCATTTCCATTGATTCCACTATCCCCTCCCTCAATTGTGCTCATTCCATTTCCTATGTGCCCATTAAAATCCCCAGCTATCATAATCTGGTAGTCCTGTTGCTGAATATCACTAATCATCATTGTCATCCTATTATATATCTGGTCATTCCATTCATTGGGTAACCCCTTGTGACCCACATACACTACACCTACTGCTACTTTACTTCCATTTGACTATATGCCTATCCACTGACAGTATATCTCATTTTTGATCTCACTATTGTCTTTCCATCTGTCCTTGACCTATCATATCATATCCTGTGGGACCTGTCAATATCCCTATCTCTTCTTTTCTAATACGTGTCTTTGCTAGTGCTATAATATCCATCTCTTCGTATTCAGCTCCATTTTCTATTTCTGCTATCTTCCCTTTGAATCCTCTACAATTGACATATCCTATTATCATGCAGTTTTTCTTTCTCTCCCTCCTTCTTGTTCTACTACTAGTTCCTGTTCGCCTGTGGTTGTTATCCTGTTCCCGAACTGACCTGGTAGTTGTTGGGGTTTCTAGTTTTCCTGCTGTTGCGCCCACTCACTGTGAACCTGCCCTAGCCTATCACTTCCCTTCTGACTTGGGTGCAACCTATCCCTAGCAAATATCTCCCTCCTCCCTGCGAAATCCTCCCACACATCTCTAAAAGCTATTCCCCCTGCCTAAATAACTTCTATAACTTCCTGTTAATCCCACAAAACCTGCTTGCTTCCCATCTGCTCATCTTAAGCCTTGGTAAGATCCCCATCACCAAAGCATCGCAGTCTAATTGCGCTAACCTCCCCCACAAGCTTCCCGTACCAATCTCCGCCCCGTATCTCTCCCCCTGCTCTAACCTGTCCGAAAGATCATATGGTAAATCATCATAGTCACCAGATACAGTTTAAAGCGCAGCATTCTGCGGTCTTTATGCACATATTAGAAGTTTCTTAGCACGCGTAGCCAAAACAGTATTTGCATAATCAATACAGGGTAAAATTGTGGAGTTAAACATTAGTTCCAATGTTTGTTTGGATAAAAATATGCAAACACGTCTGAGTGACATGACCTTAGAATGCATTTTATATGCTTTTTCCAGGTTAAATCATCATCGACATAAACACCTAAATATTTAACACAATCAACCTGGTTAGATACCTGACCATATAAGGAAACCGCCAAATTGTCCCTCACATTTCTTTTTTCGTTTATTAACATAGCCTAGGACTTATTTACATTAATTGACAATCTATTGCACTTATATCAGTGGGCGACTTCATCTAGGACGAGCTGCAGTGTGTTGGTCACTTCATTAACTATGTTTCTTGTTGTATAAAAGATCGAATCATCAGCAAATAAAGTGCATGAACCATTATTTACATATTGTACCTAATCATTAACGTAAATTAGGAACAACACAGGACCGAGGGTCGACCCTTGAGGGACCCCTATTTTCAGTACTTGTCGATTGTTTATTTTTCCATCAGACGATACTGTTTGTTTTCTATTACACAAATATGAAGGAAACCACGCTAGTTTTTTGTCCATGATAACATATTTCTTGAGGTTTTCCTTTAAAATGTCGTGATTTATGGTATCAAAACATTTTTGAAAATCGAGGACACATAAAGCTGTAATAAAATCACCATTTAGGTTTGTGAACCAGCCGTCAGTAGCTTTATGTAAACATGTCTGAGTGGAAAGATTTTTCAGGTATGCACTTTGTTCAGCGCTGATAAAGTCCTGCGTTAGCAACAGTTGACACTGAATACCTTTTTCAGTGACCTTCCCAATTGTGACATCCACACTGAAATAGGTCTGTTATTGTTCAATTCAAGTTTTGTACCTTGACCCCTGTAGACTGTGGTAACACGTCACAATTACCAATCACCTGGTAACACTGCTTGTAAAATTGACCATTTACAAATATGCGGTAAAGAAGGTCCAATCAGCTCTCCGCCAAGACGTAATAGCCAGGTGACAAAATAGAGATTATCAATAGAACTTACATCTGAAAGCACTTGTAATTCACGAATTACAGAAGTAGTGTTAAAGTAGGATAAACTGAATTTGTAAATACCAGAAGGACCTTTCTATTAAAATTTCATTAGTAAAGTGAGGTATACCTAGACTTTGAGAGACTTTATTTCCTATTTCTGCAAAGTACTTACTAAAATCATCAGAACTGATCTAATTGTATTTGTGTCTTTTTGCCCAGAACCACTTCCTAGTAGTCAATATCCTATTCCGCAGTTCGAACTCTTTACTCTCCATAAGCTAACCTGTCCCTGTCTAACCTGTATACATATGGAATTACTATTGTCTATATTGCACACGTTCCTCTGTAAAATTTTGACATAGGCTGTATCAGCCCAAATAAATTAAAGGGTCTTCAGCGGGTAACTACTCAACATGTTTCGGAGCCTTTTACCCGTACATGTCTCTCTGAGTAGCGGCTCCTTGTCTAAGCTAAATATTCAGCAAAGACAACCCACATAATAAAGAATAAATAGGAACGTGGCAAATGATGAATTAGCTAAATACGTGAAGTTTTGCTTATAAATGCAGAGCTTCGTTATGAAAGAAGAACCCCTGTCAAACAAACCATAATTACTAAATTTGTATTGTACAGGTTCTGATAAGAACAATTTGACTTACCCCTGAACCAATATGTACCCTTTCTGGCTGGACAGTTTATCCCAGTTAAACCACCCGCCAGTGTATAACTGAAGTGGAAACAAGCTGGGGCCTTATATTCAGTCCCAGTGATAGTAAAATAAACAGTTGCAACTAGACCACCTGTACAAACCAAGGGAAATCCCAACAAGGACTGTAACAATGGACATCCTGCACCAGAAATGTAAAACAAACTCTGTGATGACACCTACCCCCCAAACAATTAAGCTCTATTTAACTGCCAACTCTGAGTCAATGTATCAACTTAATGTGTCAGGTTTGTGACATTTAAGAAAATACTGTCAATTTTGAGTAAATGTGCATTTAGGCATGTCAGAAAAGAATGAAAGTCATTAGCATTTATGTCAAAAAACATGTAATCAAAACAATTTTTCTTAACAGGATTTTGAGTACAATTAGGCAAGCTTGTAACTGTCGTCAGTAGCTGCTTGCTACCTATAGCCCCTGGGGGTTTGACCTAACAGAAAACAATGTAGAATTTTATTTGTTGATGTTCCATAACATTCAATTTCACTGCGGATGGGACGATGACAGACTGTACCAAAACTAAGACAAAACCGGTTTTTAAAAAATGCTTCTGATGGTTCTATTGTCGATTTTTTTCTATCGATAAAGTATGATCCCTTAATACACTTTCGAGTTATTTCGTATGAAGTCCCTTTAAACTTGAAGATGATTGCAGAGATATCATCTGGTGAAACTTGTTTGAAGGACAAGTATATCTTACATCCTTGTTTGTGATATGTGCTAGAATGTAGTATGGGTGTTGAGTTGATGGTTGCGGCTGAAGAAGGTCCAATGTTTATGTAATATGTATCAAATCATCGCGCAGTGTCATGTTTGTTTCTGATGTTTGCATCATCGATTTTGAAGAAATAAGGAAATTTATTGTTTTGGTCTTATTAAGAATTACTTTGATCACATCTCCAGGTTTCTTAGAATCGTTTTTCGAATTTTGAAACTCACTAATGCAATAGTCTTCATTTGCTTCTCTAATATTTCTACGAAAGACTTCGTTTTGAGATTGTATTTTCGCGTAGCGTACAGT
The DNA here is from genome assembly GCA_964020975.1 of Hermodice carunculata. Lineage (NCBI taxonomy): Eukaryota > Metazoa > Annelida > Polychaeta > Eunicida > Amphinomidae > Hermodice > Hermodice carunculata. Next base: position 22,435,770 of record OZ026614.1, read on the forward strand.
TTACATGTAGTTTCTTGATTAGTACATTTTGTTTGTATAGGTTACCCAAGAATTTTACTGATCATGAGATACCATTAGTTTACCACGCGGAGCGCTTGTGCTTATATCTATAAAATTTAAATGTTTTAGTGGTTATATGTTTCTCTTTAGCATCTGGGATTATGTTTACATCCTTAACATTATGGACATTTGGTTTATGTTCCTTCTATCCGTGTCCATTGGAGGCAAAAAGTCCTTAATTCAAAGTTATCGTTGGCTATGACACCGATTAGCATCTTTAATTTGTTAAACTTTACGCTATGAATATCCCATGAAATTAATAGTACGCCCAAGCTCCCTTTAAAGTTCATGATATTGTCTAGTAATACAAAATTATCTTTTGATACAAAAATCAGTTAGTGTGGCGAAGAGAGAGCGATTTCGGAATAGACGGTTGGCTCCCTTTATAATGTATGTAAATATTAACATTTACCTGCTACAACATGTAATTTCATACTTAGTTCTGGAAATACAATGGTTTAAAAAAATCTAAGAACTTTCACCATGAAATCTCATCCTATGTTACATGTATCCTAATTTCAAAATTAATTTGTTCTTTGACCACCAGGGATGAAGTTGCATATTTGGATCTGGTACACGCAAATAAACTAAAAAGTTGTCTGTCCAGAGGGCGCTACAATACTCCGTTTTCAAAACCTGTCAATGTTTGCCATGTCTGCGCAACCAAGAAGTCTCGAACCAGCAGAAGGGTAACACACCTGCTATTTGTCTGTACACATGCTGTGTTGATAAATTTCTCGGTTTTGTGTAATCTATCACCAGCCATGAATACAATGACGAAGTTGCCTGTAACAAAGGATGGATAACGTGTCCATAAACAGGCAAACAGTGAAGCACACGAGAAATGCGTGAACCCTTTTCGAAGCCGATTCTCAACCAGCCAAGGATAGATTTAAATCTGAAAATGATTTGAAAATACACTTTCCGATCGCCGTTCCTCAAAAGGATTACGTACGTCATTTTACTTTTTCCCCATGTCCTCTAAAGATAATAGTTGCAACAGGGATCGCAGGAAATAGATAAATTTCGTGGCTATTGTTGGATATAAATTAATGATACTTTGTGCCCAACGGACATGAAGCAACATGAAAATTAAGCCGCTTGAAATAAAAAGTAATGAAACTTAAGCACCCGCTGCGTCCCACAGAAATCTTCGACTGTGTTTGCATTCACAAATACTGTTTATATTTTTCTTGAACACCAACAATTACAACGAGAGGTTTCGCGTGTGCTAATGCATTTACACTATGTGCATGTATGGAAGTTGTACTGTCTAATAATTCGCAAAACACAGGCTTTCATGTACAATACCCCGACTTTCATGCTTCAAAATCAGGATTTTGTTATGAAACTATGGGTTTGAACATGAAACGTTGGATTTTTTTACAGAATCTAAATAACTGAGAAAATCACATATCTGCATGCTAATTAAAAAAAAGCATGCAGATGTATGATTTTACGAATCAAAGTAACTACTTCCATCAACCCTCGACAAATCTCACAGTTTCAGTACAACCAGGGTTTTGTGAATTTTAAAATAACAAAGAAAAAGGCATGGTTTTGAAATCTTACAATGGGTATTGTGACGTCACAAAACCTTCGGATTCGTTAAGTCAGAATTTGAAGAACAAAACCGATGGTCTTTGTGAAGACACAATCATACACGGTCTGTAGACCACCTTCTGTGTCACCAAACCATGGGTTTTGTCATAAAGCCCTGCTTTTATTTCTAATACCTGTGTTTGTGAACTGTCAGACAATACCACGCCATATGCCCGTGTGCTCTTAGCACATTCACGTGGCTTTTGGTTCACCACGGCAGGCAAAAAAACTGTTGTCTTGCTTTGCTCTAAACTACATTGAAACGTACTGGATGAATTTCACCACATTTCAACTTTTTCACATTTTGCGCAATTTTCAAAATTTCCTACCCTCCCAAGAGGTGCTGCATTATGGGACTCTTTCTATAAGACAGGTGTAAGGATATTGATTATTTGGGGGTAAACTTCACACAAAACAGATCATTCCCCAATGCACAGCGATGTTTAAATACGACTGCCATGAAAGCGCGTTTTACATTGAAACAACCCATTTCACACTCAAACATTTCAGCTAAAATGCGATATTCTTTATTCCACTCCCTGCCCCCCCCCCCATTTGTAAGGATACTTCTGAACTTTGTGCCCCCCCCCCCCCCCCGGCTGTCAATAACACCACCTTTAACAGAACGTTTAATGATATAGAAAAGCGATTTGTGTCTTAAAACATATTCATGAGTTTGTGCAAATCCATCTTGGGTGTTAACAGAAAGTCTGTAAATCTTGGCATTCGAGAACAAGGGTATCGTCCATAATGCTATAGGGCTTTGAAACGACTTAAACTGCTACACTAAAAGTAAATGGCTGATGATATCGTGCAACATGTTTACCAATGAAACAAACCTGGGTAGCCTAATTCTTACACAAAAACTTAAGTCAGTTATTTTAAAAATGTAAAATAGCTGACTGGGTGAGAGATTATGGATGTGTCAGACACAACAAATATTTTGTGGAAGGAGTTTTGAGCAGACTTTGTAGGTAAACTGGAAGTAGCCAGTCAAGGTAAATTATTTTTGTATGCTGGGCTTAAAAGCAGACACGGGTATGAAAATTACTGTGATAATTTCATTCATAGAAAGTACTTAACAAAATCTCGGACGAGTGCCCAGTGGTTAAGAGTAGAAACAGGCTGGTATAGTAGACAGGTCATCAACAGGAATCAGCGCATATGTAATTTCTGTGATACGGAAGAAATTGATGGAGAACACTTTTTATGAAGGTGCACGCCTTTTACAAACCAGAGAAGGGACTTAATTAATAGCGTAACACAAATTTGTGTAAATTTTCAGAACTTAACACACCCGGACAAAGCGCTCTATTTATCTAACTCTGAAGGTAATTGTAAAAAGTCTGTGGTAAAGTACTGGTATGAATGCCTCAAACTCAAAAATACAATTACCGCCTTTTGACATCATCTATTAGCTTGCTCTGCAACCCTCGGCTTGGATTTACATGCACTTTTAAATTACATTTGCACTATCTTCAGCCTGTATGTGATGCTTTAGCATGCCAGACTATGTAATAGTACCAGATACTATTTTGTGTAATTGAATTTATCTTTGGGTTGTAAACTGGGATTTATGCCATTGGTCCTTTTCTGGAGGAGCAATTTTTTACCATTTATGATAAAGTAGTGCTAGATTTTTTCAATTTTCCTACCTCTGCAGCCTTTCATTGTCACTATGTGTATAGAGCAATGCCCTACGGCCACAGTGTGGCATGCGTGTTGGCCCCAGACCGTGTACTTACAACTTATCCGCCGGCCTTCGCATTGTACAGGTGGCCCGCAAATATGTGTAGATATACATGTGGCCCGGCTGTGGGGGTTGTGATGTAATAAAACGTTACATTTCTACTAGTTTCCTATTTCGATTCATTTTATTACTTGCAACATCATCGATACTGTAAATGCAAAATACGAAGTTGCTGTACTGTACTGCATACAATTGGTTTGGGGAAACCATTCCCCAGGGCTTCATCAGCCGCCATCGGAGTGCCCACTGTGTATGACAGTCAATTTCAGACAGTCTGTATTGAAGTTACCGTATGTGCACGCCTAGCATAGCTAATTATTCGCAGATTAAGAATGATTTAAATAGTTTGAACGAGCCCAATGGGACTTGAAAATGACTGTAAAGAAGAAAAGTAAAAGGAATAGCATTTTCATTTACTTTTTATTTCTATCTCCAGCTATGTTATGACAGATAATCTAAGTACGACCGTCACAGTATTATTTTAGTCAAGATTTGTCCTTCACTCACCTTCCACACAGGAATGAGACGATTGTGTGCTTACTTTGCCTTGTAAATATTCACGAAAGATATTAGTATTTATTATTTCTTGAAGTTTGTAAAGTGTGCAGTCTCTCGTCGTCTTTATCTCAGCCTCGTCGTCTTTATATCAGTTTTCAGAGTATGTGCCAAATGGGTCACCAGGTTTATTTTGCCTGTGTCCAGTAAACTTGAAGGCGGTTATACTTCTTGCGTGTCGATCCCCTCAATTTTCCAACGTTATTTTTTTACACTTACATTCAGTATTTGTCATAATGTTGAATTGCTGGATATAACAGAAGTACAATGATGACGGGCAAAAGGTGTGGCCCAATAGTCAAAGTTGTTCATTCCCTGTTCTGTTGAAGACGTATGTGGACAGTGTTTCTGGTTGTAAGGCTTTCCTTATCAGACAGAAAAGATGTTATTGGGGCCGTGACGATTAAACCATATTTTTTTCATTTCTACCTAAAGCTCAGCCCTGAAATGTGTTTGTCTGATAATCTGACATTGTATCAACAACATTGGGTTATTTATACATGTAATTGCTAAATTATCATAGAAATATGTTAAATTTTCCTGACGATGCCACACAACGCCATTTCACCGTTGGACGACCTCTCGGCCTCCTCAACCATTATCATAGGAAACTACTTTTTGTCATTAATTTTTATAACTGTTTGAGAGGGATAGAACAAAGGCGTCTATAATTTTGGTTCTTGAATGACCAAATACAGGAGTCAAAATCTCACAAATATATTTGTGCATCAGATAGTCTTGTTCAGTTTCCTTTCATTTTGCCATAGGATGTTCTACTTAGCATGTATTCCAAGTATATTTTCAGGTTGACTATACTCGGTTTGCACTGCTGCACACAATCAATTACACTTTAATTCATGGCTTCATTTGGTCTGTCTGTGGAAGCCATCGGCAAAAGCATGGTTTTTCATACTTTGAAAGGGCGCGGTGTTCTGACAGGTAAACGATATAAGACGCATTGCCTGGCTCGCTATCTGAATGCCAGTATTCTTATGCATGAAAACTGTGAGATGCTGCACATGACCAAACCTTCAGATGACATAAAACTCAAAATTCTATTCAAACAGCCAGCATCTCTCACCTGAACTTTTTTCTATCAAAAGTCACAGGCATGTTAGTCCACAATAAAATATTTTTCTAGTGATACTTTATATAATTGGCTTGCATCAACAGAGTACATCAGAAGAATCTATCACTGCAAACAATCAAGTTGGAATCAAGTGAAATTGTACAAGTCGTGGATTTCACCATATTGCAGTGCATGTTGAGGAATACAGCATTTAAATTAACCATTAAATGGTTCAAACTCAGGTGGAAGATATCATTTACTGGTACAGAGAAATATACTACAGCTGCACTACTTTGAACCAGTTCAATGCACAGAGGGCTGTAAGTGGTAGCTAACAGAGCATACAGAGGGCTGTAAGTGGTACCTAACAGAGCATACAGAGGGCTGTAAGTGGTAGCTAACAGAGCATACAGAGCAAAATAGATATCAGCAGAGGTTGATATTCAGCGTTAAGCTGCCAAATACATGAAAATAAGCAGAGACTCAGAAAAAATAGGTCACTGATGATAAACAACAAGCACATGGGTTCCGTACTTGAATTCTAGCTATGGCAACAAAAGGATCGGACTTCATTAGATAAACAGGTGGATCAAGAAGGTGAATACCTTCCATGGTATCGAGGTTGCTTTGATACCAATCACCGAATCTGTCCAAAAATGTAAAAATTATAAATTTGAAGCAATTACAGGACTCTTCCACAAGGAAGATAAGGATAAGAATTTAAGAAATAAGAGAGAAGTCTGACAAAGTACAGTGCCATATTGAACTGCCCATATGCCATTCTACACAATTCAACGAATGACCTGCTGATTCTAGTTTCAGTGTTGCCAACTCTTACGGAATTCCCGTAAGTTGTACGGAATATCAGGCTTCTACACAGTGAGCTTACGTCACACGGATCAAGAACAAAACCTTACGGATTTACAAAAGATGCTACGAGAAAAAAATTATAATTTAGCATATAATTGAGATGATGGATATCACGTCTTAGTTATATACAATAAGATCATATCAATATTATTGATAATTTGTTAACTTTGCTGTCTCTTAAATTAAAAAAAATATGAAGGAAAATTTTAATTTTATACAATGGTATGACTTTCAAATTCTGCACAAGAAATGGCAAAGTTTTAACCTTGAAAAAAAACCTGCAAAATTTAAAATATAATGCACCAAATGGCTCCATTTCAGTTACATTTTCAAAAAATTCGCCTTTGACGGGACGGGGGCCCTGCCCCCCCTCCCGCACCCACCCCCCGGCTCGGTCGCTGCGCCACCTCGCTGAATCTTACTGATTTACAACACTCTAGGGTTGGCAACACTGTAGTTTGGAGACAAAAACCCTAAAATCAAAGATGGGTATTCATCAAAATAAGCTAAAGAGATGGTACATATCAGCCGAGGCATTGATTCACTCACTATTGTATCAACCAGCCCAACTGGAGTTACCCTGTGGTTCCAATTTATAATTACTAAGGGAAAACAATTTTACTTACATCAACTCGTAAAGCTTTTCACTTTTTGTTATGATCCATTTTGTTTTAGAGTTTAAAAAGTGAACAGACTCGACAGTCACTATTGGTCCCTTATCTGTTCTGTATTTTTTGGCAATGGGCCACCATGAAATTACATAGGGACACTTCTTGGGACCGTCTTTAATTTATCTGTCAAGCGCCACTGCGAATTTTTGTGTGTCTAGTTCTTTTCGACTTCTTTGCCAAAAGCCTCAAATTCCACTTGATGAAAATATAGCTTGTGGAAGGGTCACACCAAGTTGCTTACTGGGCTGTGATACTCGAGATCCCTAGTTTGTAACGAATTTTTACATTTGGGTACTTGTTGGTTAATGCATACCTTCCTTTTGATTGCAATGGAAGTCAATGGGGATTCCAATTGTAATTCACATTTTCTTCTTCAAATCTGTTAGGCAGATTAATTCAAGTTTGATGGAAATATATCAGTTTTGTTCAAGTGGTCACACTCCAATACTATTTAGATTCTTTCCACTTTTCTTTTCTTTTTTTTTCTTTTTTTGTTGTTGTTGTTGTTGTTGTTGTTGTTGTTGTTGTTGTTGTTGTTGTTGTTGTTGTTGTTCATTTTTCGATAAATTCTTTCAAATATTTTCTCCGAAACCACTTGTACAATTACTTTGCAACTGCTTAGGGACATTTCTGGGGACACCTGCACAGATGGCGCTGCGATTTTTTTCTATATTTGTACGAATTTTTGTGCATTGTTACTATTTTATTTGTCTTATCCAACATCGCCACTCAGTTGTTCTGGAACTCGGCGGAAATGTAGCTTGTGGGAGGGTTAAACAAGGTTGTTCACTATGTGGTAATACTGTAGATATCCTATTTCAACGAATGTTCAATTCGGTAATTGTTGGTTAATGCACGCATTCCCATTGATTCCTATGTATAGTAAATCAATGGGGATTGCAATGGTAATTCACATTTCACGACTTCTTGTCCAAACCATCTACCAGCTTCATTTCAAACCTGGTTTGGATGTTCCTTGGATGGGTCTCTAGCAATTTTGTTCAAATAGCTATGCTTCAGTGGTTTTTAATTTTCATGATATTATTATTATTATTATTATTATTATTATTATTATTATTATTATTATTATTATTATTATTATTATTATTATTATTATTATTATTATTATTATTATTATTATTATTATTATTATTATTATTATTATTATTATTATTATCATGGGGGGGATTCTTCTCCAAGCCGGCACCTCTGTCATGTATATGTTCCGAAAAACCCAGCTCGTCACATCTCTCGATCGAAACATGGCACACTTCAGAGATTCTCTATTTATCTTGGTAATGGTGGAGGGGTGCATGGTTACTACTAAGCACTAACAGTGGAGTAACTATGAGGTTTCTCTTGTTAATTTTGTCCTTAAGTGACCTTGAAACTCACATAGTGCCATATACCCTGGTAATAGTGAATGTTGTCACTATTCATTTAAAATAACTTGTGCACTGTATGGATCAGGACTAATATAACAAACAGTGATGAAGGTCTTAAACAAAGGTGACTTTTATATTTTTATAATTTACATCTTTTATTTCTAAAGTTCACATGACCACTTCAGTCCGTGCATGCAAGACCAGCTAAGAAAATTTCTTGGCTATTACTGGATATTTGTGTCACTTTGTGCACACCGGACATGAAGCAACATGAAACTTATCCCTCCTTTCTCACCAAATTTTGGTGATCAGCAGCAAACTTTTTCTTTAGGTTACCATGATGAAATTCCGTACACATTCCGGTCAATACTAAACCATTCTTCTGGTAAATACTAAACCAGAATGGTTTAAGATAAAAATGTTTTCCAATGTTTGCGTGAACTACACAAGAAAAAAGTCAGCTGACAAATCTCTCTCTCTCTCCCTCTCTCTCTCTCTCTCTCTCTCTCTCTCTCTCTCTCTCTCTCTCTCTCTCTCTCTCTCTCTCTCTCTCTCTCTCTCTCTCTTTGTAGCTTATCAAGAATGATATAAACGGATTTAGTCAACAAGAGATAAGTCTCCGGGGTCCTTGTGTCGGACGTTTATCACTCAGATCTAATTTTGGCTTTTTAAAACATGTCTTAATTTGTAGTGCTGTCCATTGTCCATGGAAGAAAACCAGGCGGTAAAATATGTGCTATTTACCCTATCATAACTGATTTGAATATAGTTTCAAAAAGGTTTTTTTCAGTTATCTCTTTCCAACAGTTCTTATTCGCAATACTACTGGATAATTACATGACTAAACATAAATTGTTAACACTCCAGGTGGAAGAGAAATACTGCAAAAAAACAGTTTGCTCAAATGAAGTACCCACTCCCCAAGGGGTTCATTTAAGTCTTTCTCTCGCACAAATCCATATTTCACTCCCATCGCTCTCACCAGAAATCAGAACATCGGAATTGATGACCAGCAGTCTCAATGTAAGTGATATAATTATATAATCGATTGGTGATATAGCCTTGATAACAGCCTACCTTTTCCGTTCACTTTCATTCACCACAGATTAATGGCCCGTGTCTTTAGGCATTTGGCATCTTTATGTATCTATTGTATGCAGTAGTCTTAAAGTAAATTTTCGATGGGATGCTTCAGCATTTCATTGTACATTTGACTGTGTGTATAGGTGCATGCAAGAGCAATGGTACAGTGTCGTTGCAGTTATCGGAGCTTTGGTAAAGCATCTGAGTGTACGTTATTTAATATAGCACTTACTGCACGTCAGGCATTGATCCACTAAAGCTCAATCTTTGGTTTTTACTGATCCATTTAGGTTAATCAAAAGTATCATTATAATTCGATAGAATCTGGTAAACGTATTAAATTGAATCACTGCGTGAACAATGAAACTCCAGGGAAACCCAATGGCTGACGACTCAGAAAGCTATAACCTTTTGCCTGAACCTCGAACTCAAGTAGACTTTATTTATGGTGGCTTAAAATTACCACAGGGCTTGTTCTAAAATGTCATCCATAACTTTTCATTTTCCACTTTTGTCGCCCCTGTTGTATCTATAGCAACGACCGGACAGAATACATATTTGTACAATGGGTTTTCACCATAGACTTAATCAGAGTGGTTTATGTGGCTCCAGTAAAAACAAATCACCTTAGACAGCCTGAAAGTGTTGACTTTTGAGGAAGATGGAAGTCTGTCAATAATGTTAGGATTCCATCATATTGATCTTTCAGTAATCAGACATTGGCATATATTATGCTGATGATTTTCATAATGTATTTATTAAGAGATTAACAAGTCTAAACATACTCTCCGCAGACTGACACCAAACGTTACGGGTGACACTTCAAGGGCGTCGGCCGGTCTTGATCGAAGACAACTGCGTCAGGAACAACCGCTACTAAATCTGAGTTACATCCATGACATTTTGCTCTTCTCTAATATTTATAAAGGATATACAGATACGTTAAACAGTTGTCGTTCATCTGTGCTTTGATATTCGAGGAACTTTAATTGAACTATGGAGGACCCTGAGACTGCGAAAAGGAGATTAGCTTTCCAGCGGAGCTACAGTCTAGAGGTAAGTTGTGAACTAGAACATGTTTCCAAAGAAGATGAATTGAACTTTTATATTTTTGTAGGACAGCTGAACTAAACGATACCTTTGCAACATCAGTCGATTAAGGAAGTCTAGTCAAGATATCATGCCAATAAGCCCTCATACAATATTTAGAATTTGGCACATGTGAGGTTCGGCGCTTCCGTGAACGTACTTTTCGTTGGTGTTTTAATTTCCAAAGACAGTTTGAGTGACGGTACTTTTCATTTCTTATCATCAATATATTTTCGTTTGTTGTTGTGCTTGATGTTTCTTTTCAATCCATATCCAATCAAATGGCCACATGAGGCACCACTTTGATTGTGAAAGTGTGTACACCTTCCATGACACCACATGGCTTGTATTTACAAGGCGCACATTTATGTGCATTAGTCGGATTTTCAATTAAATTCTGCCCGCGATCAAACGCCATGTCTGTTGGTTTGGGGTCTTTATTATGAATGATACATGTAGTTGTTGTATTAGCAAACTCCCATTACCAATTCTCTTTGCACATAATTACTCCAGATAGTTTTACAATGTTATTTCCCTTCACCTGAAGCGTTTTAACTTGGAGATTTCAAAATTTATTACCCTTCTTTCAATCAAACAGCCATAATTTCAATTAGTTGCGCACGTGTACTATTATTAAATTAGGCAGAATGGACACATTCAAAGTAGCGCCATGCACATTTATTTGATTTTATGGTGAATGCGTTCGGGCAAAGGGAATCTGTGTGACCGAGACCATTGCCTTGCTGGTAAAAGTACTGGTCATCACATTGGAATTTTGATCATATAAATGCTACATGCGCTTGAACAGCAATAGCAATTGTCCTGCTTTATTGCTCCTGCAGTCACATGTATGCTCATAGGTCCAATTAGGTCTAGCGTATTTTTCTCTGCAAGATCAACTTCAGGGTATTCACTCCCATCGCAACCGGTGACATATTCTATCTGACGACAAGCAGAGAGGGTATTTTCATCGGAATTCTGATAATATGTTCTATCAGACGCAATGTATCAGGGGTACTTTCATCGCAATTCTGATGCCATGTGCTTTTAGACTCTGCGCGTCAAGAGTACGGTACTTTTATCGCAATGCTTATCGCATGTCCTAATATGTGATGCCAATTAACAACAGAACTCTGCTTGCAATATTGATAACACTTTGGGTGGAGTTTTTTTTTTTTTGTTGTTGTTGTTGTTGTTGTTGTTTTTTTTTTCATTCATGTCGACATTCATTAAAGTACATGCATCGAATCTGATGTCTTGTTCTATATGACGGTCAAAATGATTCCCCCTCATTCTTCTCTATCTTTTCTCCAGTTGCGTACCAATGACTAAATAATTGACGCTGCACGTGCATAACACTGTCGTTATGATTTTCCTCATTCTTCTTCTTTATCTTTTCACCTGTTGTGTACCAATGACTGAATAATCATTTGCCTCATTCGAGTTTAAGTTTTCAGTGTCAATGAACGTTATGAAATTACACATTCTATGACAGATCATGTGCAGACCAGGTCATGTGAAAAACGACATTTAATATTATTTAACCTCATGTTTCCACTGATGGGCCTGGGTGCAAATGAGACGTACACTTGTACATTAAGTCATTGTGTATTGACTTATTAGGATAGGGACTGTCAAATTTGATTACGAGAGTGACACAATAGGTTTACATTAAGTAGTATTGTGTTCTTTGGTTGCTAAAAGACATTTCATTATGACGTGACATAGTGATTGGATATTTTATACGTCAACAATAATAATACAGTACAATTCCCTGAAAGTGATTACAAATAAAAGAAGCATGGCAGCATGTGAATACTGCATTCTATAAATATATATATATATATATATATATATATATATATATATATATATATATATATATATATATGTGTGTGTGTGTGTGTGTGTGTGTGTGTGTGTGTGTGTGTGTGTGAATTTTTTTTTGAATTGTGTTTTATTGACTGCGCCACATATACAAAGTAGCAATTTGTCACACATGATACATACAGTACAAATTTATGTTATAAAGCAAACGTCACAAAAAAAAAAAAAAATCACACATGATACATACAGCACAAATTTATGTTATAAAGCAAACGTCACAGAAGCGACAAAAACAGATACATACAAAGGAATAAAGAAAAAAAAGATCTGCACATGATACACAAAACATAATAGATAAAGGCGCTCGGTATAAAGATACTATTGATTATATTGGCTATAGAGGTTTCTGCCGTATTGTAATGCATTCTTTCATATATGTCTCAAACATTATTATTAATTCCGTATCACTTAATTTCATAATAAATCTAAACATGTCTTGATCACTGAATGATGTTGGATGTACGAAAACGTCTTGAATCTATATGTGTGTGTTGCTTCACATTGTTTTGGGTGAAGTGTTTAACATAGGTAAGGCAGCCATGTCATTGCACTTGATTTTCTGCAAGTATTTTTGCTTGTTTATAACCAGACTGACTGTGTTTTACAGTGTAAATACTGAGTTGGATAGTCAGTATGTAACTGCCTTTAAGACGATCTTTTATTAGACATTTGTGACATGGCCGATATTACTAGTGGCTTAAGACTTTAATATTGCATTGTTTTATACAGTCAGACTTTAATATTGCATTGTTTTATACAGTCAGACTTTAATATTGCATTGTTTTATACAGTCAGACTTTAACATTGTATTGTTTTATACAGTCAGACTTTAATATTGCATTGTTTTATACAGTCAGACTTTAATATTGCATTGTTTTATACAGTCAGACTTTAATATTGCATTGTTTTATACAGTCAGACTTTAATATTGTATTGTTTTATGCAGTCAGACGGGTGTGTGTTAGTCTTGAGGGTGTCCGGTGTTCTTCCAGCAGATCAAATGGAGCTTGGTCTGGTTTTATGTATAATGGAAACAACTTCTATTTTGCACGGCTGCTGTGTCTGCCTCTGATGCCACGAATTACAGAAATATCGTAACCTGATTGTAATTTCAATCTAACTCATTGCTAGGTCACTAATTTCCTCTTAAACAACTAGTTTGTGGACACTCAATGTCACACACCCCTCACACTGTTCGGCAATGCAGAAAAGTCGTTCAGAGAGACAAAATTAATGTCAGCAATACATGCAGATTTGAAAATGCTGCTGTAATTTTTGGCTACAAGGTCCATGAAATTACTTAAACCTATCTGGCCATCTAGCACTCTCATTCATATCAGTTTGAGGCCCATGAAGAAGTCAATGAATAATAATTGACTCCACCACTGACCAATGCCAGTACTTTCATTATGCAATATCTATTACCAATATGTTTCCACACAGTTGTAATACAATGGCATTTACTGAACACCTTTTGTGTATCTGATGTCTATAATGACGGACAGGGCACTGGATCAGCCGGCCGGTGACAGCTTTATGTGCATAAACAATTCTGCGTGCAGGGATGCGACAGGCCTTCGCTGGGGCAAGCACCAGACTGCGGACCAGAAGGCCTGCTTTGTGCACAAAATATATCCTGATTATTATTATTATTATTATTATTATTATTATTATTATTATTATTATCATTATTATTATTATCATTATTATTATTATCATTATTATTATTATCATTATTATTATTATCATTATTATTATTATCATTATTATTATTATCATTATTATTATTATTATTATTATTATTATTATTATTATTATTATTATTATTATGTTATCTACCATAAGAATACTTACATGTTTGCAGGGCTGATTTTGGAATACTGAAGACATGTGATTATGTAATTTTCTATAAACCGCACACCAGTTCCACATAAAACTTGCTGGAGATGTACCTTGACATGATCTTAGTAAAACTAGGTCACTAGGTTAAGTATCTGGGTCACTTATATTCATATTCATATACTAACAGCTCAAAGTTCGGATACGCTTAAATCTGCCTATCTTAGATCAGTTCAAACTGCAACTGAAGCTCAGCTCAAGTTGGGACTTATTTTAAAAATACCTATAGGTTCGTCGACGATGGGGTGTTCATACGTCCCTCTTGTTTATATACCTAGAACAAATATTCCTTATAAAAGGACAACTATGTTGCACAGGAAACTATCTTCACATTTTTCATTATTCTGACAAACCGGTGTTACATGGGGGAAACGGTCCACAGTATTTTGAACATATCAGGAGGCTGTAATGGTAAAGGTATACAATTTCAAAAGATGTGTTTCATAGAATCGTTTTTTTAAGTATTCTTCAAATTGTCAAAATGCCTAGTCCAAAATTAATGTTCGACGAAAATAAGAGCGATATGAAAAATGCGCATTCACGCTTTTAATTCCTGTCTGATTTTATTATTTCAGTAAAGTTTTGGGTCGATCCAAGGGAAAGAAAAAACCATCATCAAAGGTCTCTGAATAGTTTAACTTCGCAACATATTCAAGACCAAGTTTATCGCATCAAATAGTATTTAAGACAGTGGAGAAACTGCATTTTGAAACAAAATTAATTGCAACTAAGAATATCAGAAATAACAACTTCAACTTGTGTATGGGTGTGTACGTATTGTATTAGTATGTGACCGCTTATGGCTCTGGGTGTATGGTCGGTCGGGGATGGCATGCGAAGGTGAAATTTAAAAATATATATATATCCGCAGGGGTTTTTTCTCTTACCGTAAGAGGGTAATGCAGGAAAGAATTTTTCCTACAAATGGAGAACCTGTGGTTCTTTCAGAACTGTCCGGCAGAACTGAATGAGAAAGGTGACAAACGTAGCTCGCTTTTCTTGACTTAGGCGCTTTTGATTTTGGCCATCATGCACAGCACACAGACATTCAAGGCTTCGTATAATAGGAAGTTAATATCCAAGGATCCATAAGAAAATCCATCCCTCTGATGATGCTGAAGGATATAGTTATCATAGTTTGTCCCGACTCCATATGCCGTGTAAATGCAAAAGTGAATGGTATACCCGTATACCGAATACGTCGCAGTCACGTCACGATAAGATGTCACATGAGAAGCTCCAACTACTCTAAGGACCAGTGTCAGTAGCCAAGTTCTAGTTGCAGTCGTTTAATATTTCATGTTTACCTACATGACGCCGGCCTGACCACATGTTGATTAAATATGGCCAAAATACAAATGAGCGGAAATTAAAAATGAAATCGTACACTGAACATTATAGGAATATATTCCTATGTCAAACTATGTCATGGAACAAGATTAAATGTTAAGATGTGATGGATGGTGAAGGTGAGGTGATATGTTACTCAGATATCGTTTTACATTGCTTTATGGAACATATTTAACCTTTGAGTTTCCAGAAGTCTGAATGAGGTAAGTCTAATAGAACATGCAATTCCTTATGAAGAGCTGATATATATATATATATATATATATAGAGAGAGAGAGAGAGAGAGAGAGAGAGAGAGAGAGAGACAGACAGAGACAGAGACAGAGACAGAGACAGATTAAAAGCTAAATAGGTAGGTCATTTTGGT
This sequence comes from Hermodice carunculata, assembly GCA_964020975.1. Classification (NCBI taxonomy): domain Eukaryota; kingdom Metazoa; phylum Annelida; class Polychaeta; order Eunicida; family Amphinomidae; genus Hermodice; species Hermodice carunculata. The sequence goes on from OZ026614.1 coordinate 22,451,407, forward strand.
AAAACTTCAATTAGCAGGTGCAACGGATAAAATGGATGAATTTAGCTGCACACGACAGGCAAAAAGGGATACAAAAAAATGTATAGATCATTTAGGCCAGTTTTCCTGTTTATGCCCTTCCCAATTGAGCAGTTCAGATCAATATTTAAAAAATCTAACATGAACTGATCGCAATTTCATCCGCTATCTGATAAACTGTCACAGATATTGTAACCTTAAATATTTAGAAAAGAAAAGCATTTGACCCACGTTGTCCGCTCTGTAAGTGTTGATTAATTACAATAGGCTGAATAGCTTTATTTTTGCCACCATGTTTTAAAATCTAGTTTAAGGTATTTCCAGCATATTAGCCCTAAATGCTGCTTATTTAATCATATAAGAATCTTAAGATGTCAATTTTTGTTATTTCTGTTTTGTCTTTGAGCTTTTTTTGTTATACTGTGTGCCATCTGCATAAAATGTATTAGTTTGTACGCCAAGACTTTATAATTAAAATCGAATGAAACAGCGTATTCAACAAATCAATCATGAAAGTAGCTTTAAAATTTTAATAAATTCTGCCTAATGTCGGTACATTGCAAGCAATTCATTCCCATAAAAATCTAAGACAAACGGTCCAGCAAAATAATGGTTATTTGCTGCTTTTATCGCCCAGTATAATACAATCGAAAGCTTTCCCCGGTTTACACTAGACGAAGTATGCCTATAGTACGCCGAGGAAAGCTGTTGACTCAGCTCCCATAGGGTTTAAACAGTTTAACCCTTTCCCCCTTAAAGCGGCCAAAACCGGCTGGTGGTCAAATGTCGTCTGCTTCGGCGTTTTCAACTGATTTCAACAGCAATGAAAAACAATTTGACTGAGAATTGAAGATGAGACCAGTCAAGACAATATGACCCAGGTCAACAGCTTTCCTCGGCATGGGTTGGGCACTAAGTGCCCAACCCATGCCGAGGAATCAGTCTGAATTCAAGGGAGAAAAGGTTAATTTCTTGGAAAGCTTCAACCAACTCCACTGAATCTAAGATAGTATTTGAAAAGCAAAGATAGTAAAGCAAAGGGCTAAGGACTAAACGTGTCTGGTGACATTATTTTAAAGTAAACAAAAGACAGTAGTAAGTTTGAAAGCCAGTGCATTTAATGCCCGTGTACTGAAATCATACGTGAATAAAATACTGTAATTTCGTGGTCGTTTACACCATAGGACTACAGCAATCAGTTGGAAAGTAATTGTCAGTCATTTCATGAGAATACATACTGCTACTGATCACGGCCTCTCGAAACGTTGAGCTTGCGTAAAACTTTTTTTGACTGCAGAGAAAAAAGAACAAGCAACCACCATAAAGCATAGGGAATGTAATCAATACTTTGCTTCCCACCCATCTTAATAGTATCCTTATCAATTTACCATGCATTATTGATAATTGCCATGGTATGCTTCATTTCACAAGGATTTTTGCTATTCAGAACATTTTCTGTAAGGTTGCATTATTCATTCCAGCGATTTTGTGAAATTAGACGCCTGTTCTTAATGATATTCTTTTTGTCGAATAATGGCTTCTATGATTACGACATCAAAAATAGGCTATTAAAGACACCTCATTTTTGGTTCTTTTCACTTCTTTTGGGCTGAAGGGTGAAAATTATATATTCACTTTCGTTGATAGAGGCGGCTTATTAAATGTTCATCCGCAGATTACGTTACTTGACTGCTTCAAGTACATTTATATTGTTGACAGATGTGCATACTTTCACAGATGATTTTAGCAAAAACTGTTACATTTCATTTCTTGTTGCATAGGACAATCGGCTACGAATTACAGTTACAAGCGACTGTAATGTCTCACTGCCAAGCCATCCCTCTAGAGGTGTACATAAAGCAGAAGCAAAGTACTGTTAACTAATATCATAAACTTAAAACAATACTAATATTCTAAAGTTGCCCGTAAATATATAATCACCAGTTTTACTAACATATTAAACAGGTTGTTAGTTGCAGCCTGAAAAGCTAAAACTACTTTTAACACAATTTGCCTTACTTTGTGATCAAACATAAATGAACTAAACGAATTTAAAAACTGATGAAATTGTGCAGAACTCTACTAATCTGTGGTATCCATGATGAGATAAATGAATTGTACTGAGATATGATCCCCAAATAGCTCATGAAAAGTCTTTAGCCATCTACAAATTCTTTTAATTTAATAGTTCTAAAAGGTAAAGATGACAGACATGCAGACTTCAGTGATTAATGCAGCTTTTTAACGCACAGGTTCGCAAACCTTCACCAGGATCAGTTATGAGCATAAAACAGTCAATATTGCTGAGTTCTTTCACATCAATACTTTCTTTTACACGCCAATATCCGCAGATTATGTGAAATATGCGGTACCATTTTCCAATTTGTTCACAAATCAATCCTCTTAGAGGATTTATTAACAGAAAAGTCCATTTTAAGAGAAGACTTTTTTTGCAAAACACCCGATCCCAAAGCCTCAATATATGATGAAATCGACCAGTGTCATCTTGCGCCTTTTTTTTTCTAATGTGAGTAGTGGTTCACTTGTCACGTTTATTCTCATTGGATGAGATTCGAAGTATCAATTAAACCGTCGATGTGTTTGGATATCTACCAAAGATATACATGTACCATATGCCAGTGCGCCACATTCTCCTTCATTGACCATTCTCCCCATGTCTTCTGCTGTCATTAAAGCGGTGCAGGATCTGGAACAACTTAAGGAGACTGCTTTGCACTTTAACTTTTGATGGGAGGAAACTGGTAGGCATGCGTCGCAACTTGAAGAACTACTCCAAATTGCCCACTTCTATGTATATACAGGTAGTTTGCCATAATCCCTGCAAAATGGATGAGAAAACTTGTCCCACACTTCTCCATGGCTGGTAACCTGCATTTGCAGGAGAAAAGCATCAGAGATTCGGAGGTAAGTAATACTGATAGAGCAAAAAATACTGTGATATGTAACTTAGTTTATAACAATATATATCTGGTAATTTTGTGCCAGAATGTGATATCTTATGTGCAAGTCAATATGCATTTTGCCATTATGGATTTCTAGCTTGAATTCACCTTTTTGAATTTTCATTGCGGATTGAGTGACGTTAGTTCTGTTTCTTTTACATAACTATTGGCGTTTTCTACCCCAGCTCATGGGTTACTCCTGTAACTAGTATGTTAAATGAATACATTATAGCAGACAAAGAAGTCCGATGGAGACCAACCAGTACAATGGTTGCTTCCAAATATTATTGTACATGCTGAATGGCATAACCCATCAGACAGATCAGATATAAACACTTTTCCCGTCAAATCGCTCAAAAGCGCCCGATGTAAATTGCCGTCTGCCTTACTCCTTTAATTAACTTTTTGCTAAGAATTGAAAATATGAATACACGCTCCAGATCAAGAGCATTCTTTGGCACGGGTTGGATGCTTTACCCGCGCCAAAGAAAGTCGTCGACTCAGTCCTATTCTGTCCAGGAAATGGTTAAAGCAAGATGTAATCTGATCACCCACAAACATAAACTAGTTTAGCTTGATAGGGCTACATAGATGTCAGATCCCAAAGTGTAACTTCTTAAATTTCACATGATTTAAGTTTGTAGAACAGAGAATACAAATGTAAAACGGTTTGTCATTTCGAAACACACGAATAGACTGGAAATGGAGCAAGACCTTGTCTGTAACAATTATAATGAGTCTACTGCCGAATCGATATTGTCCATTTTTATGCAATGTTATAGTTCTCACTCGTAACGACATGCATACTAACTTCATTTTGGCTAATAATATCATGTGCACACAGGTTTCTCTACAGTTCACTAGCGGCAAACAAAAGGTAGCATTATTTTAATCCCTCGTGCCATTTCATTTTGTTTGTTAAGGATGGCTTCAGTCTATTTTGTTTGAAGGTAATGGTTATATACACGATGTACATTACGCTCCGCATCCTGAATAGCTTGGCTGGGCTTATATGTGACCAGAATCATAGGGTAAAGACATGAGCATGACACACCTGCCTATACGTATGCAGTAAAAATGTTTCTAAATCAACCACAGACAATATTTGTATAGGAAAACCGACCGTCGTGGCGCATAATAAACTTCTGGGGGGGGTTCTGAAAATTCCTGGATTTAAAAAAGCTACGTTGTATTTATAAACAAAGGCAATTCTGAAATGATTTTTAACGACTTATATTACTTGAGGTCAATGTCCGCTTAGCTTGCACCGAAGTGTTACCTTCGTTGAACTATTTATCATTAGTTTCGAGGAAAAAAAGGTGTTGCACATATTTCATTTTAAAATATTGGTGGGGGAGGCCCCTAGTGAGTTCATGGATAAAAGACAGGTGTAGATATAACGTGAAAACACAAGAATGAAAGAAACCGCTAGTTTATAGAAGATAGTTATAGGATCGCCACAAGGATCTTCCTCATATCCTCCGTACCTCCGGTGCAGTTACCCTAACGATTCAGTGTTGAGATTTTTTGTTTTTGCTTTATTCTATTTAGGAGGTTTTGTATTTGTAAATATAGAGACAGGGACAAGTAAGAAACACTTAAAACTGTATTTTTAAAATAGCTTTCTCCTGATTGTTGCCAGACAGAAAGATTTCCATGTGCATTTTGTCTTATATGCCACCTCAACCACTAAAACACAATTTGTTCCATGTTATTGACAATACTGGCCGGCCATCAGACATGTGCTCATTTTCAATTGAATGCAAGGAAATCGGATCAAGATCAAGGTCCTTTACAGGAAATGAGTCTTTGAAAGAGATTTAAGTGAAAATTGCAATCGAACAAAAACAATGAACGATAAACCCAACGACAAGTTAGTAGCTGTAATAATGATATGAGGAATATGATGGTATGGCACACGAAATAGCCTCAGACACAAAAGAAACATTATCACGGTCTCACTCTTTCATGCCACATCTTTGCCACTGACATACTAAAAGGACAGTTCAAATCTTCATGTAATGCTGTTGGAACAGTTTGGTTGGACCCTGCAACAAAATAAACCCAAGTCTTATTAATGCCTTCATAATGCTCATCAATTGTTTTAAATTTACATTTACTGCTCAAACGTCAGCCAAGTTGTTTCACGTTTACATGGTCTGTGTATCATGCCAATACACTGTATTTATAAATCACAAAACCACACGTTTGTGTCATTAGATGGAGCAGATGCGCCGAAGGAAGTGTATCAAATATAGAAAAAAAACATAAATTACACACACACACACACATATGTATATATATATATATATATATATATATATATATATATATATATGTGTGTGTGTGTGTGTGTGTGTGTGTGTGTGTGTGTGTGTGTGTGTCTTTTTACCCAGAACCACTTCCTAGTAGTCATTACCCTATTCCGCAGTCCGAACCCTTTACTCTCCATAAGCTAACCTCTCCCTGTCTAACTTATATACATATGGAATTACTATTGTCCATATTGCACATGTACATATATATATACATATATATATGTATATATATGTATGTATAAATAATATACATACATACATACATGCATGCATACATACATACATACATACATACATACATACATACATACATACATACATACATACATACATACATACATACACACATACATGGAAATGTATATACATTATACATACATTGCCATCCGGTGTAAATACAGCCGGTTATCACCCATGCGTAATGGGTTGATATGAGAGCAATGTGTGTGATCTTTTAATAAGAATAGGGGCAAAATGAGGCTTGCTATCAACCACATGTGCTTTTTACCTGTATACCCAATCACAGATAAAAAATCACTTTCAACATGGCTGCAAACAAATTTTCGCCTCAATAACCAATCAGAGATGAAAGAAAGTTCCGTAACTATAATAAATGTCGCCCTGAAAATGGCTGCCAGGTAATGGGACAGAGTGTCAAATTCTATTGGCAACAGAATTTTGAATTAAGAACTTCCCTTCGAGAAAAGTCATGAAAGCATTGCACCAACAAAATCCCCGAAACTGTGCCTCATTTTGTGAATGTAAATAAAACAGATGCTAAAAAATTGATGGAGGAGCAGAATATCAAAAATTTTGTAATTTACACCCAATGGAAATATAAACGTTATTACATGGTTGTAGCTGTATCAGCCCCTCGCACCCGTCTGGTCACTCGACCTTGGGTCTCGTGACGATAAGGGTGTACTGGGGCTGATAAAGTGGGTGATACAGCTACAACAATGTTTGAGTCCGAGTGCACATTTGGCGTTGTTGTGCTACTCAATTTGAGCTGAAGATCGACGTAACGTGGCCATCTCCGTTTGGAAAAAAAGACACGTTTCTTGAAAATTGTCATCTTGTTCGCGCAGAGTCCAAAAGACCGTTCGGCCCCTGGGGTGTCCTTGCATGACAAAAGTGTCATTGAAAAATGGAGTGATGCACTTCTCGGTTAATTTGTGTTCCAGACCCATATTCGGTGGTCGTGACTTAAAAGTTACCAACTTATTTGTATCGATAATGCGAAATCCCCTTAGCGCCTTTTTATGAGACTTACTTCTATGGATAGCCTGACTCGAGCAGAACTTTTTTCTAAGTAACACGCTTTCTGAAAAAAAATATCAAGGTCATGTGGCAGTCCGAACAAAAGGCACTTTGTCATTTTAACCGACAGTGTGGTGCTCAGATTTGTGAGACAATTTCGAAAAGACCGCTTACACCTCCAGGTTGCTCATCTGTCAACGTATTGAAAGGATACAACAAAAACGTAGAATATGCCTGAAATAACATGTGCATTTGATAAACTTTTCCGGGATATGTCCTACATTTAAGAAAACACGTATATTTATAACCATTACTCGAAATGTGGTCAACCTATTTGTAATCTCTGGAGCTCTATAGATAGTCTGGCTTCTTTATTTTCAGGTGACATTATGTCAAGAAAAATCAACATCAAGACCATATGACCGTTTGAAAAAGAAACGTATTACCTTTCACTTACTTCCTCTATTATAGTTCACCGTTGCCATAAAGACGTGTCTGCACATTATCATTAAATGTGATGCATCAAGCTCGTTGGTAAAAAGCTTCTGTATTTTTTGAAGGCTTACGTATGTTCGTGCAATTGAGGGGTGCGCAAACTGAGCGACGATGTATTGCGTTTAACTCTTTGCACCCTGATAGAAAACCGAGTCAACAGCTTTTCTTGGCGCCCAGAGCGCGCCAAGAAAAGCTGTTGACCATGGGCATATAATTTGAAATGATCTTCCATGCAAGTTTCATCCAAAATTTTGAAAAATAATCCCTAAATTAGTAAAATACAATTAGCAGACGATATTTAGATATTGGCGGGGAAAAGCGTCATTAAGGTGGAATGAGTTAACATGTACTTCATATATGATATGGATCATGGAGTCCGACTACACAATATCCATTTATTCACGAGGACAGGGTTCACTGAAAGTAAAATAAACACTTCACCCCGTAAAGTGAAAACGTTGGCAAATACATTGCAATGCCAATAAACCCGCTATACTGGCCAATGAATCAAATACACGTGAGCACAATATATATATAGATGAACATAAACATTTTCTGCTGTTGTTTTGGTGCAGATTATGATGCAGGTATTTACCTTGTTGGTCCAGACACATATTGTAATATTTCCAGAGAAAACTCACGATATGTTTGTGTTCAATTCACACATTTAGAATGACCCACTTTTGCCACTGATAACGAGCCAAACTTCAGCGGAATCTTCCAATACCAAAGCTATCATAGCGATATCAATTGATACATACTTTTCGATGGTTCTTTGAAAATATGTCAGGGCAGATGCTATGTTTGACCTTGCCAGTCATCTTTAAAGGTAGTAAATCGTTCGTGTCGTGAAAGCTCGTCCTGTAATTTCGCTGCATGTGAAATAACATGTACCACACCCAGTCATGATACAGTTATTCATGAGCTACCTGTGCGTAACAATAGATTAATTGACCGAATGGCATTTAAGTGGTATGTCTAAACCAAGACTTTTCAGAGGGAGTCAATGTTGTAATCTTTACACAGTAATCGATGTTAATAGCAGCAAATACAATCCAACTGACCGTACCAATTAGAAATGGATCAATGAATCAACTTAAGTGTTTAAATCGTCCCATGTTTGTTCTATCCTCTAGCTCGTGACTGGACCAATGGGAAAGCGCGAAACACATATCTCGCCATGGGAAAAAGCTTCCACTCTGCTGCTTAAATAACCATAGTTTCGTGAACGTTCTTCCTGGCGCAAATCCGGATAAGGGAGTGTAGTTGCTATTCTTTATTATTCGTAGATTCTAGATGCTTTTTATCCGTTTGGATTAGTTCCTCAATTACCGTGACGTAACAATGAATCAAATAAATGAAACAAATAGGATTTGCTTTAATCGTGCGATATTAAAACCACCTTTATAGAGCGTCAGGATTTCATAATTGGATTCTACGTCAGTGCCTTCGTCATAGAAACACGTGGTTTCTCATATCACATGAGTAATAGTTATAAACGAAGGTAGAAAGTCTCGTCGCTTTGTCCAGTTTTACTCGTATTAAAAACTCATATGTTTTGATTCGTAGCAGTCACCGCATAAGATAGTCCAGATAGAATTTATGTCAGAGCGCATGGTCTACTAATGTAGTTACTTCAAGCACGTGTGCGTGTGAAAAAAAGTACAATGCTATCATCAGATGACGTCACAACAACGCTTGGGATTTGCATAAATAAGGAGGGACACATTAATTCATGAGGGAATGTTGTTATAATAATTTTCAACTACCCCAATTGAAGACAGGTCAAAACTATAGCTTCAAAATGTTTAAGAATGGCTTGTACAATTACGTTTAGCAATGACGCAAAACTGAGAGTAATATGATACAGTTAACATTAACGTGTGAGAGGGGCAATGTGACGTGGTAATGATATGCATGAAAGGCCCAGAGGTAGTACAATGTAACAATGCCAACAGTAAGCAATATAAGGTAATAATGACTAAACAGAAGGGTAATATGATGTTGTGGTGCCATTTGAAGGGACTATTAAATGAGAATACAAAATTCAAAATGCATCTTCTTTGAATGAGAAATTAATGGTTCTTGGGACTTGACATCTCCTTGTCTTTTGTGCTTTTTGTGAATTCAGATCCTCGGACCAAAAGTAGATCTCACTCTACCATTTAATAAATACTTCAAGCTGATTTAATAGGTCACATGACTGGTAAATTCATCCAACCCAGAACGTGGGTTCCTCGCCACACACAAAGTTGTGACATGAAGGTGTCATCACGCAATAAATCGTACATGGAGAATAAAATGCAAGGACATTATTAGAAAATCACAATTTTGCGTGCTAAAAACAGCAAAATGAATATAGCAAGAAACCTTAAATTATCCCTTGTAAAGAGATAAAAAAGTAGAAAAATAGTGAACACACACCATGTGCAAATATGGTACTAATACTGTTGCGTGTTGCGTCTGTCTTTCGACAAGGCCCCAGCTTGTCTCGAAAGCTTCCAGTGATAGTGCCATGAGAAGGGTTTCTCTTGGTATACCACAAGGTAGGACCGGATACGAACAACTTTTGCAGTATATGGAAATAATAATTCTTGGGAAATTGAGTGGAATTTGACTGTTCATCCTGTTGCTTAAATGGCAAATTGGCAGATGCAGACCATTTTATCTCGAATATAAGTCGAGTATCATTTTTAAAACACCATACTATCAGGTTAATTCCCACAGAGGATTCAAAATGGCCCAGACATGAAACATGAGAAAAGAAGATCAGCAACACCCGGCCAAACAACCCTTTAATGACACTTTAATCCCGATTACAATGACATGCCAACCAAACTGTGACTTACCTATGGTATCAAAAGGCGTACTCATGAAAGAGCACATTTCTCATATAACTTTAGGAGTTAAAGTTATGGAGAAATATAAGCAAAATATATTCATTATTTATTTGGATATTTGGAAAGATTATTTTAAACCAATAGTACTGATAAATTAGTTGTTGTAACCTGTGAAATATTGGTACAATTGATATGGATTCAATAAGTTACAAAAGTTAAGAGCAGTAGCTTTTTAGACCCAGGAAAGTATCCCCAAATAAACTTGAGACATAGAAAAAAAAGCAATATATTGTTTATTGGTGAAACACAAGACAGAGACGGCAACATATGCTCCACGATAATGCTGGATCACACAGTGCCAGAGTGGTCCAGAAGTATCTTGAAGAAAAAACTATTCTAGGGATGGACTGGCCTGTCCGGTCACCAAACCTCAACAGCATAGAACATGTACGGGATGCTCTGCAGGCAAGGCTCTCCTCGCGAGATGCACCGCCAACAACTGTCCAGCAACTGGGCCAAGCATTTGTTCAGGAGTCGGCAAACATTGACCAAGCATTATGTTGTCTTTCGTTGCCGTTTTTGGTTCTTGTTACAGAAAAGTCATAAAGTCTTTTGTACTACCCTGTAAAAGACTGTGTTATAGACTAGTAGGGAGTGATCCCTCTCAAATTTTGAGGATAATAGTACAACATTAAAGAGCCAAGTAAAATGTAAGAAGAACACCAATAGTATCACGTATAATCCAGCCTATGAATAATTAATGTTTGTCGTGCTGGCATTCAAAAACTGAAGAAATGTCTCAAGGACATCTGTGTATAATGTCAGTTTTATCACTTTATAGTACCTTTTATCCTATTTGTCACTTGTCTACCCGGTAATTCTAGTACATTTGTACAGGAAATGTTATTCTACATGAAATGGGTATTGTATATCAAAATGTGTCAGACTGTACAGTTTCTACAGGTTCGTCTAGTTTATGCTGAAAAAATAAGCATACGCGATGATGATATGTTCTTGGATGCTTTGTATGTTTATGAAGGCTGCCCTCAAGCCAAGAAGCCGCTAAGAAACTGTAATTCTATTTAAAAGTTTGATATGTTCATCTATTAATTAGATGTCAAAAGTTGTGTGTGCTTTCTAACTTTTGGCATGCACTCCCCTCTACGTGGCTAAACATACAATAAAGTGCTTTATTGATGTGTATATGATGACTTGAAATGATTAACTCATTTAATGGTGCCTTTTAATAATTATGCAATGTTTCTGATGGTACATCATACAGATTGCAAATGAAGAAGTAATTTAGCAACCTGTGAAGTCGGCTAAACAGACTCTCGTGTCAAAAATACTTTGACAGGCGTACTGAAGCATTCACGAGGCAAACATTTTTCTCATGAAGAGTGCTTCGGTGTACTGAAAGTGTATGTTATATAACCTGGATATGAAACAACAGTTCGTTTGTGAGCCTATAAACTAAACTGGCAGCAAAAGTGTTGTTTTGTGCTCTCCAACCGTAAAAACGTTGAAAGATCATATTCAGCGGCTTGATTTATTTCATTCGACTAGTATGACACACAAGCACCTCCATTGAACCATTCTTTTTAGAATGGGGATTTGGTCGAGTGGACATGTGACTTTCCCATTTCAGCTAGGCGACCGGTGCGAAAGGTTGCAGGTTCGAGTCCGCTCGTTCCGAACATGAAAAAATATATAAATAGGTTGCTTACATGTTTTCTACATAGTAATATTACCAACCCTTACATAAAAAAGCGGTAAGATTATCTAATAGTAGCATGAATTATTCAGAGAAGACTGTAATACACTCTCTACCGTTGTTTGACTTCAATAAAACGTCAAATAAAGTTCATGTCCTGAGTTTTAAAAATATGCAACTGATATGATAAGGCATAATGTCTCGGCCGTGCTCAAAATTACCTTTGTTGAGACAAGAGTAAGTTGAGCAAAGGGGTACAAGATACGGATGTTTTACAAACAGGTATGTATGTAGATCTTTCAATTCCTTTTAAGGTAGTTGGATTGCAACACTTTGGGCTGGGCGTGGTTGTAACTGGCACTTGGTCTTATTTTATCTTCAGCATGGTGGCGCGTGGCGACGGCGAAGCCTGATTGAAGATGCCAAGTTTGACACGGTAACAAATGCCGAATTCGCCCGCAAAGAAAGAGAGTCTATCACAAAAGAGAGGTCATTTTCAGACGAAGATGTCTTTACTCTAGCCACATGTAAGTATCAGGTTTGTCATTTTCCCAAATGCAGATGCAACATAGAGAGAGAAAATTGAAAGAGAGATTGTGATTTGGGGTTTTTAACTCTGTACATTTGTATCAAAGTAATGCAAAACTCACTAACTTAGACATACGATCCAATATTTGAGTATTCATGAGGATAACACATATTCATATTATGGACAGCGAGGTGCTGAGGAGTGGATCAACAAGGAACTATTATGAAAACGGTCCCATTGCAAAGTCATTTTATGCAAATTTTACTCCCTCTTTTTCTGCTTCTTTCACACCAAGCCGACCAGACAATAACCAATGGATCAGCTCTGTCCGAGTCACAGGAAGTCCTGCAGAAATGTAGCGTGGTGTTCTCTCTGCGTGATATAGCATCACTATCCAGAGTCTTCAAAACATTCGAGGTGAGATAATATTTATCAGCAAAACAGCTATCAAATTGCACACGAAACGCCCAGAAAATACTCCGTATTTGTAGAAAGGAATACATAGCTGATAAATAAAGTAATGTAAATACAGACATGTTCACATTAGTCTTGCAAATCTTAACTTGCATGTTTACAGACTAATCACATGTCCAGTTTTCATTAATAACAAACGAGTATCAGAAACCGAAGATCCTAATAATTGAGCTGAGAACTGTATTTACGTAAACGTTAGGCGATAGTGGCAACTTGAGTCTGTCACAGAGGAACCAAGTTCCAAGTGAAAACACCCAGAAATGATTGTTTGATACACAGGTTGTCACATTCATGTGGGGTGGAATGAAGTTAATTGTTATTATTATTATTATAAAGCGGTATTGCAGAGTGTGTGTGTGTGTGTGTGTGTGTGTGTGTGTGTGTGTGTGTGTGTGTGTGTGTGTGTGTGTGTGGTTCAACGATGTCGAAAAAAATGACGTCATATCAAGAGCATAATATTGCGCACCCCAATGAATTATCACTCAACCTACACTCAATCATGAAATAATGAACTTGTTTAGAGCACCACGAATATACGGATACATGGTCTCCCTACCCATTCAACTTTTAAATTCCATTAAATCTCCTTTGAATATCCTTTCTCTCCGGAATCAAGAAATTTTACAGCGATATGTTTGTATACTTTATAGGTTTAACTTTCCCAGCAAAAATATGTATTCATTATATAATCACGTAAACGTAATGTATTTATACTGTGTATAAATTTCAGTTTCCCAAAAGAAATCTTATTTTGGTAATAACTGCATTATCTTCTGGGAATATTACAGAACTGAAACGTATCCTGTTTATCATTGGGTAGCTTTGAATAAAAATTTCCTCATTCAGTTTTTCATGGACAAATTCCTAAAATATTGTCATGCAAAAAAGTTACAATCTCTTTGATCTTAAAGTCTATAATATAGATCTGAGATGTCATTTCATTTATCTTAATAGAAAGACTATTTTTATACCGCCGGCACATATAAACATTGGGAAACTGAAAATTTACCATCATCTAAAGGTGTGGCTGCTTTTCCTCTATATTATCCCTGTGACACCAACAAGAAGAACCGTAATTTTCAGTCAATATCTCCTGAGGTAGTTATGAATTTTTGAACCTTTTTCAAGGACACGTGAATGCCATGTTCGCCTCAATCAAATGTGCACTCTAACCACGTACCACTGCCTTTGGCAATTTCTTTGCTTTTAGATATGACCTGTAGTGACATTCTACATCATGGTACTGGTTGCAAGTTACATCTCTTAGGCAGGTTCCGTTACACTATAACTTCAATACGTCCTTCCTACGGCATTATACTCAATCAATACAGCACGCTGTGTATAATCTGTATGGCGATATGTAGACGTGTAACAGAAAGAAACTTGATGTGTTTTCAATGCGTCCTTGACAAATCAAGTTTCATTCTTCTATGTAGTCTACCATCTGGGAAAGTGAAGAAGAATTTTATACAAGATACGAGATAGTTTTCTTTTATCTTTTAATTTCACGGAGAAAAATACTTACATATACTGAAAGTCGTAATTTTAAATCTTAAAGCAGCGCTCTTATTGAACATTTACCCTGAGGCACTACAGTTGCAGTGGAAGGTGTTATTCGATTTGGAAACATGTAATGCAATTTTGCCTATACCGTTAATGACAAGATCTAAGTTGACATTCACATTTCGTTGCACTCGACTGTTTCAAGTCCATGTAGTCTGTATTTTTGAGTCCACCATCACGTCCAATCATGCATCTCCCCCTTACCAGCGACTTGCAAATGTAGGAAGTGTAAGGTACATTTGTGGAAAAAAAGTTAGAACAAGGCAGACCGAGTTTACGCAAGTTTTCAGCGTCTTATTCTTGTTGGATCTTCTTGAAGATCGTGGTGATATATCGACGATTTACTTGCTGTTGCAAGAATACATCAAAGAAATTTTGGGTCTCTTAATGGACACGATTGTGTACCACGTGTCCGCAACTGTATTTAAACTGCGCTCGGTACATGAAATGGCACTTACAGTAAATAAAATTAGATTTCCTGAAGTTCTCAGACAAATTGGTTGGCTGCCACAGCCAAGCCTTCTACAGCTCATGTAAATTACCTCAGATCGATCTGAATAACAGGTATCAAAAGCAAGTAAGGTTCCGAAGGGTTCCGTCCCATCGCTTTCTTGGCTATTGTAAGTACCCCCGTACAGCATGAGAGACTCCATTGAGCTGCTACTTACATTTGCCATTTGTGCATATATTGGTCATATAACTGGCATTAAGCCAATCAGAGAATTACTAGAAAACGGCAAAACACTAGAGACTGATCCACGTGTAAAGTGGCCTTAATGCTTCATCGATGGAAAAATCTCGACATATGGCACTTACTGCGCACGAAAGAAAGAGTATAGTAAAAATAGCCTTCATTAATCCGTTTCACCTACATATTTACTTTGGGGAATCAATTCATCTGCAGCCATTGACAATTAAGGCCCAGTGTTATCAATAATTCTGTCAAAATATGTTCTTATTGATTCCCCGTACTGGTAAACTAGGCCTTTATATAAGCTTACGTTTGGACAGGTGAAAATATAGCACATAGCAGTCTAGCAGTCCATTTACCATCTGTCTCACACTTGCAACATCCAAACACAAAAAACATACGTGTACAAACATACATGGAAACGAGCTGCCGTCCCACCATCCGAGACCGCAAAACTAGCAGAACAACTTGAAAGAACGTAAACGTATTCCCTACTAGAATCACATTTCCTCCTGTCTAAAGCTGGACATGATCAATTTTCTAAACACTTGCAACTTTCGGTCAGTGTTGACTCTGGTAATAATGTGATGATATTTTGTTAATTTAAATTCCTTAACACATCCACAGAGTCCCACATAGTTACATACAAATGCCAAATGACTAATGGTAAAGTATTCAGGTACAAAGTGAATCGAGGGCGCATCACTATGTGTTATAAATATAGTTTGGCACATGCACACCGTTCTCTCTTTGCACGGGATCGCAAGTGCACCGTCAAATGGTTTTCGCATAGCTCCACTTACTGGTTATGAGATGCCGGAATGGTTCTGTGCAATCCTAAATAAATCTGACACTTTTCGCACGTGTACATGAAACAAGAGGCACTTCGGTGCACACACGGGTCCTTTCTGTAAGTTAAGCCTCGCTTCCACCTCAGCAGCATTGTTCCATGTTTTCGGTAACAAAAAAATATCCAAGTTAATAGTCTCGAGTGCACTTTTTTCGACGAAATATGCAAGCTTTATTTTAACGAACACTCTCTTTAAATTAGCTGTTGTTCCGTCTGTTACGTATTATCCAATAACACAAGGGTGAAAAATTATTTTGTGAGAAATGATGGTTTGGGTTTCCAGGTTTTTCATTTATCTTGACATTAGAGTGTTTTTATTGTTTGCCTGTTTTACCATTTTGTGCTTTGGATTGTTCATATAAAAATGTTTATGTTACCTTGGATTGAATTTGACACGACATTTGAACATTGGATCACGGTAGTTAATGGTTTGACATGTTCTATATGGTTAATTAATAACACAGTTCTGATATAGAAATATGTTATATTGTTATATAAGTACATTTCATCCCACCAGTCTCTACATCTCAATTGAATAAAATACATTTTATATACCCAATGCTTTCCACGAATTGGAGAAAAAAAAAGAGCTAGAAAATTAGGCAAAAAAGACAAATTGCGCTTGGAAAATAAATGTTTTCACCACTGCTGTGCATGATATAAGGAAAGAGTACCATGGTACACACGAATGTTTTATATACCCTGAAGGGAACATTTTGGAAAAAGCCATAGGACTCGAGCCATCTTCGACAAAGAATAGTTTGGTTCGTTTGTTAGTTGTGCTTATACAATCCGTGACATAATATATGATTTTGCGGCCAGCGTTCCACTGGAAGTCATTCTACGAATGTACGGTAGTCGAGGCAGACTGGTGAGGTGACGTCAAGAACGCATAAGATGGACATGAATAGGGTATAATCACAGAACGGCTTGCCTGGTGCTATATATTTTGTCTTCAACAAACTGTGTGTAACTGTAATTTCGTATTGGCTGCCATATGTCCGATTATCATTCTTACATAGGTTTTAGCTGCGGTCAGTATGTGGATGCCTATTACCCTTGTAGCTTTAGCTGGTGTTAATTCTTCGTCAAGCCGTCTCGCCGACGGGGGATTTACAGCTAGATATTATTATATATGATTCTGTTTGAGAGGACGCCAATTACGTTCAACGTGAAAGCCACATAAGCCCATGTGTCATGGGGAAAATTTATTGAAATTCGTCATGGAGAATTGACATGAATCAATATTGAATTGCGGGTGATTTTAATCGATATCTCATTGGAACAGAGTTATTTCTGTCGCAGAGGTATGGATGAAAATGTGTCTGTAAGCAACGGACGTCTGCCTATGACACACGGCTAGCTGAAGTTCATGTTGCCATGGCAACAGCCTCAATCCTTGACTACTGTATAACACGTTAAGTTGAATGCCAATAAGTGTACTTCACATTCCAGGTGCTTTATTGCTGTTGTAATGTAAGACTTAATGCACTTGCCTAATAGATCGCAGCTTCTGGTCATAAGTTACAGTGACGCTAGTTAAACCTGTGATCGATCCTGTGGCACCACGTTACGAAACAAGCCTCGTTTTCGTTGACACCGCTTTATTTGTCGTACTGGGTGTACGTCATATAAGAAAACAAACGACTCCCATTTTATACTTCAAACCCATCAATCACTTTTCATTAGATAAGGTTAAGCTTAAAAACATAAAAATGGTTCTTGGCTACAAATTTAACGGAATATTTTGGTTCGGAAAACAGTTTCTGCCAAAATATATCTTTTTCACTCTTACAAAAAATTATTTGAACGAACCAAATGTCCAGTGAAATTTATTTTTTGTGATTTTTCATCATATACATATATATATATGTATTTATATATGTATATATATGTGTATATATACATGTATATATATACATGTATATATACATATATATATATATATATATATATATATATATATATATATATATATATATATATATGATTGTTAGCCTTTATTATTTATACGCTTTCAATTTTCTGCCTCTTGATCTGAAAACACCATTTTCTATAAGTAAATATGTTCCATGTGCCCCTGATAGATTCCAGACATTGTGAAATCCTGACTTGAACGGATTGAGAGTCAAGAAGTTGATCCCATATCTTTCAAAGGGGCTACTGTTTCATTCACCCTATGCATTGAACTTTGTTCCACTAAGCTCATCAAAATCCCATTTAATGTCAAACATTTTATGAAAACTACTTGATGAAAGCCGATTTGCACTTAGAATAACGGGGCCTTACACAAACTTTATATGAGCTGGACTTAGGTGAACGTCAATCACTGGTTCTATATCACTGCTTATTCCATGGTCATAAAAAGCCAATGCGCTCGATTGCTTTGCAGGAAATAGACCTCATTACTCTATTAAACCGAAAGCATGCGAAGGACATAGATGTTCCCAGCAGGTTCTGATGTTTGAATGAAACTTTTTTGTGTATTTGAAAGCGAAAGGATGTGTTGGGAAATGTGGCCCACGCTTCTTTAATGTCCTACTCATTATATGTGTTCCCTGGAACAATGTACAGTTGGGTGCGTTGTTTAGTGCTTGTAATTGGCACTCTAACTTGAAATTTCAAATAATTGAAATATGGTGCTTGACTAAAAGAATTTATACCCAAATGAAATAGCATTTTCTATCCATGCACTGTAATGAATTTATATTGTAACTCTCTTGTAATTGAAATCTGAATATAAACCCAATACGCTGCCATCAGAAAGTATTTTGTGTTCCGTAGATGTTCTTCATCACATACGGAGGCACACCCATAGTTTAAAAATACCGTCTGTGGTCATTACGAACTTGTTTCTGCCCCCACATGGCGTGTACCGTTATTTTGCAGCCAAAATCTTATTGTAATTGGATACTACACAATGGATATTGGTCAAACATGCACAAAGAGGTTCATATTCATGTTTTTTAAAGTTCTGGTTATTTTATACATTGATTGTGAATTATAAATTTTGATTGGGACTTTCTTTTCCACGCACTTTAAATAATAGAATATACTCTCCTTGGCAACACCTTTATGGTACGTACCATTGCACAAACAACAACGTCAATACACATGCAAGTTTAACCCTTTCCCCCTTAAATTGACACTTGAGTCAACAACTTTTCTTGGCATGAGTTGGGCACTAAGTGCCCAACTCATGCCAAGGAAACTTGTTGACCTGGAGCATGTGATCTTAACAGGGCTCATCTACAACTCACAGTCAAAATTGTTTTTCATTACTGTTGAAATTAGTTGAAAACGCTGAAGCAGACGACATTTGACCACCAGCCGGTTTTGGCTGGTTTAAGGGGGAAAGGGTTAATGCGATACAAGGTTTTCGCGTGAACACATTACACATTAGCTACATAGTATGTTAATTATGATCAGATCGACGCAAGATAGCAAACCCTTTTTGTTTTTGCCCTCTGTTGAAACAATATTAATCTCGGAACTTACAGCAAGCAAAATTATTCTAGTGTACCTGGAGCACATTATTTGAAAGGTATACTTCATAACACAATACAAATCACTGACGAACAGTGATTATAGTATATTTGCAAGGCAAATGATCGGTTGTGTGCCCTGGTATTAGTAACATTTAGCACTACGATGGTAAAAATCTGTCCCAGATCTTAACCGCATGCCAGGATAATGATGAGAAATTGAAAAGAGAAAAACAATAAGTTTATCAGAGAGAATATATAAGGTACAGGTGCTCATTTGGTTTCAGTGTAATTTTAAATATGAACTTTTTGACATACATATAGACGGATAGACAGACAGGCGGACTAGCAGACAAACAGACAGATATCAAATAACCTTATTGAAAATGCAGATCCGATTTTGGGCTTTCCTGATTGTTATCACAATCGCTCAATATGTGGCCGCAGAACCTTGTGGTTCGGTATGGTATGGCATTCGTCAGTATGGGCTCGAATGGAACGGGGGGGGCGGGGGGGGGGACTTGTGGATTTGCCCGCAGGAAACAAGCGTGAAAGTGGAAGCAAAATTTTGCAACGAGACGAACCATTATATTTCCGTTTTAAGGGGAGAGGTATGCTGTCGTTGTGTCTTAATTGCAGAAATATCGATTTTTTGTGGGGCATGATGGCGTTGTGAAACTTGAATAAACAACAATTGCGTTTGCTCATGAACATGAAACTTTTCACTTTTCTGTTTCCATGGATCGGACCAACACTATCAAGACAAACAAGCAAAGGTTCAGCTATAACTACTGCTGCTTCAAGCAAAGAAATCACTCCCTAAACTTCATTTTAATAATGATAAGCTCATAGAATGCATGTAACTTATGTCTGGGCAACAAAGCAAAGTAAGATCAATAACTGCAATTGTGCAAGAAGAAGAAAGTACTCCTCTGGAGGTTCAAATTAATAAAGATAATTTGTCAAGTCAGACGGCGGCCATCTGAGGTAGTTGTCAATCCCATAATACAACAGTGTGACTTCCCGCCGTCGGAACCAATATGGATTCTGGCTGAAAGTACAAGATATAGGCTGATTATATTCATTGAATGTATTTGGTTACATTTTTGTAAAATGTAACTTGTTTCATACGATCAGTATCGCAGACTACTTTCAATATATTATTACCAGTTGTGCCATTGACAGAGTGATGCGGCATTACAGTTCCTTTGTGTGGCATAAGATGGAAGTTTTTGGCACGTGAAAAATAGTTGTATCTTTGAACCGGCATCACCTTCATCACATTAACCTTATCTGCATGTTTATATATCATTATTACCTGAGTCTATTCTTGTTTTGTACCCAGCGAAAATGTGACCTTTTTGGTAAATTTTAGCCTTTAAAGATTGTGGATTGACGGTATGTCTAATTTTGGTTTCTAACAATTTTTATGCAATGAAATCATTTTCAAACCTTGGAATCAATGACATTTCACTCTTGCAATTCATTTCAGGATTGACTTACGCTGTTTCAACTATTTATCAAATTATCTTTCATGTCACCTTAGGGATCATTTAAAATACAGAATAAGTCTATTCTTGTTCCTTTTTTATATACTTATTGATATAGGTGAAACATTTCAGAATGAACACCACGTCCAAAGAAAACCACTGTGGCTAGTGATATGAATGATCTAAATTCTGAGGTTACGGATTTTAAAAATAAAAATGTAATTGATTTGCGTTCTTCAAATTTGGCTTTGACATATAGTTGTTGTCAACTATACAAGCATTGCTCTCGATAATGTTATAGAACTGCAGGGCTTCAGTACTTCACGTGGAATCAAGGAAGAGCAAAAGAAAAGGAGCACAGATGGAGTTCTATGTAAGATTTGAATCTTCGACAGAGAATGTCTTAAATGTTGTGAAGTCCCTGAAGCAAAGTTCAGCCATTGTGGACTTGAATGTTCTTCCAGAAAGGGATCCCCCGCAGGAAGGTATGTACTTTGTATTGAAAACACTTCTTTGCAGAGTCAAATATTTAGCTATTATTTAAATGTGGAAACGACTCCTTTCTGTCCTTTTTAGAAGGCATAATAAATTAACTTTCAAACCCTTTATATCAACCATTAGGGGCATTAAAATCCCGTTTTACGTTAACCAAACCAAATATCGACAGGTCGGCTTCAACTTTTTTCTGTATAACTGTTGTCTGTTGTTTGTATCAAGAATGATATAAGTTATTTAGTCAGTCCCCGGAGGGTTAAAACAGAAACAAACTTTACATATAAATGCTTTGGACTTCCTAGCTGCATTACATACCTAATTGGTTATTTTGTGATAGGGTCCAGTGACAGAATCCAGGACATGTTTATCTGCTGAGCAAGCAATATGGATTTTCTAATGCAGTCGTTAAAACTTAAATGTTTGAGTCCGATTATGTCCAAATAGTTTGGACGATATCCAATCCCGTGACTAAATGTTACACTTGAGCTGTCACATTTGTCCATATGCTACTGCCATACACATGTTGAATTTAAACAGAAAAACGTAACAATAGGATGCAGGGGTTTTTTTGTATTTTGTTTTTTGGTTTTTTTTTTTTTTTCTTTTATTTTTTTTTGTTTGTTTGTTTGTTTTTTTGTTTTTTTTGTTTTTTTTGTTTTGTTTTTTTTTTTTGTTTTTGTTTTTTTTTCGTTTTGTTTTTAATTTTCCTCATGTCACAGCACGCCGGTCTTTCTGAACTCCAAAATTGAATCATGACAACTAGTGTAAACTTGCTTTTCACATGAGGATATTTACATGTCACAATTCTCGAGTCCCATGTATTTCTTTTATTCTTTATCCAGCACTCCCATATTCTTTGACTGTTAAAATAAAATATAACAATTCCGTGTAAAGCTTTTATTTGATTACGTCGCTAAGAAAAAAAAAAACATTCTGTTCCTGGATAAAAATGACAACCCTATCTATGCATGAACCTTGTGAACTGAAAGTTTGGAGAACATTACCGTCATGCATACTGTAGCTGTTCCATGTGGACATCGACGTTATGATGAACTCTGTAGCTACTCCGTGCGTATTTTGTAATGTTCATTTAACAGAATGCCAACATCAAATAAGAGGACAAACTATCTGGCAACTCTTTTAACCTTCAGAAGGAAGACTTATGAAGGTCAAAGGGACCAAAATACGCGGATACCGGAACGAAAGAAATAGTATTAGTCTTCTTAATTGTAAAATTAAGTCTGCATAAAACGCAGCGATTTTAATCGCAAGAGTTCAAGAGGAAACTGGAATAGAGTTGGAGGAAACTGGAATAGAGGCAGAGTAAAACAGTCTTATTTGTTCGATTTTAGAAAGCCTTTTATATATATATATATATATATATATATATATATATATATATATATATATATATATATATATATATATATATATATATATATATATATATATATATATATATACATGTATGTGTGCGTGTGTGTGTGTGTGTGTGTGTGTGTGTGTGTGTGTGTGTGTGTGTGTGTGTGTGTGAAATAATGAAAATTGTCATAAGTTTTATTTCTTCAGATATGCTTGGG
The DNA here is from genome assembly GCA_964020975.1 of Hermodice carunculata. Classification (NCBI taxonomy): domain Eukaryota; kingdom Metazoa; phylum Annelida; class Polychaeta; order Eunicida; family Amphinomidae; genus Hermodice; species Hermodice carunculata. The sequence continues at coordinate 22,474,172 of OZ026614.1, forward strand.
ATACCAATATAAGGACCACTTAAAACTGTTAAATCTTTATGTGATTCGATAAATTAAAGGGACAAAGAAAGATCAAGGAAATTGTTAAATTTCGTTATTGTTAGAGTTTATATTAGCTGAGGATGCTGGATAAAACGGTAGTATTTGATTTTTAGTTTTAACAGCTTACATAACGTTGGTTATATGGAGATTAGTAGATAGCAATGAGAATACCAATTTAGAGTTAACTTTTTTTCCAATTGCTTATGATTTACTATGTTATGTACGATGTAATTCGATTAATAAAATAATTTATAGAATTAGTATATTCTATTGTTATAGGTCAAATAGCTAGTACAATGGAATAATGGTTTAGTAAAAATGTTCTGTTTAAATTTTCTGAACTTAGAATGTATATACAAAACAAAGTAGCAGAAAGTGTTAGACTTTATTGTGTGAACTCAGAAATGTTGGGGGTACTAGTATCCGGGTAAATTAAGCTGGCATACGCAGAATGTTTCATCTTGGTGTGTGCTGGGTCCCTTAGAAGAACAGAGCTGCGCTCTTAAAGGGCTACCCAGGTTGAAGAGATTCTTAAATGAATAAATAAATGAAAATGCCGGAAAGTACTGAGGATACTGGAGTGAGGGTGAAGCTGTTTTGTTGATGATAATAGACAGCTTGTATAAACCTCATTGCTATATTTTATAAATCAAATGAGGTAAAATGTTGATTTTCCCCATTAAACGTTTACACGTTTCTTCCAGTCCCCTGGTTTCCACGACACGTCTCAGATTTGGATAAATGTCAGCATCTCCTTACTAAATTTGACCCAGATCTTGACTACGATCACCCGGTAAGTTCGCTAATACCTATTGTTGGACTCACAATAAGTTATTGTGCAGAGTATTGACATTTTCACCACAGCTATATTCCAAAACAATTCATAATGAGGCATGTTATTACGACTTATATAAACACCCGCCGGTATTTTCGGACCTGTATCCACTATCGGGGCCATCAATGCATTGCGCAATGCTCAAAATGGCGCTCACCACATGGCGGCTCTAGGTATCGTGTCGCAATTGGATTTGTAACAAATTATAACTGCTATAGACACAACCGAGGGGCAGATTAAAGTTAAGATAGTAAGGCGTGTTTTAAAAGTATTTTAACCACGGCTTGCCTTAGTAACTCAGAGAACGGAACAACCAGGAATATGCAGTTTCACTGAACAACTGTGGATATATATATATATATATATATATATATATATATATATATATATATATATATATATATATATATATATATATATATATATATATATATATATATATATATATATGTAGATATATATGCATATATATATATATGTGTGTGTGTGTGTGTGTGTGTGTGTGTGCATGTGTGTGTGTGCATGTGTGTGTCTGTCAATATATACAAGTTAGTAGCAAGTAAGGAGCCGCAACGGTGTTTTAGTGCTTTTGTTAACGGTGCTCAGCCAACATTAAAGCATGAGGTTATCTTTAAAAAATTTACCTTCGTCTACATAAATGTATGAACAGCCGATCGAGCAGAGGCTGGTGCTCTTTTTAACAAACATCCAATACAAATCTTTAACACCACGTCTGTATATCTCAGGGTTAACTCTCCTGAAGCTGGTCGGCATTGGGAGTGCATGGTTAGCTTTAAGCTTCTTTGATATTTGTTTCACGAATCTCTCGAATCTCTGGCATTAGTAAATTCGTGTGTTTTGGGACAGTCCGTTTTTTTTTTAAATGAAAACTATTTAACTGTCACTACCCTATGGTCGGCTATTTCTGACTGATCTCTTCTCAGCAAATTGATCTCTCAAACATTGACCAATAAAAAATGGTCATTATACTCAATGAATTGCTGCTCAATGAATTGCTGCAATAGAGCACTCTTTTTGGTATAGTGTGAGGGGCAATCGTTTTGCTTCTTGTCCAGTTACTATCGATATCTCAGAAGAAATCTGAACTTATCTTTCCACTATTATTTTTGGAAGAGACTCCTTTTTAAATTTACGATTATGCAACTGCAGAGTATCAGCATACAAGTTTGAAATTGTACCTAAAACGTGAAATACCTTTTTTATATAACCAGACACTAGATGTAAACAAAAGTGCATTTATATATGCAGACAAGGCTTATATAAGCCATAGGGAGTGGGCGGCATAACCAATTAAGATATTTTGCATTCTGTATAATATGAAGTGACATGTTTGATGTGTAAAATAATTCCATCGATCATAACATAATATCTTCGGAGTTCATGACATTATGGCCATTACAGATACCTGAGAACTAAATGGAATAATCACTGTAGCAATTCAAATGACCCTACATTATAAATAATGACACAATAGCGATATGGCACCTTGTGAGGGATCCAGAGACTATGGAAACTTGCTTTTTCCAAACTCTCTATTGCTGTGCTGTTGTTGTTGCTGTTGTTGTTTTAAAGGGAGGGGGTGAGTGTATGTTTGTTTGCTGCATTGTTTGTTTGTTTGTTTGTTTGTTTGTTTGTTTGTTTGTTTGTTTGTTTCTTGTTTTAAAAACAGGATTAAAATCGGATTCTTTCGTTTAAAAAAAAGTGCTATCACCATTTGAGTCGCATTTCTGAAGAAGAAGCAGGTTCTTTTATATACGTTATTGGATACTGGCGTGACACCACATCATAAAATAAATCTAGTGACGGTTATCCCGGAAGCTGTCATCGAATATCTGCCAAAATTTAAGCAATTTGCCGTATAAAATAGTGCATTTTAGCACAAAGGTATGCCGTGGAAAGCATCCACTGGAACGGTCGTACCTAGCATGCCAGCTGTGAACTCTCCGGTTGCTAATGCACGTTATCCTACTACCTGTAGGGAAAGCCAAAAAAGCTTAACGTGTGACTGCTTCAGACGTAGTGCAGGACAATTATTACTCTTAATTTAGAGTAACGCATAGCCTGATACTTATACTTCAGAACCCTTGCAGCATAATTAGTGCTGCATAAGTATCATTAAACTCTCGAGTTAACCACGGAGGAAAAAGCATGGTGTATTCCTCCATGAGCCAACGTAGAGGATGGGATGGGTTTCCAGCATAACCCCCTAATGTGCACCACGTCTTTGTGACTGACATCGGTCCCGTCCTGGGCCTTCAGGAGCATAGGCCCAAAGTGACAGAGCAATCCATTACCACTTTCGGGTTTTCCTTGAGCACTCTCCATAGGAACACTTTGTCCCACTGGAAGCTTATTGATTTCGTTCATCCATTAGGTACACCCCGGTTGCCACTTTATCTGTACACATCAAAAACTTCGAATTGTTTCTGCTTGTTGACTGAACTTTTTCACATTATCCTACTTTGTGTCAGAAATGCAGAAGCTAATCCATCATTTCACCATTTCTGACAAATATCTTTCGTCACGTAAATGTTTTAAAAGTCGTATGAATGTTTATACGTCCCTGGCCGACAGAGTCGACAGTGCTGGCAGTTCCGACCGCCGTCTGCGCCATTTTTTCTAGGACAACGCACTTGCATAAATTAATCGTTCTTCTGGTGGCCAAAGTACCCGGATGCCAAATATCTCAGTTACCAGGGTCAATAGAAAATAGTTAAATTGATTAATTAAGTTAAGAAATATATGAGGAATAGGCTTTGACGTCCCCTTGGCACTGGATAACTCCAGCGAAAAACTTTTCCGAAAATTTACCCTGCTAATTTGTAATTTCTGTACCTTCTGAGTTTAATTTAATTATACGCTTTTTTCTAATTTTTTTTTCTGTCTGCATAAATCATATTTCCTATCATTGTATTTGTGTCTATTTGTCCAGAACCATTTCCTAGTAGGCCTTACCCTATTCTGCAGTCTGAACTCTTTACTCTCCATAAGCTAACCTCTCACTGTCTAACCTATACACATATAGAAGCACTTTTGTCCATATTGCAGACGTTTGTCTGTAGAATTTTGACATAGGCTGTATTAGCCCAAATAAATTAAAGGGTCTTCAGCTGGTAACTACTCAGAACATGTTTCGGAGCCTGTACCCTTTACATGTCTCTCTGCGTAGCGGCTCCTTGTGTAAGCTAGATATTCAGCAAAGACAACCCAGATAATAAGGAAAAAACATGAACATGTCTGATGACGCATTAGCTAAATAAGAGAACCTTTGCTTATAAATGCAGAGCTTCATTACGAAAGAAGAATACCTGTCAAACAAAACATAATTACTAAATTTGTATAGTACAGGTTAAGATAAGAACAATTTGAATTACCCCTGAACCAGTATGTACCCTTTCTAGCTGGATAGCTTATCCTAGTTAAACCACCTGGCAGTGTATAACTGAAGTAGAAACAAACGGGGGCATTAAATTCGGCCCCAGTGACTGTAAAGTAAACAATTGCAGGGAGGCCACCTGTTCAAACCGAGGGAAATCCTAACAAGTACTGCAACAATAGACTGCACCAGAAATGTAAAAAACAAACTCCATGATGACACCTACTCTTCATTTTGAAAGTGTCCAAACAATTAAGCTCTATTTCACTTCCAACCATGAGTTAATGTTTCAACGTAATGTGTCAGGTTTGTGACATTTGAGAAAATACTGTCAATTTTGAGTATATTTTCATTGAGTAAATGTGCATTCAGGCATGTTAGAAAAGAATTAAGGTCATTAGCATTTATGTCAAAAACATGTTATCAAAACATAATTTTTATGTATTCATTTCCTTTCCGTACACGAGAATGACTAAACATGCTTCAGTTATCTAATCATTAACTTCAGCTACTTTTTATATTATTTTCAGGTATGTTTTAAATAATTTCAGAAATTCGTACTATTGTGTGCATCTTTGACAAAATTAATGCTCAGTTCATCTTGTGATTCTATTTCTTCTGCACGTTAAAAAAAAACATGCTTTGTTAATTTAATAGTTATTCCTGTAATTTGTTTGGCAGTGTTCCATGGCAAGGTTTTGTCTTTTGAATTAATGTACTTTGTGTTTGAAGCAATGATAATATCTTTAATTTGTTTTGTGTGTTCCAAATCCTTATGAAATAATATTTGTCAAAGTTCCAAAACATTTTTTTTTTTTTGCAAACGTTGACCCTGAGTATGCAATAAAAATGAACTGTCTCAGCTGTTAAATTATATCGTCTAGAACACATGGGAACCGGAAAGAAACGAAAATTAAAAAATCTAATGTACATTAAATACAATATGTAAAAATCTAATGTACTTTATATAAATTGGTCTCTCTGTTGATATATGCGTACAACCAAGTCGGTACGTCTATGACGCTAAATATCTGTCACATCTAAATTTTCATTTGACAACTGCTTTCCCATTATCAGATATGTGGGATATAATACTCTCCCTCTTTAGTATAAGGCATGGTCCAAACTGGTAATCTAAGTTATGATACTGTGTAATTACCATTACAACGTATTACAGAATATGTCGGAAAGATGTTGACATTTTAAATGAGTTGTCGATATATTGATATGAATACAAAATTAGAGTCTATGTTCTAATGAGTGTAGCTGTAATGAGTTTGCACATATGTGAATAATCTGTATATACACATTGATTACAGGGAAAAATAAATCAGAACTAACCATCTGCATGCAAAAGGGGTATTAATGAAAGGCCCACGTCAGCGACAATGTATAGGTTGGGTCACTTTTCACTATACTTCCACAATAATACCCTTTTAACAAACTTGTCTTGTTTCTTCATTTTGCAACTTACAGGGCTTTGCGGACAAAGAGTACCGAACGCGTCGGAGCGAAATAGCTAGTATTGCATTCGATTATAGATGGTAGGCAAACTTTAAATTTTCTTGTTGTTGATGTGTAATGACAAGTCGTCGTCATCATCATCATCATTATCGTCGTCGTCGTCGGTGAAGTCGCCGTCATCATCATCATCGCCGTCGTCGTCATTTTATATTTATTTTTTATTATTCTGCAAGGGTTTTGTTTTCCGATTTCATTTTACCAAAATTTTACTCGGAGCTTTTTTTCATGGCGATTAGACATTATGCATGTTTCCATAATAATTTACTATTACTTGCATTTGTCTATGTAATCCCTTTTATGTGCAGTCAGCTCAATACTAACAGTAGCGACTGCAAACAGGCTTTTTTTCGCAGATATCTCACTAAACAGTTTCATGAGTGTCTTGTGAAATGACGTATTTTAAGATTTAAGCCAATAAATCAGATTCTGATATGACTCCTACGGACAACTTTAGAAGTATATTGTATCCTGATGTTTCAAATCAGATGTACATGCACTCGTTTTCATTCTTCGCTTGATGTACACTGATACCAAAGCAGACATGTGAATTATGGCATGCGGCGACGAGAGAGAGCTAAGATGTTAGATCATGCTTGCCTTGTATCAGCAGAAGCAAAGAAGACAAAAAAAACCTCTGACGCAAGCAAACTATAATAACCCATTCATGCAGGAAATACGAAATTACACTCAAAGAAACATAAACGAAATGTAATAGTCACCTCGTAGTCCAGTACTTTTCACAGATTAATTAGTTATGATACGCCGTCCACTGTCATATGATATATATATATGTGTGTGTGTGTGTGTGTGTGTGTGTGTGTGTGTGTGTGTGTGTGTGTGTGTGTGTGTGTGTGTTAATGCTTACATTTTCCACACATTCTTCGCTTTCCAGGGGACATCCGATACCCAGGGTGGAATACACTGAGGACGAAACCAAAACATGGTTTGTAAATGAGAGACAAAACCCTCAAATCTAAAGCATGATATTAAAAAGACTGTAGCAGTACTGTGTTCAGTTAAAATTTACCATGGCTTTTATCTGTCCCTTTTGCGCCATTTTATCTCTTTTTAAAATACAAAATGTGATTTTTCTTGTTTGTCTAATGAATTGAATCCTGACTCCGATGTATCATGTGTTAACTCTCCAGTTTCATCCAGGTATTCTTGATCCTAAAAGTTATATCGTTTGTTAACATCTGATTTTCTCAGGAGCATATTGCCGTAAGCAGTCTCACCAAAATTGAATAACCTCTAACTGCAAGCTGTAAAACGTTTCAGCAAAAATCATCTCAGAATTTACAACTGTCCTCCTGATGTAGCAAAATTGCCATAGTCTATTAGCTGTTGTCTCTTTTCTGTGATATATGTTGGGGAAAAACAACAAAAAATGAAATAACGAGTCTACACTCAAGAAAATGGTCAATGGTCTGTCACTCTCCAAGATTAGTGTGCAATCTACATTTTCGTAAAGAGTCTGCAAAAACGTACCGCACACCTAACTGGTAGGGATATGCTGATATGGAAGACAGGAGATTTGAGGCAATTAGGTGGATATAGTGCTAAAACTTACAGCACGCCTAACTGGTAGGGGTATGCTGGATATGGAAAGCCAGGAGATTTGGCGCAGTTAGGGGGATATAGTGCTAAAACTGCACATCTAACTGGCAGGTGTATGCTGGATACGGAAAGACAGGAGATTTGGGGAAATTAGGGGCATATAGTGCTAAAACTATACAATTGCTCAAGACATGTTGATCAATTTGGGGTAGTTGTAAAGTATATGCCTTTTTGGAGTAATTAACGGTGGGTATGATTTCCAATGTAATAAGAAACACAACGGACTCACTGTGTGTTGCGACAGGGTTAATGGTAGCCATTTTCAACATGGAAATGTGGCAACATGCAGTGGTTTTGTTCAAGTGATTTCGTTTCCCCAGGCTATGTTTCAGTTACATTTATCACTTGCGTTTGGCTTTTATGTAGACCTGAGAGCAGTGACCGGTACCCTCTCCAAAGCACAAAAATAATCTGACCCAGCACTCATATTATTTACATTTGTCCATTTGAAATCAATTGGACAGTTCGATCAATTATTATAGCATACATTACTTCAGCTTCCATAAAAAGTACTTTGCATCTGGTATTGTCAAGGAAACCAACATTAACATCGCTTTGAGTGAAAAAATAATGGTCATTTTTTTTTTACATTGTAGTTAACTTTGCACTGGACTTTAATGTAGAAATCACCTGGCTTCTTTGGCTCACAAATGTTTTAGTTCTCTTTGATGTGGTTTACAGGGGCACAGTATATCGCATGTTAAAAGATCTTCATTCCACGCACTGCTGTAGAGAATACGTGGAGAACTTTCGCCTCTTTGAAAAAGAGTGTGGTTACAGTGAGCACAGTATACCACAGTTGGAGGATATCAACCAATTCTTGAAAAGTAAGCGGATGATTTATATTGAAGTAATGTATCCTTGTTATTAGCGTCTCGATATTGACACGGCCCAAGGGTCCATCAAGCCTCAGGCAACTCAACGGCATGGCAAGCCCAGGGCTTCACCCATATTGACAAACAAACAGCAAAGCGGATTTATATAACTACCGTATATGGCGATTTCAATTATTCATTAAATTGAAACATTATGTCCGAAAACTAAATAGCCTAAATCATAGGAAGGAATAAGTAAAATGAGCAGATGTGGTTACGAATTTGTATAATTTATGATAAGATGTGTAAGTGTGGTCAGTACAAAGTAGTGGACTAATTCATCCCGCATTTGATAATGCGCATCTTGTGTCAAATCGTGCCAATATGCCATTTTGTCGGGTATTCGACTGGAACTGAGTTACCCAACAGACTTGAAACACTGGGATATCCAACGGGTACTCGGGTATCTCACAATACTAGAGTATAGACCATGCATATCTGAATCAAATTTAGATTTTGAATTTAATACAAGCAGCAAAGTACAGGTATAGAAACTATTACATTTTTGAAGCAATCTGGTGACACTTTCACTCCATTATCTCCAAAATATAATAATATTTGTGTTCCGTAACAGCATGATTTTCTGGTCACCTTGCTGGTCACTTGCCGATGCAGCTTTTCAAAGCCTCAGCCAGCTTGCAAGAAATGTTTTTGCATGTACCGTTGAGATTTGTCTACTTTTTTTCAACAGGACGTTCGGGCTTCCAACTTCGGCCGGTAGCAGGTTTGTTATCAGCTCGAGATTTCCTTTCAAGTTTGGCGTTTCGGATATTCCAGTGTACTCAGTACATTCGCCATGGCTCCAAACCAGACCATACAGTAGAACCGTAAGCAGGTTCAATTGGTTGCTAATGGAAAAAATCAATTTTAAGTGATCATTTGGATTTTGTAACTGGCAAGTGTGTACTTTGACGAGACTACCTGAAAAAACATCAAGGGAATCAGCTGTCATGAACCTTCCAAGTGTCTCATAAATTTAGAAGACGAATTTCATATAGTTAATATATTTGTTCCACTTGATACAGATACTCACTTGCCCTAAGCAAGCTGCAGACTATTCTGTGTAAATACACAAAATTTAACTTTTGATTAATTGATGCATACTCAAAGAAACTCATTTATTCATGGTAAATTTTTCTTAAAGAACCAGGCATTTATGAAAGCGATCAGCAATAGGGCAGTCGGACATCTGATATTAGTGGCGATATCTTTATAGAAATACTTCATCAGGATAATAGTTAGAAAATCACCATATATATATATATATATATATATATATATATATATATATATATATATATATATATATATATATATATATATATATATATATATATATATATATATATATATATATATATATATGTATATACCAAAACACATATATCGCTTTTACTAGTGACTGTGTCCATGAGCTTCTTGGCCATGTGCCCATGTTCGCGGACCCCAGCTTTGCAGAATTTTCACAAGAAATAGGATTGGCGTCTCTGGGAACTTCAGATGCAGACATAGAAAAGTTTGCCACGGTGAGTGTGACTGGGCTGATGTTGACTGGGGTCTTTCTTGTCGTTATATCTGTCAAGATTTTGAAACTCTGTGAAACAAAATCTGCCTAAAATTGAGGCAAGAACACCATCTTTCATTCATTGGATTTTGGCACCAGTCGATGTGCTCCGAATTGATAGAACGATATTTGACTGGAATTCCTTGCAAAGCGACCTCTCATTCAAGTACCAACATGGCTACGTTTGCACACATCATAAGAATGATCCAGGTCAACAGTATTGCTCTTTGGCTGCATTGCGCCCAAAGCGCGCTGAAGAAAGCTGTTAAGTCAGTCAAAAACTTGACATTGAAACAGACCAAAAGTGAAAAACGTTTAATAATAATGCAATTGTATAAAAACGGCGGTGGTCTATTTTATGCTTGAGCTAGTATGGATGCAGATTTTTTTCAGTAAAATGTATGGACAGATAAGCCTTATGTGACCAAGAGATAATACTAAAGCTACCATTATTTGATTGCCAACATTGCTTTGAAGGCTTCTTGCTTCGTGTTCTTTCAGCTCTACTGGTTCACGGTGGAATTTGGTCTATGCAAGCAAGACGGGGGAATTAGAGCTTATGGAGCTGGGTTACTCTCCGCCTTTGGCGAACTGAAGCATGCATTGTCGGATGTACCAAAGAAAAAGCCATTTGACCCTATGACGACAGCCGTACAGCCCTACCAGGACCAGGATTATCAGCCTCTTTATTTTGTGGCTGAGTCTTTTGAAGATGCAAAAGAAAAGATGAGGTATTGCTCGTTGACTATAAACTTGTAATGTAATGTTTGACAAAAGGTGAAGTTGACATAAAAGAAGTTGCGAACCAGCATAAAGTAGGAGAGAAGAGAGGCTGTGGTTCAGGGATAATCTGCTTGTGTGCCTAGACAGGCGAAATTTTGACAAATGCGATTTAGCTATTGAGTACCTGAAAGCACTTTCTGTGTAACTTGAAATGGTGTCTCCACAAATATACAACAGAGCTATACAGATTAAGATAAGTATGTATAAAGTACCCTTTGTAGCTTTATGTTAACCGATTGTGCGATTGATGTCACATACTTAGAAGCTGATGCACCTTTATCAATTATGATATTTTATAATTTGAGATCCGTGAATTTCACTATTGTTGACACCCTTTGACAAAACATGGCGAAAGTTGAAACGGCATCTCTGTGGATTACTATTTTAGATATTCAAAATACAAGTTAGTTTTGAAAACTTTAGGACTTAAACTTTGTGGCATCTTGACAAAAGCAATGCTGGTAGGCAATATTTTTGGGTTATGTAAACGCCCAATGTGACAATTATTGTGGCCTGAGAGAATAATGAAAAGAAAATGGGCGGAACGACAGGATGTATTAGCACTAGGATATAATGATCATTAGCATAACTATGTGCTCATACAGACACCTCTTGATACTGAGAGTTTATTGTAGTTGAGAACATTTATTATGTAAATGATACAGGACACAGATTTTAGCACAGAGGCGACTCTGGAGCAATATGCTATTTACGAGACAAGGTAGTTGAAAAGTTCATCTCAACACTTCACAATAATAACGAAAATACGTAGGATACAACTTGAGGAATCAACAGTGAAAACCCAACGCATGATCCTTTTAGGATAAAAAAATTCCTTCTAGATCCCAGAGAATACTACCAACATCCGCGAAGAACATATATAAAACACATACATCTGCATTTTGAACCATATTAGTGGTCAGTAATTGACCTAAAGTTTGTGCCTTAAGGCTTCTCAAAGGTAGATTTTACCTCATAACATGCATTTGCCATTACAAGTATATCTGGCTCCAATGTAACACTTTTCAAAGTGCAGGCGGTACATGGTCTACACATTTTTGTTTTCTATAAATAGCATTATATACATTTTTTTCTCTTCCTTCATACCCAGTGCTTTGTATGACTTAAAATCCGGGTGCAAAATGACATGATAAAGCATTATATCGATCGACAATTTTAATAAGCAATAAGGAATACCAAGCAGTATGTTTTGTAACAATACAAAGAGAAAATGCTTAGGATGTGTCGGCAGAGCAGATGGACAGCCTGGTTAATTACTTGCTTTACGCGCTCAGTATTCCAAGACTACTCAGAGGAAGTCAACCAAAGTATCTAATGATGATGATGATGATGATGATGATAATGATGATGATGATGATGATGATGATGATGATGATGATGATGATGATGATCATGATCATGATCATGATGATCATGATGATGATCATGATGATGTCGACGGTGAATGTGTTTAAGTACAATTACTCTTGACTTACGGAAGACGGGCTCTTTATTGTTTTCATGTCCAACACTATCGCCTTCAACTTGGGTGGACTTAGTACAACACATACCTATATTGTTATAAACTTGGCATGCTCTTATAATTTCGGGAGCCGATCTAGTTCATGAAATAATAATATTTTTCCTGTCTCATTATGGTTTAGACTCTATGACTTGTGGATGCACTTTTAGAATAGAATGGATTCCCAAGCACAGCTTTAGCCACCGCTTGATCGCTTGCATGGGCACGTATTTATGCGAAAACGACCAGTCATTTCCTCCGTCTCTGAAGCTATGAGCAAACTAATCAGTTTTGTTGATTCGGTTGATTTTTACCCTCAACTCAAATATACCTTACGTAAACGAATGATAGCTTGTTTACTGGCTTCTCCTCACGACTCCATTTAATGTCACAATCGGAGATTTATTGCTTGTGCATTGTTGTCATTGTTTGTTTTGCGAAGGGTTGGAGTCCCGTGGACAGAGATGCTAGACTCAATAATGGCTTCCATTCCATCGTAAGGCACGGTCCGATACATGAAATTCAACAACCGTGACCGCGCACCATTGTTGTGGTATATTTTGCTGGCTGTTCCGTGCAAGTACCTCATCAAATTTACCATAACTGTCTTCAGAAGAGAAGATAGAGTGAAAAGTCACGCAGTTTTCTATTGGAAAAAATGACTTATAATCATCCGTAAAATATAGAAGCGGGAAGTCAGGATTTAATACCATAGCATGGGCGTAGCAGTGTGTGCGCAGGCAGGAAAACTTAGATTTGTAGCGGCGCCTTCCAATCTGAGCTTTTAGCATCAAATTCTCAGGAAATTGGTTGGCGTGACATTCTTGGCTCTGTAGATTTTCCGGTTATATGTTTCGTGTATGGCCAGCCTTGCTTGCTGACTTGTCTAAAACCAGAGGCTCATAAAGAGGCTTTTAGTGCCAAAGCTGTTACACATGGTATTACCAAATTCAAAATGGTCAAAGAAAATTTGTACTCATCAGATGATGATGTTTTGCGCACCGTACCGTACCGTACCTGATTTTCATTGTTCTACAAATATTTTGCACCACAATGAAATAGCTTTTGGTCTGGTCTGGTTCATAAACGTATATTGCCCCTGGAAAGGAGGCTACAAACAATAAAGCTAATGAGAACTACTGCAGCATTTATATCCATGGTAAATACAGGACACTGTACAGGCATTTTCGAAGATTAAGATGTGCACATAGTCGGGTGCAATATGCTGCCAACTGTGAAAACTTCTATGGTCAGCATTGAAGTTTCACACATTTTTAATCGATTCCTTTCGTGAGACGCTGCTCATAAAAGAAAATGTGACATTGATCTCTCAATGGTATCTGGCAATCACTACAAAATACAAGCATGGTCAGAGACTGATAACTTGAATATCGGTACTGCTATTATCACTTGCGCCACTTGCCCTCTGAACGTAAACCGCTTGTCATTGTCTTCAAGGTCAAATGCCCATTTCAAGGACAACCACCCATACTGGATTAATTCACCACGTATCTAGAAAAGCTCAAAGAAGAGCAATCAATGTTTAAAAGTCAATTGCTTACTTGAGTATATGTTACGGATGTGGTAGAAAATATCAAGTACGGCGAGTCAGGAAACTTGAAAACTTAATTATTTTTATTCAACAAAACAGAGATAAGTAGCGTTTGCTTGGATTCATAAGCTTACAAGCATATCAATGTTGTGTAACTACGACAACAATTTTTGTTTTGTGAATAGATAATGTTTGTTATAGTATCCTGTAAAAAGGTCCACGGACAAGATGCAAGTTTTCAAATCTGGTTGTTTCGTGTTACTCTCGAGATTACTGAAGTCAGCCCGTTAAAAAATCTGCCTCTTTTATCATCTTGAATTATCTTGTGCGCACGAGAGAATAATGGTTGTGTATAAAAAAAACCCGCTTTGTTGGAATTATGTTGTGCGCACGACATAATAATGGTTATAGATAAAAAAAATCTGCCATATTGGAATTATCTTGTGCGCACGAGATATTTGTTTTAGTATATAAGAAAAAATCAGCCATATTTTCTCGAAAACACTCTTTTCCTTCAAATTTGTGACCTTTTTGATCGCTTGTGACATATATTTGAGGTATATTTGAGGTATGGACCATCCGTTTATACAAACAAATACTGATTATATTAACTATTATTCGTTATCATATAATTGTCTTGTATGCATATTTATCGGAATTATGACTATATTTGTGAACCCCTCCCTATAAAAATTAGAGCCAAAACGGCCCCGACATGCCCTAGTGAAAGTGTAAACAAAAAATTGCCAAATATGCCAGATTAGCACCCGCCAGACTCAGAATCATCACCCTTTAATTGAACAAAAAACACCAAAACGTCTCGGTTATACCCGAATGCAAGGTTCGCTCAAGTATGGCTGTTCGGCGACTCGACTACTGGACAATCAGTAAGAACCAACCCAGCAGCCAGACTTTTGTTATGGGGACGTCTCCATAGCTAATTTTAGACCTTTGCTGTATTATATACTGTACAAATACAAATTTTCCTGGCCACCAATTTTCCCGAATCGAAAAAAGAAATCGCGGGGTTGTATTTTCCCGAATCACTGAACTGGATAAGCATATTTATCGGTTTTTACTTTCCCAAATGGTACTGCTCGGGAAAATTCTGGAAAATAAACACCTTTGGAATATTTTTACTTACACAGTAGTAGACTACTGACGACTGTGCTCAATTTTTCAGATTTCTTGAAAGGTCACAAATTCAATGCATTCTAATCAGTTCAGAGAAGTCTATATTGTTCCCAGTGCAACAAGTAAGATATTGACTTCAATGGTAAAAAAAAACACCATGCATATTGTTCGGGGAAACAATTTTGTTTCATGTCGCATCGTTTAAACAAGTACCGAATAAAGGGCAAGAATGAATCCACAGGTATCCCATGGTATACTTTCCTAACCATGTAATCCTCAAAGAAAAAATCTGTAAATTACAACCTAAACAAAATTGTTATCAAGCCTAAGAGATATTCTAGCCTATTCAAGGCCGCATGAGAATCCATTAAAATTAATTTATGAATAATCCATATACATACATGTCTGTAACAAAATTTACGCTGAAATTCAATGAATGATAATAGAATGTCTTCACTGCATGTCAGTAGATTCACTTACTGTAAATTTTAGGAAAGCAATAATATTGTTCCTATCTAATAAAAAAATCCTTCCAAGATGTATTGGAGGCACACAAAGGCATTTGGATAAGGACTGATTGCATGCTCTCAGCAATAAAAAGAAGCTTGCTTCCTATCGTTATAAAAAATTAAGATCGTTCGAGTAAACGATTCACTTTGTCAATATGAACTTTGAAAAGCATTTATCTATTTTGGTAGTCAGTATAATAAAGTTCCAATATGGCGGGTTTCTCTCTTTTTTTCTTTGTGTATATATATATATATATATATATATATATATATATATATATATATATATATATATATATATATATATATATGCATATATATATATATATATGTATGTGTGTATGTATAAACAGCCATTATTATCATGGGGACAAGATAATTCCAATATGGCGGATTTTTTTAACACACGACCATAATTATCTCGCGCGCACAAGATGATTCCAACATGGGTTTTTATTTATTATTTTTTTTTTTTTGACACCACAACAATTATCTCGTGCTCAGAAGATAACTCAAATATGGCGGATTTTTTTTTGTACAACATCATTATTATCCTGTGTGCAAAGATACCTCCAATATAGCGGATTTGTTTTTACTCAACACCATTATTATTTCGTGCGCACAAGATAATGCCATATATATGGCGGATTTTTTTACACACTACAACCATCATTATCTCATGCGCACAAGATCATTCCAACAGGGCGGAATTTTTTTATACACTACCATTATTATCTCGTGCGCACAATTTAATTGTAAAATGGCGGATTTTTTTACACACAACCATTATCATCGCGTGCGCACAAGATAATTCCAATATAACGGGTTTTTTGGGGGGGGGTGTTTTTTGGGTTTTTTTGTTTTGTTTTTTTTTTTTGTTTTTTTTTTGTTTGTTTGTTTGTTTGTTGGTTTTTTTTTGTTTGTTTGTTTGTTTGTTTGTTTTTTTTTTACACGCAGCCATTTATTATCGCGTGCGCACAAGATAATTCCAATATGGCGGATTATTTTCACACACAACCATTATTATCTCGTGCACACAAAATAATTCCAATATGGCGGATTTTTTTCACACACAACCGTTTTTATTTCGTGTGCACAATATAATTCCAATATGGTGGAGTTGTATTTTACACAACACCATTATTATCTCTTGAGCACAAGATAACTCCGATATGGCGGAATTTTTTACACATGTCCGCTTAGGTGCTCCGTAGAAACTAAACATATACATGCCGTTAAAAATATTTTAGTGGAAAAAGGATAAGCACAGTGTATGGATATTTACATTATAGAGACTAAAACGTCTTGGATTCAGTGTTAAAATGCTTTGGTGACGATTTATACCGGGTTTTGTTTGCTTGATCCATCAACATTATATTGTGTTGGCGCACAAAAAACGAAGTAAGGCATTCGTATTTGGTCCAATTAGCTTCTGCTTTATCTTGTGTGTGGCATCCGATCCACCAAATGTCACATGTAAGAGTATCACCATAAACCTACATTTTGTCCATTGAGTTGCCCAGAATGACGACTCTTTTGTTAAATTGAAGCGCAACAAAGTACAATGTTCATGCAGGAGAAGGAACTTTACACAGTCTCCAAGCTAGAGAAATCTTATTGCATGTGGCAATTTCAGGCATTTTTCCCTCATAAAGTCATAAAGAACATAAGTGAGAGACATGATGCGATTTGCGAAGATCCGTACTCTTTTTACCAATGTAGCTTCGGTCAAGTTCACACGTTTCTATTTGTATTTTATTTGTGTTAATTTATTTTTATCAAATATGAGAGACTAGGTCTGTAAAATACCCACACTCCATGATGCCTTTGTATAATACTCATATCTTTTACCAGGCAATATGCAGCGACAATCAAGCGACCCTTTGAAGTCCGCTACGACCCCTACACGCAGACGGTACAGTTGCTGGATAACAAGAACACCATTCAACAAGTTACGTATTCCTTGCGAGGAGAGCTCGTCCATCTGCACAGCGCCATCCAGCGGATTGAAAACATCAGTTTCGCCTGAGAGCATGCATCCATCTGGAATATACGGAGTTTGACGAACACGGGCATAATCACTGGGTCATGCAACGACTTTTTTATCTTTCGTAGAAAGTCCCAGAGCACTGTTCACAAAGTTCAAAAAAGTTCCCTGTCCATGTTGGGCGAACTATGAATGTGAACTTCACCGTCTAAGCAGTTACAATAAGCTTCTTGTTAATAGCCTTATATCTATGCTCACCTTAATGCAATAGTTGCTACATGTGTTGCAATAATACTTCATCTGCAGATCGTGCATATTATTGTGGTAAAACCTGTGGATGACAGACAAATGGCAGTTTTAGCCCGCCAGTTTGCAATAATAAACAACGTAGATTATGTGCTAGAGGTCTTTCTGCAAGCACTTGGATGCCGTCATATGTGAACTTTTCTCCCATCATGCGTCATGACATTCTCTCTCTCTCTCTCTCTCTCTCTCTCTCTCTATATATATATATATATATATATATATATATATATATATATATATATATATATATATATATATATATATATATATATATATATATATATATACCCATCCCTACAAAACATGGTAATATCGCATTAGAAGAATGAATGTGGAAGCCAATGTGTACACATATCAGTCGGATAGATACATGCTGACCAATATAGATTACATAGGATGAACATAGGAATGAAATTACTGATTGCGGTTATCTAGTTCAGGATTAGGAACCGTTGTATCGCACAGATGGCTAAATATTAGGCCCTAAGGCAGCTGAAAAGTGGTTCAAGTCAAAGACAGGAAAAAGTACTCGTTGAAACCCAATCCATTACAAGAAGCATAAAAAAAACTCACCACCATTTCAGGTAACTTGGCCTTTAACTCGTTATGTCAGACTGGTTTCTCTCAGCAAACACACAGCTGACCACAGGGGCAGATCGAGGTGGTTAGCTCCTTGTTGCTTCCATTCAAAATGTTTCACAAAAGACAAAAGAATAATGTAGTTAGTTGCAACTTCGTTAACTTATTCCATACCAGTCCCTGATTTTTCCGTACATTTACCTAGATTTAAGACGACAATTGCATATTTAAATTCTTCATAAAAAGAGCTTTCGTTCAAATACCAACATGCCTGTAGTCTTAACTCAGTGGTTCTGGCACTGCCTGGCAAGTCGTGCTGCAGCTGCCGCAAGGGCAGCTGCAGCAAGACTTGCCAGGCAGTGCCAGAACAACTGACCAAGGCCTGTAGCCATAGTATGGAATGAGTTAATAGTATTGGTTTCTCTTCAGGTTATTTCTGTTCAGTTGCATGCGAAGTTCTGACCACTGGGCAGTGGAAACAGAATATATATTTCAGTTTTGTAAATCCATAAATCCAATATTACCGCAAAGTTCGTGGTCAGATTGACTTTCTGCACCATATCAACTTGATGTACAAACGATTTCAATATGGGTAGATAAAATTTCTAAGACCATACAAGTAGTCATATTTCCAAAGGCTCTTTAATCTCGTCATGAGGGGCTTGCTAATCACATGTATGAACCCAATAGTGTAAATTCACTTAATTTCGCTGTATTTTTAATTTCATTTATGGCACAAAACCGTTTAATAAATAAAAACACAATGAAATAGTTTTTAAAGGGTTAATAGGAACTTTAAGGGTTAATAGGAACCCCAAATTGCGATTAAAACTTCAGCTAAATGTCTGAAATTCACATACCCAGAAAAATTATACAGGTGAATTTATACATTAACGGTACAACTTTTGCAGTGTGTTACGTGATTTGTAACATAGAAGATATTAGTAAATAGCGCAGATTCCAAGAATCACCAAAACTTCTTCATTCCCTTAAGTTTTTCCCTCTTCATGATGAATAGGTTTACTTTCTGTATACGAGATAGCATTAAACTACAGGAAAATAAGAGTACTTAAGCTGCCAGCCATTCAATCTAAACACCTAAGCCATGTTCCGAAGCAGAAATTTGTGTCCAATTGACAAGATTAAATGAGCAAAGGTATCAATCTGTCGATAGTTAGTTATTGCGAGGTATTAAATGCAAACTCGACGTCTGTAGATATCATTAAAAGTTGTCAATTCAATTGGATTAAGTAAGTTCAGCGTACAAAAAAGTATTGGGTTCCTTGCATTCAAACGTTAGTTTCCATTTTTTCCCCTTTTTTTCCCTTTTTTGGGGGGGGTCTTGGGGCAGCAGTCCTGAGTATTTCAGTAGTAAAATGTAGCGCAACAAATTCTCATTTTGCGATTTTAGGTGATTCAACGATTACGTTATTACATTTTTATTCTTAGAAAAAGGATACGAGTGCCAAAATTCCAAAGACAATTCTCTGTTATTCAAGATCAGAAATTTAGGTTAAAAATCATGTTTTATTTTTATCTCAATTGAAGAAAAAAACTTTCATCACTGGTACATTTCATTAACAAAAATCAGGAAAAGAAAATATACCAAATTATCGACGGTCATACTCGAATAAAAATAAAATCAGTACATCTGGTGGTCTCGTGGTTTGGCATAGAGCCTGAGCATACCTAAACGGGTGTCCAAAATCTGCTTAAACATTTTATTTACGGAGCCCATATTCAATATTGCTAATATATCAAATCGTTGTCAACATTATTGTTAAACTCTTTGTGAACATAAAACCACAGGCCATAATAAGAGAGCTTTTAGGGACGGAACACGCTTGGATACAAATCTTACAGGGGATGTTTTGTTAAAATGTCTTCGTATGCCTTTAAAATAAAACGACAATCCCATATATAGTTGATGACGACAAGGACCTGGTAGATTATCAGAGACCATAGAGTAGACTCTGCTGAGGACAGACTAGTTTAGTTCCTCAGCATGGGGTCGATATTGTCCTGCATTCAATTGCTGTTGAAATAAAGGAAATTGTTGTGTTCACTGCATTTTGGGGTTCGTTTCAATGAGAGCGTTGTATTGTCAATATTGATACAAAACTCGACAAAATACATTTTGGTCGCTTGTTACAGGGCCGTGCGTGCCGTCACCGCCTTTGGCTTGTACTTAAACAATGTAAAGTTGAATCTATGTTTTATCTAACTCTTGTGTGAAAAAGTTGCTTGGTGATACAAGCTTAGAGTCCTTGCTACCATGTGCTTTTCTCTTCTCATAACTCAGACACGTCAAACAGAAAGTTAGGGCCAACGATTGACTAGATACACAAAGACCGACGGGCCTGTAAACAAAGTCAGCTACATAACACTTTGTCTGAAATCACGTGACTGAAAAGAAACTTTGTTTTCTACTCTTTCACAAGATCTTGCTGTTACGTGAAAACAAATGTATTCTGAATTGGCGTTCATGAGCGTGAAGATTAAAACGGCTGTGTAACGGCGATCTATGAATACTTTTGAGTTTGGAATTCATTCGGTGGCACGATAACTAATATACGATTTGGCTGTGCTATAATATACACGTATAGATGTCATTTTACCATTGATCAGTTATCAGCAATTCATAATTTATAAGTTTTCAAGTGCGACAATTATTGTAATCATAGGTTTTGTTTTTACCAGTCAAGAATATTATAGGTAAACACACAACTACGATTCCACAAAACATTTAAGCAAAAACATCATTTTCAAATCACAATTCATTTCTGTCATACACAAGCCGTTCTGCTGCTCTGTTTCAATGCGGATGTTTCTCGCTCTTTAAATTGCCCTCTATTTCACAAATGTCCAAACTGGAATCGGAATATTCCATTGACTTCCTGTCTGTTTCCAGGCACACAATATTAAGAACTTAAACTTCGTACCGGAATTTTTCGACATGCATCTGTCGTAAATGTCTGTGCTAATATTGAAACTGCAAACGCATTTGGTACCCCCTAGAGCCTGCGCCCTTATATACCTTCATCCGTCCTGAATCATAAAAAGTCAAATATTGCATTTTCGTGTTTTTGCACCTTAATGTGACGAGAAGTCTAGAAGCAATAGCTTCCATAGACGAGATCGTGATAATTCCTATTGTGTGCATAAAATTAAAGTACAAAACGAAGGCAC